>MU279009.1:773389-1286673 GCA_022385715.1 Xylaria cubensis | reverse complement strand
TTAGTTTGACGACTGGCTAAGCCGTATATAGAAACTCTTTTTACACTGTAGACTACTGCTTGGCATGGTGGGTGTTTTTTGCCCCGACCTCCGTACCTAGCTAATTCTAATTGAATACCTGCTACCTGCCAGGGGAGCTTGCGCGCCGATGGCGCGCACCGTGTCTCCAAGTGGATACCTCCTCCTGGTAATGCCGTTTATGTGCATGTATCCTGTATCTACCTAATACCCAAATACATATACCTTGAATAGTACCGAGACATAAAACAAAGTCATTTATGATACAATAAAATCATACTTTGAACACAACAAATCGAACTGTTGACAATGACACAACGTCAGGACCGTCTAGTACCCAACCCCATTTTGAGCCATGTACTTAGTTTGGTCTTTGATTAAAGCACCAAGGTTTCGGTTCTCCAAGTCTGCCTAGCGCGGCCAGCAATAGATCCTCGTCGATTTCCAGCGCGTCGTTCATCCTGACCTTTGACACGCCCGGTGTATCTCTTTTTCGATTTGCCGTCCACTCGGGGCCTGGCCGCGTACGTCCCTGCCTGAACCCGCGAGACTTGCTGCTGCTTGAGTCGGTGGTATTCTTACTTTCAGGCACAAGCGGACTACCAAATTCGCCGACATCTGAGGACCCCATTGTCGATCGCTCTTTCATGGCCTTTTGCCACCCAAATTGTAGTTGGGCCGCGAACCCGTGGATTTGAGCCTTCCTCTCTCTGCGAGTCAAGTCAGCATCAGGATGTGTTAACGAACCTCAACTCATGTGAGGGATCCCAACTCGTGTAAAAGAACCCGTCAGAATAAAAGAGATGAACATACTGGGGTGAATCAAACCCGGACCAGTCCCTTTTGACCTCGCCAACATCTTCGTCCGAATCGAGGCCCAGAGCAGTAGCACTGTCGTTGTCGTTGTCGAATTCTAGACCCGCCATCCTGTTCGCTATGTCTTCGTCTTCCTCGTTTTTTTGTTGGACGGCGCGCGTAATGAAGGCACTGTCGTCCGGGTCATAAGGATCTATCCGTGTAATTTGATAAATGACACCTCCCTTCCTCACCACTGCGAAAGCCGACAGTTAGCAAAAACTACCCGGAGACGTAGACATATAAGATATGCGAAGGGGCAGAATTTTCTTGATGAAAACACGTCGTGGGCCCCTAGCTCCAGCTGGACGGATTTACGGTAATTCAAGCTAGCATTCGCTTACCGATAACCTTTCGGGCTCGGACACCACGACCTCTTTGGCCGCCCTGACCGCCCTGACCGCGTCGACCACCCTGACCGGCACGAGGGCCACGACCGCCACGACCGCCACGACCGCCACGAGGAGCACCACCACCCTCTGGACCACCAGGAGCCGGGTCACCTCCTGGCGGATTACCTCCTGGCGGGTCGCCTCCGGGCGGATTACCTCCGGGCGGACCACCTCCTGGCGGACCACCTCCGGGCGGGCCACCTCCTGGCGGGCCACCTCCTGGACCACCTCCTGGACCTCCTCCTCCTCCTGGCGGACCACCCCCTGGACCACCTCCTGGGCCACCTCCAGGATTCCCATCATCGTCCTCGTCCTGATCCCAATCCCATCTTCGTTTCTAGTATTAGCGTAGAAAGATGTATGTGAGCTCACGGGGGATGAAGGTATATGTGAAAGTTTCATATGAGATCGGCCAGGTCAGAGTAGTGGACTTTAAAAGCTCAGCAGCACATACCTTCCATTATCCTCATTGGTCCAATACCTGCCAAAAAAAAGGAGTCAATATGCTTCTTATCCAAGCGACATGTCCAGTAGGTTCTAGAATTATACAAATAGACACGAAACAATAATGAAGCCTTATGGGATTTGTGGCTGACTGCGAAGAAGTCTTACCAATCGTCCGCCAGGGGTGGTCCGCCATCTCCACCAGGACCTTGGGGACCCATGAGCCCGTATCTGCCGCCCGGACCCTCCGGCCCTCCTAGCATGCCGTGCCTCCCTGGGTCTTGCGGGTACTCATTGACATTTGCGGGGTTAGGGGCCTTATCCCGATCATCCAAGTCCGGCGGGTCATCCTTCATGGTGTCGTCGAACCATGTATCGAGGAACATAGATTGATAATCAGGATCAGGATTATAGGTCCAGTTCGGAAAAGTGATTGGATCTCCATTCTCAAAAGACTTACGGAACCCCGAATAAAGTTTGTTTATCTAGATCAAGCCATCTGGTTAGTCGAGATTAACTAGTAAGCGATGTTTAGGTTTTTTTTTATCAATTTTTTCGTCTTTTTTTTTTTGGAGGGCAGTGGGAAATCGTCTTGAATAGAAAGGGGTTGCAAGCCTGGGGCACTTTACTTTAGAGCTGCGAATGAGGGCATTCAGGCCAGTAATAGTAAATTTTAATAGAGTATGAGCATGCTCGCTGATTCCGTTATGCGCTTTCATTTCACTCGTCATTTTTTGTAGCAGTTCGCAAAATATCTTGTAGGCCTCATCCACGGTTGTAATATTTCTGATCATCTCAATTCTTCTGGTGTGGTTCCTTGGTGTATGGGGCCTGGTGGCGTCCTTCACCGCAATCATTCTATCCTCGCGCCAGCGGTGAAACCGGATCAGATATGCTATGAGCCAGCGAAATAGTCGAGCAGCGCTGGGGTGGTCGGGCATTTGCATGAAGTTTCCTGTATGACGTCGATAGATGAGCTGCTGGCCGTGCCGCCTTTCTTTAGGTCAGAGAGTTGGGATATTGGTAAGAGAACCACATACGTATGTCTCTGAATACAGTCCATTCCATACCATATACGTCCTCGAATGACCTTTTCATGGCCCCGTCGAAATTGGCCCTCTGAGGCTCCGGGAATAGACGTGCTGTTATCTCACTGAGATAGGAGTCGTCGATTGGGTTCGCTTGGTGTATCCACTGAAGTACTGGACAATATGACGAGTTAACTACCACCACCACCACCATTTATACCCAAGGAAAAGAAAGAAGAATGAATCGACGTCATGTGCAGATTATTTCAGGGTATGCGTGAGCATATGGTGTACATGATGACGAATAGGAAAACTTGTGAGCTGGGGTTTGAAAGCCTTGGAAATACGAACTATCTTGATGTCTGGCACGGTCATAAACATCGAGCGGGATTCCGCCGGTTAGTGCGAATTTGGCCTTTCTGTAGTCGAGGAGGGAGCCTGCGTACGTAGTCCACGTCAGAATGTCTGTCTATAGTCTCCACTACAAGTAAATGCCAGTTTCACGTACGCCACTGTCATAATTCATTGCAATTAGCCCTTCGAAATCTTCAACTCGTATCATCGCCACCTCTATGTAGCAGCAAATAGTAGGGAACTGGGATAAAGCGTCACTCACTCTCGTCTTGGCCCAGAACTTTGCATAGTTGAATGCACGCTCGACGAGCTCCCTTCTTGGGGACTGCTCAAAAGCATGAGAACCACTACCACACCAGCCTACTCCGAAATTGTCCCGTAGTACGTCTGAAAGCCAAGTATATCGGTTGTCGCTGATGTCTGTGGCCGTGAGTGGATCTGGTAATTCAAAATGGCGGGTAATGCGCCTCATCAAGCGAATCAAGATCTGGAGCTCCTTTAGTAAGTCGGCGGCTTCATCATTACCCTGCATGGGGATGGTCCTTTCGGGCTGGAAGTCCTCGCCAATGATCCCGTCAATGGAATTAGATTGATTGAATGCCTCTTGTATGGCCTGTGGAACTTGATCGTCCGGGAGGCCTCTCATAAAAAGAAGCACACTACTGAGTTCTTCACCGACGGCCACTTTTTTCCTTGGGTCATAACAGGCAAAGCGGGAGTAGCCGTCCAGGAGGGGATTCGCCCCGGCTGGAGTTTCGGGTGTAGCTGTAGCCATGGCGCCTCAAGAGGGAACCGGTAATCCAAGATTGGGTGCTCGTCTCGCAGAGGACAGGAGTCTGACGTTTGGAGGCTTCACTTCAACTAGTCCATAATCTTGCGAAGAGTGTTGAATGAGCCCACCATAGAAGTCAAAGTAACATCACCCCCTTTCTAGTCGTTATAGGCGGGAGCATCTTGTATCAGCATTGTTTGGTGGAACAAAGAACTCTGATTGTGTCGTTTCCGGTCTTTCTCTATGTAGAGATGAAAGACCAGAAAGGAAGAAGAAAACGAGTACCTACATAATCCCGGAGAAACCTTTCATGAATTGCTAAGAGATGGATGTGACGAATAATGCAATGTCTGACCATGTTGTATGATTGTCTTACAACATATACGCCCCTTAGTCTAGTGAAGTATACCCGGGTAGTTATACTGCATAGATCTGAATGATTCCAGCCATGATCGCTCGACAAATTTGAGTACGATAGTTCAATGTAAGAACGGGAGCCCTTAGAAATTAAGCAACTACGTATCATCCCATGTTTGATTCTCTGGCCAGTTAGAAAAGTCACAGAACGGCTTACCGAGAATGAATGCGGGGGGATTTACATTTGATGTAACCCCGAAACCGCCGATAATATATTCCAGAAACATGCCCCGGACAATGCCGTTGTGACCGGGTCGGCCCGTTATCTAGTAGATGCATGGGAACCTGTCTTTTCTCCAGATCATTGCGCTTGGCGAAAAAAAAAAACAAAAACAAAGGGAAGATCAATGGCTAGCGAAACTAGATACTCGAACCGCGCAATCCCCAAGATCTCGCTGCGCAACTTCGGGACGCGCATCGACGCCATCACAGCCGAGTTGGTAGCAGCAGCAGAGACAGACGGGTTCTTCGCCGTGGTCGACCACGGGATCGCCTGGCCAGAGATATCCGCGCAGTTCGCGCAAGCAGAGCGCTTCTTCGCCCTGCCGGACGCGGTGAAGGCGACCGTCCCCTTCACGCGCCAGAACGTAGGCTGGGAGAAGGCGGCGCAGGTACGCCCCAGCACCGGGCAGCCGGACCAGAAGGAGTCGTACCAGATGCAGTACGGCCCCGTGGCGATGCGCGAGGCTTGGCTTCCCGAGGCGACGATCCCCGGATTCCGCGAGGCCAGTCTGGCCTTTATGCGCAAGGCACAGGCCGTCTCGGAGAAACTGATGATGTGTCTCGCGCGGGGGCTGGGGTTTGACGACGACTACTTCGTGCGCGTGCACGATGTCACCGACCCAGACATCCAGACCGTCTTGCGACTATTGCACTACTTCCCGCTCGACCCCGAGGCGCCCGTCCCGGAAACATATTACCGCGCTGGCGCGCATGCTGACTGGGATCTCCTGACGTTGCTGTTCCAGCGTCCCGGCGAGAGCGGTCTCGAGATCTGCCCTGGCCGTGACGTGTTCACGGAATTTGGGCTCGGAGATACGTGGACAAAGGTCGAGCCCGTGGAAGGGGAGATCATCTGTAACATGTATGCGTCTCTGCTACCTGCACCGCCCCTTTCTCTCCCCCTTTCTCTTCCCCTTTCTTCCCCTTCCCCCTATTATCTAGGTAAGATGCCCCCTTCTAACGCTCTTCTCTCCTATAGCGGTGATCTTCTCATGAGCTGGAGTGATGACCGTTTCAAGTCGACACTTCACCGCGTGAGGACGCCAAGAGATCCCACAGTGGATTTCTTTGGCCCTCGGTATAGTATGGCCTATTTCAACCAGCCCACCAAGAGTTGTCAGATTCAGGGACCACTCAAAAAGTATCCCGTTGTTTCGGGTTCCGAGTTCATCCAGGCCGCCATCAAGCGCAATTATGCAGCTTTGGAAGCGAGGAAAGCAAGGGACCAAAAACTCGAAATGGCATAATGATCAGCCTTGCGAGCTGCTTGCTATTCTGGTGCGAATGGGAAAATGGTCAAGAACGGGCCCTCCCATGCGCCCAGGCTACCGAAGAATTACATGCTTTTTCCTACTATTATAAAAGGCCTGCTATCATAAAAGCAATAGGGGCCTCACGATATCGTCTCGGAGATTCAAGCTTGCACAGGTTGGTTAGGACATTGAACTCCTTCCAGGTCTTTGGTTTGTTTCACTTGTGATACACGTGATTCTTATCACTATACAACAACATGACCAGTTACCTTAGGTGATGCATAGTATACAATATTTTCCCCTCCCCGATCCGACCGCGCCCACACCCAGTGACCTATTTTCAAACCGCGCTACCCTTTTTTTGTGCCTCCGAAAAAGTAATGCTTTTGATGCTCAAGGGGCTTGGTCTTGATTTGTTGTTTCATAAGGCCGATCCGATTCTACTCGGCACCCTTACGACTTCGACTTGCCGCTTGCGCTGCTCTTTACACGTCGTGCGGTAGGGCGGTTGAGATGGTCAGCAGGGATCCAGCTCTCATCATAGCCCTTGTCGGTGCCGCTAGCAGTGCCTTCACCACCGGAAAGAGGTTCCTTTTCAAATGTTGGCTTAGCCTTCTTTGAAGCCCTGGGCTTCTTGGTCTTGGGGAAGAAGGCCTCGACGTAAGTCTTGTAGACAAAGTAGCAGGTACCAGCGAAGGCGGCGGACAGGAAGAGGTACAGGAAGATGCTATAGCAGTGAATTGTCAGCCTCGGATGGAGCGATGAACGTAATTTGTAAGGGAAAGGAAAAGGGGGGATAAAGCTCACATCTGGGGATCGAGAAAGCTGGTGGGGGCCTCGACAATGCTCACGACCTCGTCATAGATGCCGACGGAGAAGATGCCGTTGTTACCGCTCATGATGACACCAACGAGATGAAGTCGAACATCCTGGGGTTGCATGTCGAGGACGAAGGTATAGGGCAGCGACTGTTTCTCGCCGGCGGGAATGGTAGCTTGGTACTGGATGGTGGACAGGTTGCGAAGAATGGAGGTGTAGGCAGGGACATCAGGGTTAGGCTCGCCAGGAATTATGAGCTGGCCACCGAAAAAGGCAACCTGGATGGGCTGGTCCTCATTGTTCGTGATGTCCACAATGGCCTTGGTTGGCCTTCCGTTGACCAATTTGACGCCGAAGATGTCGGCATCGGGAAAGGTGGCGACGATCTCGGCATTCAACTTCGCATCTGGAGGGTTGATGAGAGTCTCATCGTCGGCGATTTCGTCAACGGGCGGCTGAATATAGTACTCTGATTAGTCCATGGTACCATGTCCTCTTCACACTATTATCGACGAGCTCGAAAGCGCATGGGCGCGTGATCCAGACATGTTCAATGTTGGTTGGGGGGAGATCTCAGACGTACAACATCGGCGTCCTGGGCGAAGACGGATAGAGCGCGAAGCGCAAAGGCCGCGAGGACAGAGTAGCGGAGCGCAACCATTGTATGGTGATTACACAGATCTGAGACAAAGGAGAGCCGGAAAATGGGGGTGAAGGAGGAGAGGGAGGAGGAGGTGCGGAGCGAGAGGTCCAATTGATCGGAGGCAAAGACTTGGAGGCTCTCGAAAGGTGTCTGTCAATCAAATCGGCGGTTTGGTGCAGCTGCAATCTGGTCAGAAATGTGTCAGTAGCTTGATAGTCTGCGCTAGTCCTAAATCGATATGTCCTGAGAAAGATCCACTTTTATAATTCACGTCGGGTCCAGATTACCTCTATAATTGCACGAAAATTAAAGTTCGATTATTGTATAACCGATCTTACCATTAGGTGGCGTGCGTCACTTGCTAGGTAGACTTAACGGCAAATAAAAATATTATCGCAATCACTTCACAAGTTAACACTTTAATGGAACGTTTTAAAGGTATAGCTATATCTAAAGAACTACGCATAGGAACTCCTCGTAACTAGAGTGGCTCGAAAAACTAGAGCGCTCTGTAGTATGCATTTCAGGATGGTCCGTTTAAGCGATCCCTTTGAGCGACTTCCTAGGAAGTCACTCGAACACAATAAAACGTAACCACAAGCCTTCCTTCCTTCCTACCATCTAGCCTGCGATCAAACCACCTACATGAATCAACCTATGCCGACAACGCCGCCTGTATCGCATACACCGACCGCGCCGCTGGACCTATTCTTGTCCTACAATATCCGGGGTAATTTTTTTTTTTTTGGCGGCTGTTAACTCAACCTAATGGCCACCGTCGCTGGGGCATCTCGGCAGCAGCCGTACAGCCCGCTACCGCTGTTTCTGTCCAGCTGTCACTCAATTACTCTCATCACGTCACGTTAGCTGGGTCTGTGCTCTTCCTATCGAGCTAGCGGCTGGAACGTCTATGCTGGACACTATTCACGATACCTAGGTACGCGAGGCAAAAACCCTAACGATAGTAACACATATACCTTGGGCAGCCTAGATATGGAAAAGCTGACATACGGCTTAGTGACGTAGTGGTTAACAGGGACTAGTTATGCGCTAGCCTTTACCAACCCTTATGACGGCTGTTTTCACGCTACAAGCATAACACGAATTACAAGAGCTCAGATATAGGAACAAAACGCCTCTTCCGCACGACAATATACCGATCGCGAGCCACTCCGAGATTTACTATTCGATAGTGCTTACGAGCACCCTGGGGCGATTAAAAGTTAGCTGGATGCTCTTGTCTAACAAGTGTGGGCTTGTTTTGGGGGAGGGGGAGGATGGTGTGTCCTTACTGTCGCTCAACAGAACCCCTTATTCCTTCTATTAGCCCCAGGATGGTCTCACTTCGATACATCGCAGGATTTGCGGTACACGTTATTTCCCACCCATCTCCGATCGGCTTCGCAACGACGGAGATGGCGGGTATATCGAACACGGCCGGTTCCTCTTCCCCGTAGACCTCGAGCCGTACGCATGACCCGTCGGCCTGCAGGGTGGGATGTTCCTCTATGTTCTGGAACTGCAATACGAAGCCAAGTCCAAGTTGGGCATCGGGACCCCAGTCAGTCGACGACCTTGCAATGTCGCTCAGCTGGCTCGCCTCGAAAGCCAGGCCGGTCACGCGTTGTCGTTGGACGGCCTCGATAATGTCCTCAAACTTCTTGACATTGTCGTTATCGTCGTCGAATCGAACCCTGACGGGAACGATGTTGATGCATGGCCCGGCAATGTCGACTTGGCGGAGATGCGCAGCCCTACCGGATACGAGTAGTCCGACCGTGACGTCTCTTGATTCCGTGAGCTCAGATATCGCCAATGCGCACGTCGCGACGAATGTGTTGGCAGGAGTGAATCTACTTCGAGGTGCGTCGACGAGGACCTTGTGCTTGATGATACCCTTGGTAGTATCCGCATCCGAGGCGTCGAAACTGAGTCGAGAAATCTCGGAACCGTGCAGAAGATCGCGCCAGTACTGTGCCGCGGGTTGACGTTGGTTTTGAACATACTGCATGTATCCCGCGAAAGAGGAGACTGGCGGGGGAGGCGTTCCGTTGAGCATTGCTTGTACGAAGCGCGTGATTTGTTGAAGCATCAAGCCATCGTATTGTGCATGGCAGAGACGCATTATCAGCCTCGTCGCGTATTTGGACTGCAAGATGGTCATCCGCACAAAAGATTTCCCAAACTGAAGGAGCGGGGTGTCGCCCGCGCACCACTGCCGGCATGCCTCTGATATAGAGGGCACAAGACGGACGCTGAGATCTAGAAGGGTGTCCTGCGGGATAATTTGGAGATACTGGTCGTCAAGACGCACAAAAATGACACGGAGAATGTCGAAGCGTTGCCAGAGTTGATTGCAGGCGGCCGCCAGCTGGTCGGGTTGAATTGTAGCAGGGAAGTCGAGGAAGAAGTGGTACGTTCGGCCGAGAGGTATGGAGGCAGCCGACACGAGACATTCTTGCTGGAATTCCGTGGTGGGAAGGACGTCGGATATGTGGACGAGACGACCGTACTGTGCGCGCACAATTGATTGGAGTGTGTCGACATGAACGTCTACAAGGGAAAATGGCACGACGTCATCAAAAGGCGTGCTCTCCGCCACGAGGTGGGCGGACATGTCACTCAGGATTGGATACTGAAAGACACGGGCGACAGACAACGACAGTCCCTCCTCGCGGGCGGCTGCCACAAGTTTCATGGCAGTGACGGAATCGCCACCCAGATGGAGAAAGTGATCTGTCGTGGAGATATGGGTCGCGTTGATACGCAGAATGGACGCCCACAGACCACGTAGCCGGTGCTCGAGTCTAGTCTTTGGGGGCTGCTTTGGACGTGCCAGGTTCCGGTGGCCGAGCTGGTCTAGGGCCGTATTCGCGAACATTTCTCGCAGGCGGCGACGGTCCGTCTTGCCCGTCCCGGTCATGGGAATCTCCTCAATCGGGATGTAAATCCCGGGAACCATATGTGCCGGCAGTCGACGCGAGAGGCCGTCATCGATGCAAGATATCATGGACGCTACCTCGATAGGGCTAATGGTGAGGAAGGCGGCTAGAAGCGGAGAGCTACTCCCCGCCGGTGTGATGACGTCGGCAACAACGTCGACGTTGGGATGAGAAGAGTCAAGGCAGAGCCGCAAGTGGTACTCGACATCACCAAGCTCGACACGCTGGCCATGAATCTTGACCTGCTCGTCCGTATTACGACCGATATACTGGATAGATCCATCGGGATTATAGAAAACGAGATCGCCAGTACGGTATAGACGGCCACGACGGCCAGAATAGCCCGGACCACCTTCGAGAAGCCAAGGGGGGTCTTTAACAAACACAGCCGCTGTCTTTTGCGGATCCCCTAAATAGCCATGACTGACGAGGGGGCCTTCCAGCCATAGTTCCCCCACCTGGCCGATGCCTGCAAGGCCAGTACCGTCGGGGAGGACAACCCAGGTGACGACACCATGGCCTTTTCCTATGCTTGGGTCATTGGATTTTTCGGATTCTGTTATGTGACTGACCGTGGCTATAACGGTGCACTCAGCCGGACCGTAGAGGTTCAAACACGTGGTTTGAACCAAATCCCAGTTCCTTATGTCGGATTGGGTCATCTTCTCGCCAGCGAAAGCGATGGTTTGCAAGCTCGGTATATCCTGACCACAGATCAACCGGGCAACGGTTGGCGTTAGGTTGGCGTATGTAGCTCCTAACTTCCGTATCGCACCTACGATATTACTGCGCCTATCGTCGTTGCTTGGCACGCATAGGCAACCGCCCATGACGAGCGTATGGAGCAGGTTATACCATGAAATATCAAAGGCATAGGAGGCGAAGTCAAACACCCGAGAGCTCTCCTGGATATGAAGAGCTGTCCGCTGGTACGTGATCGCGCTGCTGAAATTAGCATGAGATATAACAACGCCCTTCGGCGTCCCAGTACTCCCAGACGTAAATACAACATAAAGGGTGCTGTCTGGCTTGGTAGGAACTGGCTGCCAGTTCGATAGATCAACAGATTGCTGTACCGCCGTTTCCGGAATTACCACAGGAGATGATGCGTTCGATTCTGCTCGTACAAGTGCGCGTGATAGGCGTTCGTTCGAGACCGATGATAGGATAATATGCTGGTTCGAGTGGGCGTGTACTTGCTGAACAATTTCATAAAGCCGCGCTTCTGGGTACGTGGAATCTAGAATGACCAAGCCTGCACCAGTCTTCATTACTCCTAGGATGGCTACTGCTGTCCACATAGACTTTTCAAAACAAAGGGGAACAAGATCCCCAAGACCAACATTTTTAGAAGTTAGGTAGCAGGCTAATTTGGTAGCTAAGTTGTCGAGTTCTCGATAAGTTAGATCACCGTCCCAGGCACAGATCGCAGGGACGTCGGGCCGCCTTCGCACAGTCTCTGCAACAAGGTCGTGCACGCACGCTTGGACGGGTTCGGGGACCTGGGCGTTCCAGGACCAGATATCCACCAAGTCTCGTGGACTAACGGTAATCTCACGGACTGCCGTGTCGGGGCTGGCACGGCATAGCTGGCGGATAATTGTCTCTAGCTGTTCCATTATGCGTCTCGCTGCCTCGATATTTACGACTTTATCATCAGCACCAAGCACCACGTCCAAGCCCCTGTGGTCAAGCTGACAGAGGAGCGTAAGAGCGTAGGTGCTAAACTGGTTAAAGCCTATCGATAGATCACCCCCGACTCGGTTTAGGAGGCTGATGTGCTTCCCGCTCCCTTGTTCTTCTTCTTCTTCTTCTTTGGGCTGTACGACTAGGACGGACTGGAAAGTCGAGGCTTGCCGCGCAATATTCTCAATGCGTGCAATGCGAGAGAGACCGAACTGTTCGTGCGGCAGCATTTCGATAGACTGGGATTGGATCTGTGACAGGAAGTCGCTTATCCGGGCCCCGTAGTCGAGTTGGATACGGACGGGGACAGTAGCAATAGTAGGCCCGGAAATACGGTTGATCCCTGGTATGGGAGCCTGGCGACCGGCTACAACAGTGCCGAAAACGACGTCCGTGGCGTTAGAATAACGAGCCTGGAAGATGGCCCAGGCACCCCGGATAATATTTGACGGTGTGATACCGTTCAGGGGCCACTGCAGGTTGGTGATGGTGTGTTGTAGCGTTTGGTTGGTTTGCGACCGATCTCCGATTTCCGGCCCAGCGACGTCCAGCAGCCTCGGGAACGGTACGGCCTCACAACCCTCGAACTGTGTTTTCCAGTAGTTCGCATTCGCATGATGGTCCAGCGAAGAAACGTACTGAACGAAGGCCTGGAATGGAATAGTAGGGCTATGGGTCTCGCCATCGTAACATTGCACTATGCTCCTCAGAAGAAGAGAGATGGTCCAGGCGTCATAAAGAGCATGGTGAATGGTCCAGACAAAATAATGGGTATCTGATTCAGTAATCAGTGCAGCATACGTCAGCGCCGAGCCCAACGTTATATCACGAGATCGGTCCTCGTCAAGATAATCCAATAGGCCACCAGAGCCAGAGGCTGTGAGTTCAATGGGGTTGGCACAGACGACCTGAACTAGGCCGCGGCTCGGTAGGTTAATAATACGAGTGCGGAGGATGTCGTGCGATGCAGAAACCTGCTGCCAAGCCAGCCGGAAACGGTTCAAGTCTACTTGGGCCGGGAGCTGGAAAACATTACGTGCGACATAATCGCCGGCTCGCCTCATGGTCAGAGCTAGCAGCCCTTCCTGTAGCGGCGTACAGGGGAAGACATCAATAATCTGGTAGGTTTCAACTTGGCAACGGGCGGCCACCTCGGCGCGGAGGACGTCTTCTGCTACGCCAGGCCCGAGGAGCGAAAAGGGGGCAATGACTTGGTCTAGGGTAGTGTTGATGTCCGGGGATAAAATGCGTGCTAGGTCCTCCAGACACGGATGACGAAAAACGTCGGCGACGGAGAGGGATAGGCTTTGGTCTTGAGCGGCCGCTACTAGCCGCATAGCCGCGATGGAATCTCCTCCGATGCGTAAAAAGTTATCCCGGGCCGAAATGGTGCTGATTTCGATGCCTAGCACCGACGCCCATGACCGCTGAAGCCACTGCTCGGCCTCGGTAGCGGGCTCACGGTGGAGTTCACATGCCCGAGTAAGGTTCAGACCGGCTAGCTCCTCTAGGGTCATACCAGAAATCATATCTCGTAGGCGACGGCGGTTGATCTTCCCGGTTCCTGTAGCAGGTATTTCGTCAACCGGGAGGTAGATTGCGGGGACCATGTGGGAAGGCAGATCGGCCGCAAGCTGTTCCTTGACAACCGCCAGGAACGAGGTAAGGGTCGTATGGTCCCCTACACGAGTATCGCTCGCGGCGTTACTAACGGTAACAAAGGCAACGAGCAACGGAGCGTTGCTCTTCGCCGGACGGGCAACTTCTGCGACCACATGAACATCTGGGCGAGAGGTAAGGTGGCGTCGTAGGTGGTGCTCAAGATCGCCAAGTTCGATCCGTTGGCCATGGATCTTGGCCTGGTCGTCCTTTCGACCTATATATCGGAGAGACCCGTCGGGGCTATATACTACGAGATCGCCCGTGCGGTATAATCGACCGCACCGTCCGGGGTAGCCCGGGCCGCCGCCCTGCAGGAGCCACGGAGGGTTCTTGATAAATGCGGCGTCTGTTAGTTCCGGACTGCCGAGATAGCCCTGGCCAACAAGGGGGCCTTCAATCCACAGTTCCCCCAGCTGGCCAATACCTGCAAGGCCACTACCGTTAGGCAGAACGACCCAGGTGACCGTGCCGCAGGCTTTCCCTATAACTGGGGTTCTGGTGTCTACATTGGGGGTTCCTGTCGCGCCCGGACGGATTGGTATTGGCGCAAGGCAAGCGGCCACTGTACATTCAGCAGAACCATAACAGTTGGCCATGTTAGTCTCGCCAGTATCCCACGGCGCATGATCGGATGGATGGAGCTTTTCCCCCGCGAACATGAGCTGTCGAAGATTTGGTACGAGTGTTGGATTAAGGAGTCGCGCTACACTCGGAGTTAAAACGCAATAGTTGGCCCCGAGAGTGTTAATTGCACCCGCGAGGTTGTTCCGGCGGTCTTGTTCGCTGGGAACACACACACACCCTCCGCAAGACAGAGTATGCAAAATATTAAACCATACCGCAGTATAGGCGTACGAAGCAAAGTCAAACACGCGCGAGTCGGGGCGGAATCCAAAAGCAGCCCTCTGGTGCCGAATAGCGGAGCTAAAATTCCGGTGGGTAATCATGGCGCCTTTTGGGGTGCCAGTACTGCCAGAGGTAAACACAACGTAAAGTATATGGCTAGGTTGAACATTGGCAACTAGTTGCCGGCCCAACGTGTGCATTTGGTTGCGTAGTATGACCTCGGGTATAACTACTGGGTCGTAACACGTGCGATTCGCCACCACGTTACGATGGATATTGTTTTCTAACAACCGATACACCAGCGATTCGTTCACTATAGAAGACAAAATGATCGTCTTCTTAGAATAGGTGTGTGCTTGTTCGACAATAGTCCGTAGCCTTACCTCCGGATACGTGGAATCCATAGTAACGGAGGCAGCTCCGGCCTTCATAACTCCAAGCATAGCCACGGAGGTCCACATTGACTTTTCAAAACAAAGGGGGACGAGGTCTCCAGACTCAACCCCAACAATAGAGGCAAGATAATAGGCGAGCCTAGTAGATAGGTCATCGAGCTCCTGATAGGTGAGATCACCGTCCCAAGCATGAATAGCAAGGGCTTCAGGCTGTCTTCGTACGGTCTCTGTAATTAGGTCGTGTACACAGGCCTCAACAGCTTTCGGAACGTCGGTGTTATTCCAGGACCAGATATCTACCAGGTCTCGCTTACTAATGGTACTGATATTCCGGACAGTTATGTCGGGGTCAGAGCCGGCATGGCACAACTGGCGTAGGACCCCTTCAAACTGGTCTATCATCCTTTGTACTTGGGTTGTTTCCAGAACCGAGGAATCAAAGCAGACGTCTAAACGCATACCGGCATCCTGAATACAGCACACCAGGCACAGGGGGACACCATTATACCAGTCCGCTGCTTTGGCATATGATGTCGATTTTGTTTCTTGGCCATCTCCGGGCTGTAAGACTACCTGGAGTATAGTTCTGAACGCACAGGCGCGCTCGCCATTTTCGCCTAGGCGGCGTATCCAATTCGAACATAGATGTCGGAACTGTGCTAATTCCTCATAGACGGCTGTTACCTCTTGGAGCAATGCCCCCAGACATAGCACCTCTGTCGCAGTGATCCGAACGGGTAACGCGAACAATCCTCCGCCAGGAATACTACCGGGGGCGGGCTTCCCACATGTGCTGTAGATGCTGGTGCCGAAGACGACATCGTCTTCGTTGGTGTAATTCGCGAGAAGTAGAGCCCATGCAGTCCATACAAGAACAGTCGCCTCGACCCCGTGCTTTGTGATGCTTAGGTTGTGGACGTGAAACTCGGCTCTGCTGTGATTCGCTCTCCTATAATACGCGGGAGAGGGCAGGTCCGGATACTGGACCGCTCTAAGATCTCGGAGCCGATCCCTCCAAATCCCTTCGGCTTGGCCTTCGCTCATGCTCGCTCGGTAGTAAAAGAATGCATCGTGAAGAGACCCCGTCGAGCAGTCTGCTTCCTCCTCGCTCACTAGATACGTAATGGCTAACTCGAGGGTTTTAACTGTCTCCATAGCCAGAGCTGGGCTGATGCGATCAGGTCGGTAGCCGAGACGAATACCTGTTGCCGATCTGTCTAGTTCGACGCTGACGCCGACATCAAACTAGAAAGAAAAAAATTAGTTAGTAGGGTTGGTGTTTCAACTAACTACCGTCGTATGGACGTCACATACCTCATCAGAATCTTCTTCTACTACTTCACTGCTTAGTTTGAGACTGGAGCCATCACCTGAGGTTGTAGGCACGATCTGGCGGACTGTCATGCCGGTGTTAAATAGCTGCTGGCCATGTAAGCCTGGCCGTTGTTGTTGCAACTCAGCTAGTGATATATGCTGAAATTCGAAATGGTTGATCAGATGCTGATCGGTAGTAGTCAGTACTTGGGACGCTTGCTTGCTAAGATCTATGCGACTGATGAGCAGGTTGATCAGGGGCGCAACGACATCTTCGACCCCGGCAACTGGGACATCACGCCCGGATGCCAGGTAGCCAAAACACGCGTCTCGGTTGCCGGTGAGATACGCGAGCGTCATAGCCCACGCTACCTGTATAACGGTAGACCGGGTAAGATTCCGAGACTGGCAGAAGGGGAAGAGCTTCTCGGTGATAGAGGGAGCAAGGGCAATCGGCCGTGTGGGGCCCGGCCGCGTCTCTCGTTCGGAATGAGTCCACGGCGTGGTCGGGATTCTGCAGGGTGTGACAACAGCCAGGTACTGTTCCCAGTACGCCCGCTTGGCTTTTGAGGGACGGCGGACGATATGTCCTATGATCCGATCAAACGGGGGAGGAGGGTTCAACGGCTGAACGCCGCTATAAGCCTTCGCTAACTCGGTAAGGAGGATAGGGAAGGATACTGCGTCGATGAGAGAATGGTTAATATCAAGACGAAAGGCGACTTCGCCGCCCGATGCTTGACAGATGGTCACGTTATAAGGCGGCTCTTTGGCACGAAACATAGGCGGGCGCGTCATGTCTTTCAGAGCGGCAACCGGGCAGTCCCTGCCACCACGAGGGGCGATGTGTTGAATCCGGACAGGGGCGTGGCGAAGTTGTACTTGGACGAATCTATGCTCGCCCGCGGCCTCTACGAAAATGACAGAGAAGATGGGATGGCGAGCTATTACGGTTGTCCACGCCAATTCCAATGTCTCTGGCAGGATGCCCTCGGCTGGAGAGTTGTGGGCGCATCTCCAGATCTGAAAGATGTGGTACATCGTGGAGCCTTTCGCGATGCTTAAAAGGATACCCTCCTGTAGCGGCGTACAGGGAAAGATATGCGCAACCTCGTCGAGACCCACGCCTATTCGAGAAAGCCGGGTTGTCAAATGATCGAGTTCCGTATAGGACCACTGCAGAAGTGGGAAGTCGCTCGGGGTAGCCGTGAATGGTGCGCGTACAAGGAACCGCGTAGAGGAGTAAAATGTCTCGTTCAAACCCTCCGCCCACTCTTTAAGCTTATCTAGTTCTTTAATATCCTGGTGCACGGATATGGAGAACTGCAAGCTGTTTTCTATTATTTGCCCATTGATCTCAACCAGGGCCAGCCGGCGGGCGTTCGGCGATACCTCGACGATATTAACAGGTTCAGCTCGGCGGAAGATGGAATGCGCTCCCTCCAGCTGCTGATACGCTCCTGCGTAGTTGAAAATGAACTCGGCATTCGTATCCTGGTCAGTATGCTGCCCGACGTCTCCTAACCACCGGTTTGCAAAGTAGGGCAGTCCTTTCCACGCAATGCTTCGGCGTAAATCTTTCACAAGCTTGATTACATCGAATAGGCTGCTATCCCTTTGTACTGCAACCTGGACTGGGCAGAGGGCCGTAAACCAGCCGACAGTTTCCGATAAATCGATCGGAGAACTTTCGGGGGGCTCTCGTCCGTGACCCTCTATAAAAATGGCGGGCGCGGGTCGGTCAGGAAATAACATGTAGAGAGAATGTATCAATACTGCCACCATGATATCGACAGGCTCAGTTCTTAAACAACGATTACAATCCCCTAACAAAAGAGATGTTGTCTCTGGGTCAAGGCTCACGTCGAAGTCGCAGACCGAACCAACGACATTTTCAAGGGCTGCGACACCCCAAAAATCAAACCCATTCGATAGTTCGAACGGAAGTAGACCGTCAAAATCGGTAGTATTGCTCGGTTGCTTCTCGCCGAGTTGCTTTTGTATGTCAGTCCATTGACGGAATGAGGACTTAACGGCGGGGAGCGTTTGTGCCCCTCGTAACAGCCGCTCCATATCATGCAATATGATTCTCCACGAGACAAGATCAACAACGAGATGATGTGCTGTAAAGAGAACGATAATATTGCTATTGTCAACTTCAAAATAGTCAATAGCAAACACGGGACCGTGTGTGACGTCAAGCAACTGCTGTCTTGCTTGTAGCAAACGGTGCATTTCAGTATCAGGGAGGGCCGAGTATGTCGAAAACGAGAAAGCATTGGCATCGTTCTCAGCAATGTACTGTTGCCAATTGTCCTGATCGTCGCGCCGAAACCGCGCCCTGAGCATGGCATGCCGCGAGACGAGGGCTTGTGCTGCGATATAAAATGCCGACGCGGGAACGACGTCCCGAAGTCGAAGTAGGAAGCTTTGGTTGAAGTGGTTGAGGCCCGCTGGGTGCAACTCGAAAAACAGTTTTTGTATGGGAGATAAACCCCAAGGTTGACCCTCGAGCTCCGATTTTTGATGATCTGCTGCTAGATCATTCCGGAGGGGCTGGCAATACGGGGCAATCTTGGCGATGGTGTGATTACGCAGGATGTTGCTCACAGTAAGCTCGATGCCTTTTATATAGCCTCGAGATACAACCTGCATAGCAGTAATGGAATCACCCCCCAGCTGGGTAAATCTGGCATCGGTCGAGATGTATTCGGCGGGGATATTTAACACTTCGGCCCAAATATCCACTAGAATTTGTTCTGTTGTGTTAGAAGGAGATCTCCGCCGAGTAAAAGAACTGGTCAGCTCGAGTAGGTCAATTGTACAACCTGTCTCCTGAATCTTCTGCCTGTCTACTTTTCCGGTCCTAGTTGTAGGAATAGTATGGATCGGTAGGTAGACGGACGGAATCATATGGGACGGAAGGCTTGCGGCTAACTTGTCGTTTAAGTCCCCCGTCAAGCCGACCAAGGCGTCACTCGTAATTTCGTCTTGACCAGGTAGGCTGATAAACGCCGCCAGGATCAGATTGGAGCTGCCCTTAGGGGAGATGAACTCTACTACCACTTGAATGGCCAACGTTTCCTCTGTTATCAGGGCTTGCCTAATGTGTGCCTCAACATCACCAAACTCAACACGCTGGCCATGGATTTTGACCTGCTCGTCCTTGCGACCCACGTATCGAAGAGACCCATCCGGATTATAAGTCACAAGATCACCAGTACGATATAAACGGCCGCGGCGTCCGGGGTGACCTGGACCACCTCGTAGTAACCAGGGAGGATCTTGGACGAAGGCGGCCGCCGTCCTGTCTGGGTCACCAAGGTAACCTTGGCCAACAAGCGGACCTTCAATCCATAGTTCGCCGATTTGGCCGATGCTAGCAAGGGTTATGCCATTAGGATGTACAACCCAGGTAGTTGTGCCATAGGCTTTGCCTATATCAGGGGTTTTCATCTCTCCCGAACGGATGGGCCTGAGAGAACATGCTATCGTACATTCCGCAACACCGTAGCAGTTATAGATGGCATCAAGCTTGTCCCACTGGACGATGTCTGAAGAATGCAGCTTTTCACCAGCGAAAATAAGCGTTCGTAAGCTGGGCACGTCGGGCGGATGAAGCAAGCGTGCGACACTTGGGGTTAGAACACAACACGTGGCTCTGAGCGCCTCGATTGCCTTCCCGATGTTGTTGTTTTGTCGGTCATAATCACTCGGAACACAAACGCATCCTCCACATATTAAGGTGTGGAGGATGTTGAACCATATAGCGTCGAAGGCATACGAGGCAAAATCCAGCACACGAAACGACGGACCAAGCTGGATTCCAGGGGCTTGGTGATATACGGCGCTGGTCAGGTTCACGTGTTGGATGACGACACCCTTGGGAGTACCAGTGCTGCCAGAAGTGAAGACAACGTACAGGATATCGTTGGGCCGCACCGCCGGGGGCTTCCAGTCAGACAAGTCATCGATCGACTGCTGAACCACAGCCTCCGGGACGATTACTGCACAGTTACCCGACCCCGCGAGCTCGCGAGACAAGGACTCATTCGACGTCGATGATAGAATCAGGCGTCGGCGCGAAGAGCCATGCGCTAGCTGAACGATAACCCGTAGGCGCCCCTCTGGATAGGTGCAGTCCATAGCAACCGATCCAGCCCCTGCCTTAAGAACCCCAAATATAGCCACCGACGCCCACATAGATTTCTCGAAACAAAGGGGTACAAGGTCGCCACAACCAATACCAAGGGATACGATATGGCTAGCCAGCCGAGTAGATAGGGTATCAAGCTGCTGGTAGGTCAAGTCACCGTCCCAGGCGCAAACAGCGGGAGCATCAGGCTGTCTCCGGACCGTTTCTGCAAAACGGTCGCCTAAAGAAGCCTCCACGGCTTCCGGGACATGGGCGTTCCAGGACCAGACAGTAGCGAGGTCTTGCTTGCCAATCATAGTAATACTGCAGACTGTAGTACTGGGCCCGGCGTGGCAAAGTTGCTCTAGAATGTCTTCGAACTGCTGTATCATCCTGCGGAGATGTGCGCCCTCAACCACTGACGAGTCAAACCGGACGACTAGGGACAGGCAGTCGTCCTGGACCTGGCAGCCCAGATACAAGGCGACATCCCCGTGCCAGTCCGCGCCGCCCTCCATATACGTCCCCTCCAGGCAGGATCCCGGAGGAAGTACATGAAGTATAGTTCGAAACGCACAGGCGCGCTCCCCCTCTTGGCCCAGTCGACGTAGCCAGTGGAGGCTCAGATGGCGGTACTGCGCCGCCTCTTCGAGTGCCGTACTAACCTCCTGGACATACCGTAGGGCGAACAGGTCGTGGTTGATGCGAATACGGATGGGTAGGGCGGGAGGTGATAATATAGCATTGTGTGTCGACGGCACCGCTTTGCCGCGCGTGGGAACGACACTGCCAACTACAACGTCGTCTGTATTCGTATGCGTTTCCACAACCAGGGCCCACGCGGCCAACAGCAGAGCCTCGGATGGCGGCGGCACATCGTCTTGGTCAGCCCATCGGTCCCTGGAAATCGTGTGATTCTCCGTGCTGTTAATGCGGACCTTGTAGGCAGGGCGAGGCAGTGCCGGAAACTCGACGACGCCTATATCGTGGAGCCGACTCGTCCACGTGAGCGCAGCGCTATCCTCGGTCACCCCCACCCGATAATGGAAAAAGGCATCGTGTAGAGGCTGGTCATGAGATTGTGGCTGTACCATCCCGCCCTCTAACAGATATATAAGGGCTAGCTCGAAGGTCTCAGCAGCCTCGTGTGCTAGCGACGAGTCAACACGGTGGGTGCGGTAGCCGACGCAGAGGTCCGTGTCAGACCCTGCGAGCTCGGCGCTGATTCCCAGATCAAACTAGACGTGTTATTACCTATTAGTACGTATTACAGTAGGGACTACGAACACACAGATGACGACTTACCTCGCTAGAGTCTCTTGCCAGCGCACTCTCGAAACGGATCCCCGGGCCACCGTTGTCGTCCACGATGTCCAATCTATGGCGAACTGTCATTCCAGTATTGAAGAGCTGCCGCCCTTTTAAACCAAGCCCTCGCTGCAGCTGCGCCAGCGACACATGTTGGAACTCGAAGTGGTTAATTACCCCTTGTTCCGTCCGAGCCAGGACGGCAGGGGCCGGATCCCCGACATCAATACGGCTTACAAGCAGGTTGATCAATGGCCCGACCATGGCGTCCAGCCCATGGACGGCCATGTCACGACCAGACACTAGATACCCAAAACAGGTGTCCCGCTTGCCCGTGAGGTACGCCAGTACCATGCCCCATGCGACCTGTATCAGTGTCGACCTTGTCATATTACGGCCTTGACAAAATGCGTAGAGACGGCTGGTTGTCGACGAAGCGATAGGAATGGTCGTGTCGTATCCATCGTCGTCGTCGTCGTTATTATTGGGATCCCGTATTACTACCGTGGTTGACACCACACACGGGGTTATGCCAGCCAGATACTGTTTCCAGTAATCGTCTTTCGCGTCTGACGCGGACCGCCCAATCTGCTCTACGATAGCCCGAAATTCAGGGGCAGGCGGCATTGCCTGGTGATGGCCGTCGTATACTTTGGCAAGATCCGTAAGCAGGACATGGAGAGAAGTTGCATCGACGAGGGCATGGTTGATATCCAGACGACAGGCTACTTTATTAGCATCGCCTGACGCCGCCTCACAGACGGTAATGCGATATGGTGGCTCCGTAGCACCAAACACCGGGACATCCATGTTTTTGAGGGTGTCGACTGGGCGACTTGTACTAGAACGGACACATTGAACTCTGGCTAAGGCATGGTGGAGCTGTACTTGCACGAAGTTCTGTTGACCGGGTGCTTGTCGGCCAAGTGCTTCCAAGAAGAAGACCGAAAAAATCGTATGCCGGGAAATCACTGTCTCCCATGCAGATACCAGCCTCTGCGTAATAATAGGCCTGCCCAGTGAATGCGTGCATTCCCAAACCTGGACGACGTGGTAGGTTGCTGTTCCTTTAGCCACACTAAGGAGAATGCCTTCCTGTAATGGCGTACAGGGGAATATATCGACAATATCGCCTATAGCAATACCCATAGTCGCCAGCTGGTCTACCAAATAATCAAGTTCACTGTATGATACTGACGTCAAGAGAGGGAAATCGGTCAGAGTAGGCGTTAATGGCATGCTTGCAAGATCGCTCGCCGACGAAGAGAACACCGCTCCTAGATTCCTTGCCCATGTCTCAAGCTTGCACAGATGCTTCATGTCTTGGTGTATGGATATCGAGAAACGAAGCTGACCATGTAGCGCCAGTGCGTTGATTTCTACCAGGGCTATACGACGCGCATCGGGGGACACCTCGGCGATACCAGTCTCGACACGACGGAAGATTGACTGTTGGCTCTCGAGCTGCTGGTACGACCCCGCATAATTAAAAAGAAACTCGATGTTTCCCTGGTGCTGTTGTCTATTGCTGTCTAGCGACCGAACTGCGAAGTAGGGCACGGCCTTCCCGATCAATTTTCGACGGACGTCCTTGACTAATTTTACCGCGTCGACCAGGCTACTTCCGTGTATCAACGGCACCTGGATAGGACAAAGGGTAGTAAACCACCCCACGGTCTCTGATAAATCAATAGACTTGCCTTCTGGCGGCTCACGCCCATGGCCCTCGAAGAACATAGCCGGGGCAGGTCGGTCCGGAAAAGATGTGTGCAGAGAATAGACTAATACCGCCACCATGAGATCAACAGGCTCCGTCCTCAGGGCCGTATTGCTGCTGCCTAGTAAAAGGGAGGTCGCACGGCCGTCCAGAGAAACATCGTAATCACGAGCATGTTTACATATGTTGGTCGAAGGCGCAACACCCCAAGAGTCGAAGTCGCTGTTCCACCTGAATGGAAGTAACTCGGCGGCGGCAACATCTGTGCTGCTGCTGCTGCTAAGCTGCTGTTGAAGAAGATCAGTCCAGTTTCGGAACGAGCTCTGGACGGGGGGAAGAAGTGCGCGGGTGTCGCCCCTCAATAGCTGCTCCATATCGCGCCATATGATTCTCCAAGAAACCAGATCGACGACGAGGTGATGCGCGGTAAAAAGAACGGTGGTTTCACGACTGCCGTAAAAGTAGTCGATGGCAAATACCGGTCCACGAGTGATGTTGATCGACGTCTGTCTCGTCCGTATCAGGTGGTGTATTTCTGCTGCTTCGGACGTGGTATTGTTAGGATATACTGAGAACGAGAAGGCGGATTCGTCATTTTGATTCACGATATACTGCTCCCACTTCCCGTTGCTATTCTGGCGAAAGCGTGCCCTGAGCATTGAATGTCGGGACACCAGTTGTTTTGCCGCTGTGCGTAATGCCTCGGGGGAGATGCCTTCCTGTAAGAGCCGAAGCAGGAAACTCTGATTGAAATGGTCTAAACCCTGGGGGTGCGCATCGAAGAACATTTGCTGTATAGGAGACAAACCCCAAGCCCCGTTCTCCCGTTCGGCCTCGGGCTCGAGCTCGGGATCTTCAAGTGCACCTTCACCCTCTTCCTGTAGCAGCTGGCATTGAGGAGCAATCCTCTCAATCGTATGGTTGCGTAGGATGCCACTTACGGTGGCCGCCAGGCCTCTTGCTCGGCTACGAGAAACAACCTGTATAGCAGTAATAGAATCGCCGCCGAGTCGAGTAAAGGGGACATCTATAGAAATCCGATCATAGGGCACATTGAGGACATCAGACCACACCTCTGCCAAGATCGCCTCCGCCCTCATTGAGGGCACTTTTCGAAGCGCGGGTTGATGGACGGCGAGGTCCGAAGGGCGGAGACGTTGGCCAACTTGTAGAAGTTGCCTCCTATCAATCTTGTCGGTGATTGTGGTAGGGATGGTATGAATGGGAATGTAAGCCGACGGGATCATGTGTGGCGGAAGCCTGCTAGCCAGCTTCTCGTTGAGGCCTCTGGTCCGAGCGGCCACAGCGTCCCTCAACAGCGCACCATGGCTCTCATCGTTGTGGCTCGGCAGGCTTACAAACGCCACCAAGACTGGGTTCGGGCTGCCTTCCGGGGAGATTACCGCTGTAGCTACGTGGACGGGAGATGACGTGATCCCCAAAGCTTGCCGAATGTTTGTTTCTACATCGGCAAGTTCAACACGTTGACCACGAATTTTAACCTGGTCATCCACACGGCCTACAAACCGGAGGCTGCCATCAGCTGTATATGACACAAGATCGCCGGTACGATACATGCGGCCATGTCGTCCAGGGTGGCGAGGGGCACCCTGCAAAAGCCATGGAGGGTCTTGGATAAACGCAGCCGCCGTTTTATCAGGGTCTCCAAGGTAGCCTTGTCCCACAAGAGGACCCTCGAGCCACAGTTCTCCAACCTGGCCGATAGCTGCAAGAGCGCCGTTGGGATCAACAACCCACGTGACAGCACCGCACCCCTTTCCTATACTCGGGTCGCCAGTTTGGTCGGGCTGGACAGAAGCCACTGTACTTGTAACGGTGCATTCGGCCGGGCCGTAAGTATTGAGGGCGGTTATGGAATCCCAGCCCGTTGTATCAGGTTGTGTGAGCTTCTCTCCACTGAAAATAATGGTTCGTAAGCCCGGCACGTCGATACTCCGGACGAGCCTTGAGACAGTTGGGGTGAGGTGGGCGTAGGTGGCGCGCAGAGCCTGAATAGAGCTCGCGATATTTGTCTTGTCGTCCTGACTCGGTACACAGAGACAAGCTCCGGCGGTAAAGGTATGCAGGGTGTTTCCCCAAGCTACGTCAAATGAGTAGGAGGCGAAATCGTACACACGAGAGGTATGCTGAAAACCGAGAGAGGCCTGCTGGTGCATAATAGCGCTGCTGAAATTACTGTGCGAAATACAGACCCCTTTCGGGACTCCAGTACTCCCAGAAGTAAAAACGACGTAAATAATATCGCTAGGCTGGACGGTTTGAACCTTCTGCCAGCTTAGAACATCAACCGGATGCTGCCCTAATATCACGTCGGGAATTACTATTGTGCGATTGTGGTTCAGCCCACTGGTCTCTGCGAGCCTGCGAGAGAGTCCCTCGTTGGCTACAGATGATAAAACCAGACAGTGGTTGGGTTTCGAATTGGCTTGTGCCTGCTGCACAATAGCACGCAGCCGTACCTCAGGATACGTACAATCCATGGCAACAGAGGCGGCACCAGCCTTCATTACCCCTAGTATGGCCACTGACATCCACATAGACTTTTCAAGACACAGGGGTACAATGATCCCAGGGCCAATTCTAACGTCGAGAGAGGTAAGATAATCGGCCAGTCGCGTAGATAAGTCATCGAGCTCTCGATAACTTAGTTCACCATCCCACGCACAAACAGCAGGGGCGTCAGGTTGCTTTCTAACTACCTCTGCAAAAAGCTCGTGTATGCAAGCGTCGTGGACTTCCGGAACATTGCTATTCCAGAACCAAATATCAGCTAGATCTTGCTCACTGATTATGCCAATATCCCGGATTTTCTTATCGGGGCTGGCATGACACAGCTGTCGTATAACAGCCTCGAACTGGCAGAGTATTCTATGCACCTGTGCACTTTCCAAAACAGTAGAATCGAACCGAACCTCCACGTGTACAGAACTGGGCTGAACTTGGCAAACGACGTGCAATGGAAAACCGCCGTGGAGGGGCATCTGGGTACTACGGACATCATCGTTGTAATCTGCTGATGGATGTAATACCTGCAGTACAGTTCGGAACGCACAGGCTCGGCCGCCTTCCTCCCCTAATAGTTGATGTATCCACCGAGGGCTGATATGGCGAAACCTCTCTATTTCATCGTGAATAACGGCGACGTCCTGGAAAAGCTTCGAAACGCATGCGTCCTTCGATAAAGTGACACGGGCGGGCAATGCATTCAACGGGGTTGTTGCCTTGGGTGCCGGAACAGTGGTCCCAAAAGTGGCCTCTTCTACGTTTGAGTAATTGGCGAGCAACAGAGCCCACGAACTCCATATCAGAACGGCTGCTGGGAATGTGTTCTCTATCATTTCGATGTTGTATATATCATATTCTGTCGTGTGGTCGGGTTCGGCCTGCTCCGTATTATTACGATGGGGCAAATCTGGATATTGCATGATTACCCCAACCCCTTCGAGCCTATTCCTCCAGACAGCCTCAGCTTGGCCTTCACTGGCACCAACTTGGTAGCGGAAAAAGGCTTCGTAAAGAGATTCATCCTGATGATGATCGGCCCCAAGATTGACCAAGTGTGCAATGGCCAGCTCAAATGTCTCAACGGCCTCGCGCACCAGTGACGGACGAACGCGATCGACGCGGTACGTAAGGTATATCTCTGTCTTCGACTCATCTAAGTCGGCGCTGAGATTTATGGCAAACTAGGTGTGCGTTAGAACTGCCGGTCTGGACTGACGTTGACGGGGCGTGAAAATGACGACCTACATCATTTGGATCTTCATCAAATGTACCTTCAAACCGGATGGCCATGCTGTCGTCTTCACGTGTCTGAAACTCCTGCCGAACTGTGATAGACGTATCGAAAAGCAGTTGGCCGTTCAGACCAAGCCCCTGCTGTATTTGTGCCAGCGAGACGTGCTGGAACTCGAGATGGTTGATGATGTGTTGTGCAGTTGCTTCCAAGACCGAAGAGGCGGGCTTGGTTATGTCGACACGGCTAACAAGCAGATTAGTTAATGGCCCAACCAGATCCTCTGCTCCGTCAATGTCACGCCCAGATGCCAGATAGCCAAAGCATACGTCCCGCATGCCGGTAATACGTGCTAATACTAGTGCCCATGCTACATGGATGACGGTCGCTCGTGTGAGGCTCCGGGACTGGCAGAATGTCAAGAGCCCGTGGGTAGCGGAAGGGGCGATGGCAATGGTTACGTTTTGCACTGGCACCCCGTCGCGCTTGTGAACGAGCAGCATAGCGTCCGATATAGTGCATGGTGCTATGTCGGCTAGGTGGTGTTTCCAGTGACCCTGTTTGGCGGTTGATCTTACAGGCTGTACAATCTGTCTAACGATGTGACGGAATTGGGGGGCGGTCTCTTTTATTTGGTCATGGTTATAGAACCTGGAGACGTCGGCGAGGAGAATAGGCATAGACATGGCATCAATAAGAGCATGGTGAATGTCGAGGCGGCACGCCACTTCGCCATTCAAGCCATAGCTGACGGTAACTTGGTATGGAGGCTGCGTCTCGGCGAATTCCGGCCTTTCCATACCCTCCAAGAACTGGGTCGGCTGTTCTGCACCAGAAGCGAGAGAGCAAATTCTGACAGGGGAATGCCGGAGCTGTACCTGGACGAAGTTTTGGTCCCCTCCCGTCTCCAGAAAGAGAGTGGAAAAGATGGAGTGCCGAGCAAGGACGCATCTCCATGCCGACTCTAGCTTCTCGACAACGACGGATACCATAGGGGCTGTACATTTCCAGATCTGCACAATATGGTACGTTGCCGTCCCTTTAGCAATGCTGAGGAGAATACCGTCCTGCAAGGGTGTACAGGGGAAGACGTCAAGGACGTTGTTCACACAGATGCCTATTCGTTCAAGCAGTTGCTGTATAATAGGGGACGGGTCCCAGGCGTCGTCTACTACGGCTTCCGGCTTGTAATCATCTATTATCAAGTCCTTATCGAGTAGCTGACAAGCAGGCGCGATCTTTTGGATTGTTTGATGACGAAGGATGTTGCTTACGGTCACCTTGAGACCTTGTCTGCGGCTTCGAGAGACAACGTGCAGAGCAGAGATAGAATCGCCCCCAAGTCTGGTAAATGGAGCCGATACAGAGACGCGATTATAGGCGACGTTCAAGACTTCAGCCCAAACTTGTGCTAATATTACTTCTATCTCGTTAGCGGGAGCGTTTGGGATATCCTCCAAAGTGCTGCTTATCGACTCGGCAAGGTCTACGGTCTGGCCGATCTGGCGCAGCTTCTTCCTGTCCGTCTTGGAAGTTCCAGTAGTAGGAATGGTGTCAATAGGAACGTATGTCGTGGGAATCATGTGTAATGGAAGACTAATGGCTAACGTATCGCTGAGGTCTTTGGTTAGGTCAGCCACAGCCTCCCTTGTGTTGTCGCCGTATCCAGGCAGGCTGATGAACGCGGCGAGGACTGGGTTCGGACTACCCCGTGGAGAGATCACATCTACGATCACCTGGGCAGTGTAGCTGCCCAAGGCTTGCTTGATATGTGTTTCGACCTCACCCAATTCGACGCGCTGACCACGGACCTTGACTTGATTATCCTTGCGGCCTACAAATCGGAGGGTGCCGTCGGTGTTGTACGATACAAGATCGCCGGTACGGTATAGGCGACCACGACGTCCACCCTCCAAAAGCCACGGGGGATCCTGGATAAACGCAGCCGCCGTCCTATCGACATCGCCAAGATAGCCCTGGCCAACCAGGGGGCCTTCAAGCCATAGTTCTCCAACTTGGCCGACAGCCACAAGCGCGCCGCCATCGGGATGGACAACCCAAGTAACCGCTCCGCATCCTTTTCCTATGTTGTTTGCTTGTTGCCTATGTAAAGAATACTGCCCAAAGGTGCTTTCAATCGTGCATTCCGCCGGTCCATAGGCGTTGTGGATAACCTGGACTGATGCCCACCGTTGTGAATCGGCTTTGGACACTTGCTCTCCTACCAGACGGAGTGTCTGAATGCCAGCGAGATCCTCGGCGCGAATGAGCCGCTCAACGGTTGGCGTTAGAGTGAGGAAGTTGGCTTGGTAAGATCGTATTGCGCGACTGATATCGCTGCGCCTCTCTTCGTCACTCGGGATACAAACACATGCCCCTATGGCGAGGGAATGCAGGAGGTCACTCCATGCGGCGTCGAATGCGTACGAGGAATAGTTAAAAACACGCGACTGTGGGACTAGGCCACGCTGAGTAGCCTGGTGACGGATAGCACTGCTAAAATTTCTATGGTTGATGACCACACCCTTTGGGGTACCAGTACTGCCAGAGGTGAAGACGACGTAGACCACGTCGTTAGGCTGAGCGGAAATTGGATGCCAGCGTAATATGTCCACTGGGTGCCGCACAAGAACTTCTGGAACTCCTATAGTACAGGGGTTGGCTGGTTGAGTGTCGGCAAGAATACCGGACGATCTTTCGTGGGCCGGTTGGGTATTAGTGAGAACACAACACAGTCCTTCGTTGGCTACTGACGATAGAACCAGACGTTGTTTCGAATGAGCATGGGCCTGCTGGATGATGTTTCGCAAACGTGCCTCTGGATAGGTTGAGTCCATAGCTACAGAGGCAGCGCCAGCCTTCATCACCCCTAGCATAGCTACCGGAGCCCACACGGACTTCTCAAAACAAAGCGGGATGAGGTCGCCAGGCCCGACGCCGAAAGATGCATTCAAATGGCGGGCCACGGTTGTAGATAAGTCAGAAAGCTGCTGGTACGTTAAATTTCCGTCCCAGGCGCAAATAGCCGGACGGCCAGGCTGTTTTTGGACCGTTTCGGCGATGATGTCGTGTACGCAAGCCTCAACAGCTTCCGGAACGGTGGCATTCCAGGACCAAATATCAACGACATCTTGTTTGCCAGTAGTGCTGATATCGGATATCCTTGTGCCCTCATTCGCATTGCATAACCGCCTAATGACAGCTTCCAGCCGCTCCGCCAGCCGTTGTATGTCTTTGGCTTCCTGAACTCCGCCATCGAAGCTTAGCGTCAAGTCTAATCCTCTGCTGTCGAGCTGACAAACGATTGTGAGAGCGTAGGTATTGAACTGGTCAAAAATTGTACCGGGTGTCCTTAGCTTTTCATCTAGGGGAGTAAAAAGCCCCCGAATGTCTTTTGTACCGGACATGCTGGACTTCCCGTCTAGAACAGCAGGAAGTCCCCGACTATCTAATGTGCCAGTTTTCGGCTGTACAACAAGGAGAGTTTGAAAGGCAGAGCTTTGTAATTCTACATCACCAAGACGTGCGATACGGGATAGGCCGAACTGCTCGTACGGTAACATGTTGAATGATTGGAATTGGACTTGCAATAGTAGCTCGCTTATCGACATGTTTTTTTCATCGAGCCGGATACGTACCGGGACCGTGGCAATAGTCGGCCCAGCGATGCGGTCGATTCCCGGTACAGGAGCCTGGCGTCCAGTCACAACCGCACCAAAGACAACATCGGTTGTGTTGGAATAACGGGATTGAAGAAGAGCCCAAGAGGCACGGACAATATTGGACGGCGTGATTCCGTTCCTAGGCCACTGTAGATCGGAAATAGCATATTGCAGAGTCTTATTAGCACGCGGCTGATACCCAAGCTTAGGTAAGGTTGGGAATGGTATAGCCTCACAGTCCTTAAGCTGAGCTTTCCAGTAGTTAGTCATAGAAGACTGGTCAAGTGAGGAAAGATATTGAACAAAAGCTTTGAATGGGACCGGCGCCTGATGAGTTTCCCCATAGGCCTCCCTATACACCTCTCCAGCGGTGTTCCTATCAGTCTCCCCATTGTAGTACTGCTCTACATCGTGCATAAGCAGGGCAGTTGTCCAGTCGTCAAATATAGCGTGATGAATAGTCCATACAAAGTACCGAGCATCAATTTCCTTGTCAATAATAAGGGCGGCATGGGAGAGGGGAGAGCCCAGTCCTACGTTATAAAAGTGGTCTTCAGCAGCAAGATAGTCTGACAGGCTAGAGCTGTTAGTAAGGAGAGCTGGGTTAGTTTTGACTACCACCTGGGCTAGGCCGCTACCTGGCAGGTCGATAATACGAGTCCGAAGAATATCGTGAGCTAAATTCATCTGCTGCCAGGAAAATTGAAGGCGCCGCAAATCTACGTCAGCTCGTAGCTGGAAAATATTGCGGGAAATATAGTCGCCAGGCCGTTTGGCACTTAAAGCTAACAAGCCTTCCTGGAGCGGAGTGCAAGGGAAAACATCGACAATTTCATCGTTTGCAATTTCTAAATTAAAGGCTGCCCGAGTACGGATAGCATGTTCTGTAATATTACCCCCCAGGAGAGAAAAAGGGGTGATAGCTTGAATAGGGGTAATATCTGTACTGAGAGTCTGCGCCAAATCTTCTAAATGAGGATGACGGAAGATATCAGCAACGGAAAAGGATAGGTTCCGACGACGGGCTATTGCAACTAGCCGTATGGCAGCAATTGAATCTCCGCCTACATGGAAAAAGCTATCATTGCTGGAGATAGTATTTGGATCGACGTCCAGCACTACGGCCCAGCACTGCTGCAGCCAACGTTCTACCTCTGTGGCTGGTTTGCGGCGGCTCTGGGGCCGAAACAGGGTTGAAGCCACGAGCTTCTCATAAGTCATGCCCATGACCAAGTCTCGCAGACGGCGGCGGTTCGTCTTGCCCGTCCCCGTTACAGGGATCTTATCTATAGGAAGATAGAAGGCAGGGATCATGTGTGAGGGTAGGTTGCGTTGGAGCTCCTCATGAATACGCGTTGGGAGCCAGCTGACCGCCACAGCAATCTCTGCGCTACTCATTCTATTCGCGATTTCGCCAATAGCGAGGAAGACAACGAGCAACGCTGCAGAGCTGCCTGTGGTGGGCCGTGCTATTTCTGCAACGACGCCGACCTCGGAGGAACGAGGAGTGAGACAGCACCGTACGTGATGCTCGACGTCACCAAGCTCCACACGCTGGCCGTTGATTTTGACCTGTTCGTCCTTCCGACCTACGAACTGAAGGGAACCGTTGGGGTTGTAGAATACAATGTCCCCAGTGCGATACAAGCGGCCGCGACGTCCAGGGTAGTTTGAGCTGCCTTTAAGTAGCCATGGAGGGTCATTAATAAACGAAGCCGCCGTCTTAATCGAATCACCGAGATAGCCCTGGCCAACAAGAGGACCCTCAAGCCACAGTTCTCCCGGTTGACCGATAGCCGCAAGGGCGTCACCAGTAGGATGAACCACCCAAGTAATAGTTCCGTATCCTTTGCCTATGCTTGGATCCTTCATCTTCCTGAGTCCAGTTTCCCCAGGTTCGGCTGGCCCTGGTTCGACTAGTCCTCGTTCGATGAACGTTATGGTGTTTGTAACTGTGCATTCAGCGGGGCCGTACGTATTACATACAGTGGTACCACCACTCCAGGGCGCTACATCTGAATGGGTGAGTTTCTCCCCGATAAACATGACCCTTCCCAGTCCAGGGGCGCTTTTGGGGTCGAGCAGCCGACTAACTGTGGGTGTTAGGTGTGCGTACGTAGCCCCGAACGTGCGAATAGCAGTGGTGATGCTAGCTTGCCGATCGTTGTTGTTAGGAACGCATAGACAGCCACCGGAGACCAAGGTATGCAGTACATTGGACCAGGCAACATCGAACGCATACGACGAGAAATCGAATACACGGTGCTGCTGTTCTCTAAAGCCAAGGGCAACCTGTTGGTGGGCGATGGCGCTGCTAAAGTTAGAATGGGATATCAGGACACCTTTCGGGGTGCCGGTGCTGCCGGACGTGAAGACGACATAGAGGGTGTCGCTAGGTTGGACGGTGGCCAACGGCCCGCTCAGTACATTGTGCTGTCGCACGAGAACCTCTGGAACCACAATAGCACAATCATTTCCCGGCTCAACAGTAAGTACTTGGGAGAGTTTTTCGTTGGCCACGGACGACAAGACTACGCGTTTATTCGAATAAGCGTGGGACTGTCGAACAATGGCCTTGAGCCGTGCCTCTGGATAGGTTGTATCTAGTGCAACTGAGGCGGCCCCGGATTTCATCACCCCTAGCATGGCTACCGACGTCCACATGGATTTTTCAAAACACAGGGGCACGAGGTCTCCAGCACCAACCCCGAGAGAGGTGAGGTGGTAGGACAGTGTCGTCGACAAGCGATCAAGCTCTTGATAGGTCATATCCCCATCCCAAGCGCAGATTGCTGGGGCGTTAGGGTGTTTGCGGACCGTTTGGGCAATAAGATGGTGAACGCAAGCTTCGATGGTCTCCGGGAGACTGTGGTTCCAAGCCCAGATGGCCCGGAGATCGTCTTCGCTTGCAACGGCGACGTCGTTGGCCCCCTCCTCCTCCTCCCAGTTCGTCTTGGAAACCGAGAGATCCATCTTTCCCTACTGTCCGTGGGGAGATAGGTCAGAGAGATAAGCAATAGTAGTTGAGGGAAAGTAGGGAAATGGAAACAGGCTGGGGCCCTTAAGTCGTGGCCCGAGTTGGCAGTTTAGGCAGCTTCTTAGATTGGTACACTTCCTGGATATGGTATTCAGTATTCACGCACCCAACGGCCGATCGATTCATTGACATAGACACAAACAAGACAGAGACATAATACCGGGTTTACCATACAACTAGTTTCTTTCTCATCAGAAAACCGAGAGTATCCGACTCGGCTAAGATGCAAGACTCAAGGCTTGAGTCTCAAGCCACTGCCGGCCGATATCCTAGAATCCGGTCTCGTCAGCTAAACAGGCCATCAAAATGCCAACGCTCGCCCTCATGCAATGCCTGCCTCATGCAGTGCGTCATTCATTCGGTGGCACCGAAGCCGGGAAGAGCCAAGGCCTCCGGTCGAGTCTCGGGTCATATCAAATCATCGCCCCGATTAACGAACATCAAAGGCGTTTGGGCCTGACCTGCGGCCACTTACTAGCAACCATTTCTATAGCCCCGTTCCAGAGGCGTGGCTGGAAGATGGGCGAATAGGCTCTGCAGCGGCGCAAGCCATACAATAATACAGCCAGAGGCGGGCGGCTTATAACGCACGCCGGATGGTCGGCCGGCGCATAAATGTACATATTCGACGAGATGCCCTCCGATCAGCCGATCGTCAAAGAGCTGTGGCGTATGGCTACCTAGGTCGAGGTAGCTTCGTGATCAAGCACCTGGGCAGGTCTGTTTTACGGCCATGGATTTGCACCCCAGGTGGGGCGAAGGCCGCACGGTGGCGACGATATGATGATGGACTCGTTCTCGTCTCGAATTTCGCGATAACTACACTATGCGCAACTGCGCTCTAGAGTCAATCATCGAGACTTGGCCATCGGAGTAGGCATAACTCGCGACTCGCTCAAAAATCTTGGCTGGACTATCGCATTTTCTCCCGAAATTCGTCTCACCCACCCCCTTCTGTGGCAGAATAGCTCTACTCCGTATGGAGCGTTTCCATCGCGTGATTGATTCCTGTCCAGGGGATCTGCGAGATCTGACTACAACAGTTTCATCACCAGATAGTGATTCTTGACCAACCAGTCTGCAGCAGACCGAGAAACAGACCCTACCACCTAGGTAGGCAGAGTTGCATTTACTTTGAAGATATGCCGGTTGCTATTATCGTGATAGATAAATTGCCCAATCCCCGACTGGAGACTTGTCAGTACGAGTGGAGATGGATGCATTCTCAAGGAAATCAATCGTCGGTACGAAGTATTCTGACCCTAGTAAAACCACCCCTGTCAGGTATCTTTCTTTTTGGCAAGGGTCTGCAGACTACACCTATTTCAGTAAGGTTTCTGAATCCTTGTCATTGAAGGTACTTGTGCCGCCGGTGGCCATAGGTCGATTGGTTTACAGCACTTGCCGAAAGTAAAAATGTGAAGCTATCGCGAAGGCGAATTTATAGGGGTATTCCAAAGGGTCCGGTGGTTTTAGTCACCTCTCAATAGGTCTATAAGAACCCTTCGTACGGACCTACCTTTAGAACTACTTGCCCTGCCCTGCCCTGAACTAGAAATATGGTTTAAACTACAGTTGTATTGTACTGTGATGTAATGCAGCGTCCTTCCTGGAGGCTATCAAAGCCCATCATGACAGAGACCCGAAAGTGAGGCTATTCAAGTCTCCAAATATGGAGACATTCCCGCCGAGGCAGAATAATAGCAGGTTAGGCCTTCACAGGCCGTTGACGCCATAATAGATTGTCGCTTGTTTACCTCTGAATCCAAGCCCTCTGCAGCCCTCGTGAAAGTTGTAGCTGTACTAATCAAACATATGTAACTTGATTACGGCATACTAAGAATGATATCATGAGAAGCAGCAGATAAAACGACTGATATGACGACCCATCGATTTCAAAAGTAGATATCGTGTTGGATCGATTGCCTGTGAGATCTCGAAGCCATTAAGGTCCAGTCTGTACGGGAACTTGAGCAAACTGGGATGAGCGGGGGTTGATATACGATACAAGACGCAATTCACCGCCCGCCTCTACCGAGCATCCAATATATGTATGTAGCCCGGAGCAGGCACTCAGTGCATTACGAGAGCTGGAATTATCAGCTATATAATCGAAAACCAGAATGTAGTAGACGAGACGAAAACATTGAAGCAAAACATGTTACTTACAATAAGGTGTAGAGAGCGTCCCTGTAATCCTCAATCCGGACTAGATTCTGTTTCTCGAGCGCAGAGATTATTGCTTCCTCATTCTTCCCGTAGTGCCGAACTGGTAGGTAAGCCTTCGCCTTCGGAGTCGAACTTCCCACTTTGAACTCTACATTGTAGAGAATACCAGCTGTTCGATGATCAACGACCGGTATTTGAATACTGTCTGCCGTCATGCTTTGACTGCAGTCTAGGAGTGAACGGTATAGTTCTCGAAGATGGTTCAAGCCCTCGTCCATCCCAGGCAGGGTAACACGGCCGCCCAAAGTCATAGTGTGCTTCACCGACGCGAAACTAGTATTTCTGATCCGGAAATATATCTTGAATCGACATTCCGCGAGGTCCACTAAGTCCATAGCCACCATTTCGATCTCCGTGGCCGAGTTCGCTGGGTCATGAACATAGTCTCGGATGACCTCGAATGCCTGTAGATTCTCCTGCATGATGTTCGGTATGGTCTGGATTGCGTCTAAAATCAAATCGAAAGTACCCCGCCCGGCCTGTTGCGCCTCGAAGCATGGAAATAAGTACGCCTTGCTCATGATCCCGTTCTCGCCCAAGTCAAAACCGTAAAATTCCTTCGATAAGTGACCTCCAATGAGCCCAGTAGTTTTTAGGGTGTCAATGAGGTGCTGCCTGAAGTGGGCTAGTAGCATCATATTTGTAGAGGGCAGTAGATAACTTAATGTTTCTAATAGCTGGGAAGCGGCGTACATGTTTTCTGGATCGTCTAGCGTGCCCGCATGAGCCCCGACAGGTTCAATCGAAAACCGGATCTTGGGCGGTTTGCCTCCCGTTGGCCAGTCCCAGCTTAGCTCGATGGGATTGTAGTCGTCTGTCATGAAACTTTTCCATTGTGGTGTTTCAGACTCAAAGGCACTCCCTAGACTGGGCACAATTGCTCGGAAGAAGCTCAATAGTCGCCGTTGTGATTGAGTCGAATATCCTGCCTTATGGAGTAGAATAGCCAGCGCATGTCCCGATGATCTCCACCACGACATGCCATGATGGTCTAGAGGGGGATCATTTTCGAAGTCTACCGTTTGAAATACTAATGTTTTCATACAGGAAGACTCGGACACCATGCTGATCCGGTTCTGATCATCCATTGTGTGTTATTCGTAGGCGAGCGGAACCAGGTAATACAATATTTTGAGTGTTGGTTTAGATTTGTGCAGACAAGCTATCTACACCTAAACGTTGCAGGTATCAATATAATGATCCACGCCATTTGCTTTGCAATATCGATGCGCACTGTCTTTATCACGGAACTAATAGCAGCTCTAACTACACTGCTACCAAAAAATAGAACAATACTTGGTCGGGATACTACCGAACGTCTGGAGTTGGCTTAGTACGAGGTGCCACGGGGACCGATCGTGACAGTCTCGCTTGTCTATGACCGGTCAGGAGAATTCCCGAACGTCTTCAATTCGACGACTTGGCTCGCTAGCCATTCCCACTGCCCCTCCCGCCACAAATTCCACACCGGTTGTCTTGCCGCAATATAGATAAAGCCCTCCGAAAAGTCTCTTCAATATTACATGTCTAAACTCAACTCGGGAATATGTTTCATTGTATTCTATTCTTGACGTCTCTGGCTGTTCCCTGGCTTACTCAGCGTCAGGTCTTATTGCATCTAACCATCCGCTGGCCTCTGCGTGACGAGACCAAGTTTTCTCAAGTTGTCATTACGTAGAATAACATCGCGGTTCAAGAGCGAGGATTGGTGTAGCCCAGGTTTCCATTCAGGTGATAAGAAAGTTTAATAAATATCTATTCTTTTGGCTATTGCTTTCTGTCCTTCACATTGTTGGGCGACTTTCGAGCCTATGAATGACCTTGGACATTCTTTGGCACGTACGGGCTCTCTAAATAGGCCTCTTCCTCTTTCGTCAATTTCAGTTTTCGGGCGCCCAGCACCTCTTCCATCCGTGAGATGCTATTGATACCAACGACTACCGAGGTAACTCGTTTATTCAGCCACGCAAGCGCAACTTGACACATCGCAACACCATGCTTGTTTGCTAGCTGTTGAACACGCGATATAATTTCCTTATCCGCGACCGTTGACCCGTTTCCAAATCGTGAGCCATCTACCGATCGTATTGTTTGCCCTGATAAATTGATCGGTCGAGCTAGGTAGCCCTCAGCTAGAGGCGCCCACTGTAGAAATTGGTCAGAGTCTGCGGGATATTCAATGTCTTCAGAGGAGAAAGTACCGATAATATACCAACACCAGTCTGCCTACAGTACCGTATCACTTCCCGTTCCTCCTCGCGATAGATAAGATTGTAATGGCATTGCATTGCCACAAACTGCGTCCATCCATTTCGTTCTGCTGTAGATTGGGCCATGGCTAACTGGAATGCCCACATCGACGATGCAGCAAGATATAGTACCTTCCCACTGGTAACAAGGTCGTGAAGCGTGCGCATCGTCTCTTCAATTGGGGTATCGGGGTCCCACCGATGTATATGTAGTACGTCAATGTAATGCGTCTGAAGCCGCTTGAGCGATCGCTCAACCGCATTCAAGATAGCCTTTCTGGAGAGCCCTGTGCTTATTATCAGCTGTGCTTCAAGCAAAATAACTTGGCTCACCTATTTACCGTATTGGTTCACGTAGTCTTTGCTCCCTTTGACTGCCTCGTCTAAAAATGCAACAAAGTCGCTCGACGCACCGCATTCCGCATCCGCCACAATTCTCCCAACCTTCGTCATCAGCACCAGCTTCTCCCTCGGAATGTTGTATTTCTTGATAGCTCGGCCTATTATCGACTCTGTTTCACCGTTGCTATAGGCATCGGCCGTGTCTGCCTATCAGGTAAGTTTACAGTATCTCTACTGAGCTGGTACTTTGGTGCTCACCCCATGTATTGATGCCTTTACGATACGCAACATGGAGGATTTCGGCAGCCTTATTGCCATTTGTCAGCTCAAGATGAACCATCGATACTGAACGCTCGGGACCTCACTTCCTCTTCCTCCATAACCCATTTCATCCACCTTTTGTCGCCGATGCCCAGAGTCCCGAGAACCGGATTAGAAATGCGCAGGCCACTGAATCCGACATTTGTATACTCCGCCTCGGTAGACAATATAGAATTAGCAAGCTGCGCAGGTATCTGCTTTGACTCGAAGACCGAGGTGGTTTGACCAAGATCTGACCGAGAATTGCATTTCAGAGCCTCAGGTGCGTAAACTAAAGGCTCCGACGGGACGGAGCCTAAAGTAGAATGGTTGCTACTATGACCGAAAAAATACGACATTCGATTTTCAACTTCTCGCGCTCGGGCGTCCTAACATGTATGAAAACTACTACAAAGCAGCATAGCTGGCTTTATGAGGATACGCAATGCATGGGACTGTGCCATACCAGCTTCCAAGGGCGGGACATGCCCGTGGAATCTGGATAATTACTTCGGCGGCGCCAGGTGGAAAACGCGAGTATCTAACTCAACCCCTGCCCGCCGGATCGGAGTGCATTTCGTCGGATAGGCATGTACATTCATAACAGCTGCATAGATAGGTAATTGGTGTGCACCGGTCAATCTTTCAGCTGCTTAGATATCAGCCACCTCCGGTCCTGTCGGGTCGCTCGCACTGGATAGGCGAGACAGGTGGCTTAGGTAGTACAAAGTTCTGTTTCCCCACCGTTGCGACATGTATCCTCCTTGTAATGTGCTTTTCGTAATTGGCTCATGTAGGGTCTTTTCTGCTTTCGGTGCATATGTACCGTGGTTTGTAACACCATCGAGACGAGAGCGATAAGAATGTCTCGGAACGAAAATGCAGCTCTGAACCCCCTCGCCAAAAGATAGAACGTTGTCAAGTCGGAAGCTTGACCGTCTGCACCCACTCCTATGGGACCGTAACAAAGGGGCTCCCCTATTGCACTCACTTCACACACCTATACTGGATGTTGGTCGATCATCAACTCCATTACCATCACGACTTCAAAGCCCATACCTACTCGTCACCCAGCCGACGCAAGACCGGTTTGACATGATAGTTTTGCCGCTAACATGGTCAAAACGAACACGTCACATTATGGCACCTATGATGTGGTTCACTGCCGCGCTGCCGTCGGTGGGCAGGGCCGTCCGAACAAGACTCCGCACACGTAGCCACCTGTATTGTAGTGGCTTATCTCTTAAACTTGAATAAAAGGTTTGTCTCAAAAGCTATTTTAATAAAAACAAGACCGTTAAAGTTATTTTGCTTCAATTGTTATAAGGATAACTCTTTTTATTTTTCTGATTTTATTACGCAGAGTTATTAATGGTTGAAGTAGCAGAGTTTTGGTGGTGTTTTGGTGGTGTGTGGTTCTTAGGATGTGGCAGTATCCTACTGTTTGTGATCGCCTATCAGTTCCTCTTTACAATTCGATATCCCGCCAATTTGCCTCTCATCAATGAACCACCTGGCAAGAAGAGCTTCGGTTTGAAAACACGGTGGCGTTATTACAAAGACTGTAAGAACTTGTACTTAGAGGCCTATAAGAAGGTATGTCACTTCCATCAGGTTGATGAGATAGTCCTCATTCTTCAACATCGTTCAGAAAGCTCACTCCTGATTTATAGTACACCAAGAATGGGAGATCCGTGCTCGTACCCGGCCTAGGAGCACGGGACGATATAATATTGCCCCAGAACCAACTTAAATGGGTATTAAGTCGACCTGAAAGTGCCCTGAGCCACATGGAATCGGTTCTTGAGCTGAATCAAACCATTTACAGCCTGGGCCACAACAAATACTTCACCGATGGGTGGGAAATAGACGTGTTCCGATCACAGATTGATAGAAACTTGGAGAGCTTTTGTCCTACTCTGAACGATGAGATTTCGGCCGCTATTACGACGCACTTTGGCGCCGACACAATGAATTGGAAGGAAATCAACCTTTTAACGGTCACTCAACAAATCGTAGGCCAAGTGGCAAGTCGTCTCACTGTTGGCCTTCCCTTGTGTGAGTCATTCGCTTGAAGAGGCGCGTTGCGCATCCGAGATAATGTATCTGAACGATGAGATAGGCCGTGATACTGTATACATTAATGAGAGCTTCCGTGTCGTCAACCGATTGATAGTTACCGCCGCTATCGCCGGTGGTTGCCCCCGCTTGCTACGACCACTAGTTGCGAGGCTGTCATCTATTGGACTTAACTGTACTATTGCCAAGTTCAAGAAGTCATTACACAAGACGTACAAAATGAGAGTAGATATGATTGAGGATCCGAACTATTCCGGGCCGGAACCTCACGACCACTTACAAATGATGTTACGGTTCGCCCAGAAACAGAGACCTGAAGAGTTTTGTGACTTCGACGCGATAGCAAAACGTGTCATTATGACCAACGTGAGTCTTTTCCTAAGTATGAGCACTCAAGGTTAGATTCGGATATTCCACTAATTGGCAATTAGTCCGCATCGCTGCACCCAATCTCGATGTTAGTAACGAACCTCCTCCTGAATATTGTCGGCTCGGACAAGGAGTTCAATACTATTGAAATCCTGCGCGAAGAAGTGACGCGAACCACAGGCAACAACACGCACTGGACGAAGAAGTTTCAGTCGATGGTGCACGCCGACAGTGCAGCACGCGAGACGATGCGTCTGCACTCGGCCGGCAATCGCTTCGTACGACGAAAAGTGATGAAAGACGGACTGGTGACCGAGGATGGCGTCGTGCTACCCAAGGGGTCAACAATCTCATTCCTCGCCTTCCCACTACAAGTCGATAGCGACAACTTTGAAGACGCTCTAAAGTACGATCCCTTCCGATATTCACGCGCTCGCGAGGCAGCTACCTGTTCCGAGACGGGTAAGCCAGGTATCAACCACTTAACCTTCGTGTCAACGTCTGCAGATCATCTAGTATTTAGCCACGGCCGACATGCCTGTCCTGGTCGCTTCCTGGTCGACTTCATAGTCAAGATGATAATAGCTTTCATTATTACGAAATATGATATAGTGTTCGCCGAGCGGCTTCAAGGGAAACGACCGTCCAACGTCTGGATTGCGGAGAGTAATGTCCCCCCAAATGGCGTTACGCTCCGGCTAAGGCGGCGCTCGGATGTGGAGGTACATTAGGACAGTGTCCGCTAGGTTAGGAGCTTGAACTGACTAGGTTGCCCTGTGGCGGTGCAGGGCATCTACGCACAATATAACACTTATGCATAACTAGCGTACCTTCCGTGCACAATTGAAACTAGGTACCCCTACCTAAGCATGTACTACCTGTACTTGGATATCAATATCAAAAGACAACCTGCCAAGTATGAGATATGATAGGTAATAATGATGAATGGCCTCTCTACAAGGACCGTGCCGGAATAATGAGCCCAACACAGTCGCCGAAACCTACTCCAGGCCCCGCATACCCAGTCATTCGCAGCGTGTCGCCATCTTGTAGATAGGTCCTCTTCTGCCCACCGCCGAGCGCGAACTCGACCTTGCCGCCCTTGGTCAGCTCGAGCAGGCACCCGTGCTCGTCCTCGCCCTTGCCAGAAACGGTGCCGGTGGCCAGCACGTCGCCCGTGTTCACATTGCACCCGTTCACCGTCTGCTGTGCCACCAGGTCCCGGAACGTCCAGTACATCCAGGAGACGTTCGCCCTGCAAATTCTTGTTGCCTGGCCTTCGCTCACGATCTCCGCTTCTAGGGTGATGTCGTAGCTTGGCTTTTCTTTCACATCCTGTAGAAACGCCGTCACCGGCACGTCTCTGTGCGGTCCAGCAGCCTCAAATGGCGCCAACGCCTCTGGTGTCACAACCCACGGCGAGATCGAGGTCCCGAAGCTCTTTCCGTTCATAGGCCCTAGCGGCATCATCTCGAATCCTTGTATATCTCGTGCTTTTCACAACGAATTGTCAATCACTGCTCACAATGAAAATCTCTCTCGCGTAGGAGCGCGGGAACAAACTGACCACTCCAATCATTGAGTAAGACCAAGCCGAAAATATGGTCATCGGCATCTTTCACGGGCACATGCTCTCCCAGGCTACTCGGTTTGCCTATGATGCAGGCCATCTGGGAACAGAAACCGGTGTCAGTCACTACATTTCATGATGAAGTAAGTCTGGAATGTGCGCGCATAGGAGCAATGGACGCTCCGTCTGTTGTCAAGCCGCACTCTACAAAATGAAATCAATTAATTTGGGGATTCTTACTTCAAGCTCATAGTCCACCGCTTTGCACACGCCGTACTCTACTTTGTCGCCCACTTTGTATAAACCGCATGGTCTTCGAATCGGTGTCCCCGACACCACAATCGAGGAAGGACGCCCCGAGTATCCCAAGGGACAGTGAGGAAAGGATTCGGGAACCAACGACTTGCCAAAAAGCGCGAATGATGCATTCTCGCCATGCTCCTTGGAACAAGAATAGTCTGTAAACCCACGCACCTCGACGGGCATATGAAGTGTGACACTATCGATATTCTTGCCGTATTTGTATACGATAGCCTGATCGCTGAGACGTTTCTGTATGCTGGCTCGCAACCACCTCAAATCCGCTTTGCTTTGCGCTGCTAGGGCGTTGAGGGTAGGCTGCTGCCTCTTAGTAGTTGGTTTCTGGCAGAGCTACGGCCAGTGACTGCTCACCTGTACCAAGGCAGCTTGCATGCTCTCACTGCAGCTCAAATGAAGGTCGGCTACGAAGAACACATTGTCCCCAAGCCTCGTGGCAACTGAATTGGCATGCGATCCGTCGCTCGCGATCCCGTAGGGAATGTTGGCGATGGAGAAATGCTCCGTGTAGGCCATCCTTCCAGCTAAGCTGATAGTTCGATAGTTACCAGACAGGACGCTTGCCCGAGTGTCGTTCAATACCCCTTGTGAGGATCTTGGGTACAGAATCTGTTACCGGTCGAAGTTTTTCATCAATTTGGCTGAAGCTTGGGAAATCGGGGACTCGCGGTATAGGAGCGCAAACCAGCTTTATCTTAGACTGACGGACATCCGAATTGCTTTCGGCTTTGGCTGGCCTCGCCTGCATGGCTGCCTGCATATGCATATTCTTGCGATACGTAACTAAAGTATTCATTTTCGCATGGTACATATCCTGTGGTACAAACCTGATTGATCTTTTTAGTCATAGTAACTACTATCTTTTTCGATACTCAGTCTTTATCAACGCGAAACTCGCACATACGCGTACATGCAGCGTTCTCTACGACCTCATTTTTCTGTCCTATTAGGAACATATACTCCTATTATTTATTTAGGCATTTGCTTACAATGTAGCAGCTATGTCTTATTTTGGTGGAATTATGGGCAAGGCTACGTGGTTTTCCATGCCTTTGCCGAAATGGATGTAGTTCGTCCCAGCAAACTTCGAAGCAGGTCTATCGTTTCTACACGTTAGCATGCGTATTAATGTCCGTCTTGATAAGGGGAGACTTGCCGATCAGCATCAGAATTATGCTGAAAGATCCCGGATCCTTGCGTGTCACCACTAGCCACCTCGAACACGATCTTGTTGCCTTGCTCCACGACTACGTTCGTAGGCCACATCTCCACATCCACCCCGTAGACCTCGCCCGGCTTCACCTCCTGAACATCGGTTGAGAAGTATTCACGGTGCGGCAACCATTGCCGATGCATCGGGTTCTCTTCGTGGATCGTGCGCAAGCTCACGCGGAGCCAGCCCTTGCAGAGGGGTACTGGATCTCCGGCAGTGCCGGTATAGAAGATCTCCTTGTCATTCGCATCTAGATGTCTCAGTGTGAGAAAAAGGTCAATGTCCTTCTCGCCCAAGGGCTCGTCTGGTATTATAGACACATTCAGGTGCGCCGTTATGTGTCCAGTGATCTCCGTCTCTTGCTCGAACGGCAGGGTGCTGAATCGGACGCCCTGTGGATTCTCAAGGGACCCGAGAGCCGGGTAAGAGATTTGTCCCGGCTTGGCACTCTGCTGCGGGCTAGAAGCGGAAAGGATTCTATCAGGGGTGAGGTAGAACCTTGTGTACTGTGTTCTTGGAATCGGCCACGCTTCTTCCGTCCTTTTGGCATAGACTTTCTCCTTCTCGGCGTCGTTGAAGCCAACGTCGCCCTTCCGGAGCGTGATGGTCACAGGGGACACTTTTCCAGGTATACTCCAACCCACACGGTCCTCGCCCTTGAGGAACGCGTCGAGAAAACTGCGCTGGATCTCGACCTCGTCATGGTAATAGAAGGGCAAGTCATGACGCCCTGTGATGAACCGCAGATACTTGAATTTTGAGCCCGCATGCGTGTACCCTTCGACATTCCCACGCAAGTGCAGCAATATGCCGCCCCAATTTGCCACGCTTAGCAGAGGCACTTGAATGTCTTCTAATCGGAAGTCTTTGCTCGCATAGTACTCTTGGTCTCGAAACTTGTACTTCGCATTGTCGATGGTCTGATCCTGGCGGTTCTGGGCGAGCACTTCTTCCGGTAGATCGCCTTCGATTGTCTCCTCCTGACCTCGGGCCCCTGGCCCTTCGGGCGGGAATGCGAGCTTGGACCGCCTGGCCCTCCCATACTGGTTGACTAAGACTTGTCGGTTCCACCAGAGGTCAATAAATGTGTTTGAGAGGATGCCCCCGTGCCGACAGCGGTCTCTATAATAATCAGACATCCCCTCCCTATACCAGTTATCTGAGTTAGCCTTCATCCTGGGGATACGGTCATGAGATGGTCAGGTGCGAAAACATGCGTATAGGTTCCTCTCACCAAGGAATAATCGCTGCCAGTCCCTTCGGCCTCCGCGCCGCAACACGCCATTGCGAACCAGCATAGTAAGAGATACCCAGCAACCCCACCTTGCCCGAGGACCAGTGCTGCTCGGCACACCATTCCACGACGTCGAAGAAGCACTCGCTCGTGTCACGGCTCATGGTGTCCAAGAAGCCCGGGCTCTGCCCCAAGCCACGCTCATCCGCTCGTACCACGGCATACCCATGTCGCGTCCAATAGACTGGGTCGGGCGTCTCCCACGCAGAGTATTTCGAGCGGTGTTCTGGGTTGACCTCGGCGAAGCTCTTCTCGTGAAATGTTGAATAAGGGATGTCCTTTCCGTAGGGGCCGTAGGTGACTAGTACGGGGAATCTAGTGGGTGAAGAAGAAGAGGGAGAACTAAGTGGGAGATAAATGTTTGCCCGTATCGGTAGCGAAGATGTCTTCAGTGGTATCGAGACATTTTTCATGAAGCGCAGGCCGGCTTCTACGTCATCTCCCACAAACGAGATGTCTCGGATAGGCGGGGTCCGGGCCTCCATGTTATTTGTTATACCTTGAAGATTTTACGATTATTGTAATTTGGTATTAACCAAATTCGTTGCTGTGGATTGAACCTCGAATGTTGCATTAGTTACGACTCAAAGTTGATAACAATTTTGTATTTCCTTTGAGATTTCTTTTGCGAAACCTGCAAGCTAAGCTGCCTGCTTGCATCATCGGGGATGTGGTTACCCCGGACGGAACTGTGGGGGAGCGATGCTGCAACCGCGGTCCCGATGGCAAGGGCAACCAGTAATCCCACGAAACGGTATGGCGTACTGTTAGCTTCGAGAATCATATCATATTACATGGGTCACTATAAGAAAATGAAAGCTGGTGAAAACGAAGCGAATTAGTTAGTGATTCGTGTCGATTCTGAGGGTCAGAGGTCATGAAACACATCCATTAGCAAGCTTTATCTATATGTATATTGCTTCCTTGATTGAGTAGGAGAAATTTAGGCGTCACGACATAATACATCTTCCATTATTGGCATTATGATTGGCTACATACACCGTTTCTCCTATATATGCTCTCGAATTTCCGAGGCGGCGCACCACAACATAGCTAGTTATGTATTGTTCTCAAGGTAAAAGTCATCATTTCTTTAAATTCAAGACCTGACGAAGACAAGTGGCACACGAAACTCCGTAGCACAGAAATACGCGATATTCGAAAACGTGGTAGGAGCAGTATTTAGGACTTGAGCAAGACTCAAGCGTTCACATTTTGGAGAATTGCTTTGAAGTGTGGCATGGGGCCCTATAGATGTGTAGCACGAGCTAGCGGACTCATCAAAAGGGGAAGCATTCATACCATAGTCATTTATCTCAGAACCTTAATTTGCGTTCAGCAATTCTCTTGGCTTAAACCCATTCGTCCCAACTGGCGCCATCCCGCATATACGGCGCGGCCAGGCCATGCGTCTCCCACATAGGGCCTTCGGCATCAACGATATATCCATTGGCACAGAACTCGTACCTGACGCGTGTCTGCTCTTCTTCGTAGAAGCTGTCGAACCTCGCGTCCAGCGCATCCGCCAGCGTGTTCACGTCGCCGATGGGATGCAGCTGTTTCCACGGTTCGCGACACGTGAGTCCCTGGCAGGATTTCAGCACGAAAAGCAATGTGTCCAGTCGCGACGCCACTTTTTCTATCGGAAGACCTGCGACGAGCGTCTTGTTAGAGACTGCATTGGAGGAGGCTAGTAGGTTATTCAGTTGGCCCGGGTCAACCTGTTTGTTGGCTCTGTTAGCCTATCTTGGGTCATCGAAGTGAGAGAGAGTAGTGGGAGGGAGAACATGCAGTCATGTCGTAAAGCTCGTGCTCGTTGTTACACCACACCGAGTAATATAGACTGTAGTCCGCGCTGGATAAACGGATGGCTTTGTACGTGTTGTGCTCCAGGGCCAATGGCTGGTGAATGCCTTCGCTTATCGCGATTCCCCAGTACTCTACGTTTGCGTGCTCCCGTCTGGTCTGCTCGGTGGCTTCGATTTCAGCCTTCGTAATCGGGATCGGCTTTCCGTCGAAATCGTCCCGGAGCGGAATCCCCAACAACTCTAGAAATGTCGGCGCCAGATCGGTATGCGATGTAACAATATCAGTAGTATAGTTAGGCGTGACGCCGGGGCCGCGTACGATCAGTGGTACGTTAATGTCCTCCTCGTAGCCGCACGTCTTCCCTGGTTGGAGGCGGTGTTGTCCGATGTGAAATCCATTATCGCTACTATACACAATATACGTGTCATCGAGAATGCCGTACTCTTTGAGGCGAGCAACGAGCCCGTCGACTAGTTCGTCGACCGCCTGGAGAGCACGCAGGCGCTGACGGTAGTAGTGGTCGTTATAGTCCACGTTCGACTGGTTTTGCTGGGGTAAATCCAGGATCCAATTTGCACCAGATGACTACAGGCATATCAATTAGCCCTATTTACGAGCCTTGTATTGGAATCACTGACGTGACCAGGATTGAAGTTTTCTGTCCTGGGGACTGTGACCCCCTCGAAGAGGGACTGATGCCGTTTTGCTGAAATAGGCTCACTGAATCCGGGTCGGTCAGCTTTCCTTGAAGACATGTCCCCGACCACAACGTTTGAATGCGGTCCGATTGGTGCGACGGTCAGAAAGAACGGCTTGTCCTTAGTGTCGCGAACGGCATCATCTAGGAAACCATAAGCCTTCTCGGCCACAACATCGGTACTGTATTTGCCCTCATAGCTCCGTGGCTCTTCGTCATTGCGTTGGAACGTGCTGTTGAGATAATCATATGTATAGGGGTCAAGAAGGAAGTCCTATTCTCATAAATAAGCCGGTCTTCTAGATCATCTTCAATAAGCGCCTATTTCATACTGAACCTGTGAATCCACCGGGATATGGCGAGTGGTAATTGTTGACGGTATGAGCGTTGAATAGTTTCCCGGTGTAATAGGTGTTGTACCCTGATTGCTGCAACCATACAGGGAAATAGTCATCGTTGAAACCTTGGGCTACAAATTTGGGATAGCCACCTATAAGTGATGAGTTAGTATGGAACACAATCTGTACATCCAAACACTGAGCCGTACCATATGGTGGATTGACGTCGGTAACATTGGTGTTGTGAGGTGTCTTCCCCGTCCATAACGTCACCCGGGACGGGCAGCATATAGCTGTAGTGCAGTAATGCTTGTTGAAATATGTTCCTCGTTCAATGAGGTGCTTCTTTACAAGTGGCATGTACTGCAAAGATTCTAGGCGCGCATCCTGATCGTCGGTTAAAATAAACACAACGTTTGGTCGCCGAGGAGCATCTTGGCTGGTTAACGGAATTTGGATTTCGTTCTGAGCGAAAGCGAGATCGGGACCTACGCTGAAAACGAGAGCGCTAAGGAAGAACTTGGCGAGAAACATCACGGACAAATACTATTTGCTACAATGCTACTGTTACTTTGGCTTATTTTTCAGTGAATTTCTGAATAAAGATGAGACATTGGGAACAGGCATGAGTTCCACCAGAGCAGTGTCGATGCAGCGTCTGGAAATGAACTTAAAGTATAAATTCATAGTTGAGGCTGGCCGCGTGTTAGTGAACAAGGGTGGAGCGGACCACAGCAAAGAACCATGCGGTTGGACGCTGTCTAACAGGCCCCTGTCAGCTCATCATTCCGATGGGCGATGGTGACATCGGGTTCGATTGGGGGGTCGTCTATTAATGCGCGGATCTTTTCATAATAAACTCGAGTGGGAGTACTGAACCTGGATGCGTCTGTCTGTAATTGGCTGATCAGCTGTGAGACAGAGCAGCATCATCGAATTAGAGCTCTATTGATGCGCCGCCGAAACGAAATAGTATACGCGAATAGCTAGCGTTTCTCCATAAAGCCATGTACGCCTTCTGATCTCAGTCTAGGTAATAGAATGCGAGGAATTCGAACCAAGTCTTTAGATCAAGACGCCCTTAGATATCATAGAAGATCACTAGCATTCCGACCATTTTGCAAGTCCTGGTTAAGCTGATAAGACAAGTTGGGTCGAGAAGGCCACGGTTAATGTTCGTTCCATCTTGTAAATTCTACACCTTGGTAGCTGGGCACATGTCATCCTGTACTTTGGAATCATATTAGCTGGATGGAAAAACATTTTCATATATGGCTCATGATCGAGCTTACTATAAAACGTATAGCATTGGGATATATTGAGTCGTTCTTCGTTCTTCGTCGATACTGTCAATGCTGCACAAGGAGTCTTTTCAGCCAGTTCGTTACACATGCTCTTGATCGCGTGACTTGTCGCTTTTCACGCCATCGCCGGGGTATAGTCGTATTATAGTCGCTGACAAAATCCCGTGTTGCGCCTCGTACTCCCATAACCCCGTTCTGAATAATAGTGCCCTAATGCCCTGAACACAAGCGGCGTCTGCCTCTCTATGACAGATCCATACCGTCCCAGCCTTCGAGCAAGTCCGCACCACTTCCACCAGCCCCCAAGTTGCCGAAGATGTCGTCGTCAGTTCCAAAGTCAAGCCCCCCGCCCGAGTCTGCGCCACCGGTGAGACCCAGATCACTCCCCGCGTTGCCGAGGTTCAGGTTCAGATTGCCGTCACTGGTGACCAACCCATCACCTTGCGCAGCAGCCAACGCAGCCGCTGCGTTCTCGTCCAGGCCAAGGCCGAGTCCACTCTGTAGCATTGTATCTGCCGGTTGGGGCATCATGAGCTGCGCCTCTACGCGTCGATATAAGCGCACAATATGCTCCGCCAACGCTGGATCCGACTTCTGAATGGTTTTAAAATCCTCGGCCTCGGACTTCAAGGCTTCCCGGAGAGTCATTCGTCTCTGCGGGGCCACGATGGGGTTGTTTGGGTCTACGAGCAACGTCATCACAGCGGGCGGGGGAACACTCGTCGCATTCGGGGCGCAGATAAGTGCGGTGGCTATATCGTACATGATGCTGCAGCTGCTTGTGTCCGTCTGCTGTTTCACCTCATCTAAAATGATGTGCAATAGTCGCCTCGCCCCCAAGATCCTATGCGCAGCGAGAATCTGGCGATGTGTGTACGAGGTTGGTATCATGTTGATACCTGGGTGCAGGCTCCATTGCACAAAACCCTGTATTGTCTGTCGAACTGAGGCAGTGAGACCACCATTATTAGTGCTGGCCCAAGCCTCAAGTTCGTTGTGACCCGCGCCTGCAGTGCGTCTTGATAAACGAATATTATCTTTGATTGCATTGAGCAGCGGCTCGATCTCTTGACATTTGGGGTCCTGTCTTTGATAGGATCTTAGGGAGTGCTCCAACGGTTTAGCCACAATATTGAGGACAGCTGAGAGCATAGTCTGGGCTTCATCAGAACCCTTCTTGTTGAGTAAAATTAGTTGTAAGATTGTGATCGCGGCTTTCTGGTCTGGGCGGCTTTCTGTCCATAATTGATTTGACATGTACGTGATGGCCACCACTAAGGAAGGGAGGAGGAAAGTGTCAACTAAGTCTAACAGCCTTATTAGCATGATGCCACATATGCAGTTCGGCGATGGGCTCACATTCAACACCTGTTTTCAAACCCTCGTCGGCTAGATATTTCGTGTCGAGTGCAAGCATGATATTGTGAAACAGGGTCGGCACGAGAAGATAGAAATCTTGTGGGGGGCATGAGGACATGAGCTCATCACCCAAGCCCCCAGTTTCTGTGTCGAAGAGACCCTGGATCCAGCCATCTAGGTGGACTTGCTCCGCATCAGTGAGTTCATCCAACGGTCGACTTAATTGACCCTGGTTGAGTAACTTGGCAACAAATGAGTCCGACGATCTGATTCCAAGGTCAAAGGCCGTTAAGTTATAACGATAAACAAATGCCAGGACTAGAAGAAGAATGGCACCGAATTCCTCGTAAACGGGTTGGTATTCTCCTTGGTCTTCATCATAGCGCCAATTGTCCAGGACCTCACATAACGGGTGTAGTATCGTTGCCGGCTTGCCAAATAGAAGCATCACATCTAGGGAAAGTGGTTTCTTGGCAAGCTGGCTGCATAGGAGCTTGAGAGACATGGTCTCCTTATTGACACAAAGACGACCAATCATCTGATAGATGTTAGTAGAACAAACCTTGATGGACTGATTGTGGACTCACCTCAATTAAGGCCTGACAAACAGCCCCTACATTACCATCCATATTGTCAATCTCTCGAACCAGCTCCTGAATCCGTTCTGGATCGGCGATGCAGCGCTCAACCAGTGTTTCCTTGACTTGACGACCATCCGATGGTAGGGTCTGATAAGTGATCTCGCCTAGCAAGCTCTCTATGCTTGATTCCGGTATGAGACCATGCAAACAGCACGCAAAACAAAAGTCCTGTCGGACGCTGTCTGTGAACATGTTGTTGTTGTTATTTGTATCAAACATGGCAGATAAGGTTGGAAACGCGTTAGTATCAACCTGCGCAAGAGCTTCTGTGATACAATACTGGGGAGTCAGAGGAGCAAACATTGAGCCAGCTAAGGTGGCGAGCAACAGCGGGAGCTTATTTATCAGATAGGATCGGAGCAAGTGACCAGTTTTTTGGTCTTCTCTTCGAAAGACTGCATTGGCAAGAACGTCAAAGGAGGCTAGAATAAGGTCGATCGTAGTAGTTTGGATGTCACCCTAATGCCGCTCAGCAAAGATTCTTTAGCACAATGTCAATCTTATCTTCGTACCTGGTATCGATTGTGTATATAGCTGAACAGGGCGGCGTCATCTATTAGCGGCCGTCCGACGAGCTGGATTATGTTAACAGCGTATCCTTAAGGACAGCGGTGAAAATAGTATAATTGCTCGTACCAATGCATTGAGGTAGATATATAAGCCAGCCCTAGAATTAGAAATTGGTATATCGGGGATGACGATGCTGTCGAGAGCCATAGACGATTCGAGGTCGTCGATATCCATATTAGAGACTTCTTTCTTATCCTTATCGACAGGCTCGAACGAAGCAAGTGTCTCGGTGCGGAAAAGCTCCAGTCTGCTCGCGATTTGTGACGAACTCTGTAGGATTGAAGGAATGAAGGAAGCTAGGCTCTCTGATAAAACCCTTCGCACATCTTTGTCCCATGTTACTGACTAGTTCGAGGCAGGAAGCATGCAAAAACGGGGTCATACCTTTAGCAGCTGGCCGACTTAAACCACGTAGCACGAAATGATTTTCACACACACTGAGAAGGAGCATGACGAAAGCAGCACGTGCAGCTTCCATCTCCTCCCTCGAAGTGTTTTGGAGCTGGGCCATAACATCCTGCGCAAACGCTGCAGAGGCCGTAGTAAACATGGTCATCCATCGAGCCATCTGAACACAGATGCCTAGCGCCTCGCCTGCGTTTCGGATTCCGCTACCTAGTCGGACAGCCTTCGAGAGTCGGTAGAACAGGATCTCTTCAGGAGTATATGAGCTTGCCCATCGCAGGGGCAGCTGGTCTTGGTCGTGGAGGTCTACGCCAGACGTGTGCAAATACATCTGGGAAGTCGAGTATTTGTAGAGACCATTGAGTATTGATGGCGTGTCGACGAGCTGGTGCTGGGTCAGGACTTGGAGGTAGCGTGAGATGCGCGGATCAAGGCTCTCGTGGTTGGACGGCTGAGGCCGCAAACAGATATCGGCAATAACAGCAGGGGGCAAGGGGTGCTTTCGGTATAACAATGGGATATGAGCGTCGAATTCCTCTGGGTCAATGCGTGAGTTGAGGCATTGGGACAGGTACTGCGTCCATTGACCATGCGAGCTGGTCGAATCGCCATCCTGCTCTAGATCGCGATTCGGATCGCTGGTCATGGTGTCGTGCCCTGCATCCATCTCCGTTACGGTCACAGCATTGTCATGCAGCTGTGCGGCCCCATAAGAAGGTGCGTTTACGGGCTGTGACGTGACGATGTAGATATTATACTGTTGGTGGCATTTGGAGAGTTCATTGTTGGTGATTGGAGCTTGAGCAATGGACAATCCCTACCTTAGGTACCGATAAGATAATAATTCTCCGAGCTACCCTAGGTAGACTATTTTTAGCACAAACATCTAGTTGTTAATTATTAGGACGTGCAGGGCGAGTTCACGCCTAGATAGATGTTCGTATTCTGAGTAAAATCTTAAGTATCGCTCTTGAGAACCCTCAACAAAATTCGCTCTCGCGGTCGGAATAGGTAGGTATGGTTTAGCTATCTATTTGTGGCCTGATAGCCCGGTGTTGTGGTAGTAGATTTCTGCATCCGCACCGGCGCACCGTCAATACGCGTCGCTCAGGGAAGTGCAAGGAAAGAGTCATTAAAATATTTATTAAAAATAATCAAAATCAAAGTATGAAACGATCGTTAGCTACCAATTGTAGCGATGTATGAGCCAAATGGGCAATCTGAATTGTATTCCTTTGTCGTATACTAGGAGGTAGGTTGCAGGTGAGATGGAGTGGTTATCCATAGTGGGTCTAAGCTACACACCTTATGGCACGTGCTGTGAAAGTCGTTTAATATGCTAAACCGACGAGATTATACGAAAATATTACATCTATCAATAAGTCACCAGATAAGAAATTCTTCTACGATGACATCCGAGGTGCACCGTACAGCGAAAATAACACGAGCTGAAAACTAGTATTTCACCTAATACCTAAAGTTTTCACTGTCAACAATGGATAAGCACCTCCAAAAAAACGTTAGCTCCCCGGCTGCGTGTGTGGTGCGAGAATTTGTAGAAAGTGCCGGTGAGACGCCAGTCTTCTGGGGAAACGGCCAGGATAAATAGTTTTTACCGTTCGAAAATGCACAACGGCTCTGGCTTAGAATCAGGAGCTCCATCTAAGCTTCAGGTTCATTGCACGAATTGTCGGCAAGTGTCATGACCTCTGGAATACTAGTGGCAATGTAGGGGCAAGTCTTGAATACTTATTATCGCACGAGGAGCTCTAACTACTATCTCTACAGACTGAATACCTATATATAAGTGTCTCCTTTGTTCTCCTGCTGTAGGCATCGTGAGGTATCACGAGAGCATGACAGAAAGGTCGAGAAGCGCCAACGTATACAAGACAAAAATTACCGCTTCCACTCTTAAAATACCTATCAAATATTAGACGAGGATGGAAATATTGAGATAGGTGAGGCGGTCGAACCAGAGGCCAAATAATAAACCTTCAACTACCTCTATGAGGAGCTCCCGGCATCATTGTGATTGTGATTTGCTGTTCATCTTGTTTTGGTTTGCCTCAACCTAGGCATCCAGAGCGCGTTGCTTTGTATATACGTATTACCTGGTTTACTACGAGATAGCATATGGTGCATGCGCTACACCTGGGGACAACAGGTTGCCATAGATAGCTATTGTACTTTTTCTTACAGCTAGCAAGTTTAGCTCAAGATGGTATTTTCTGTAATTAGAGCTCTGCTATTTCTTTAACATGCTTAGCGCTACTGCCAACGATGAAAGCCACGTACGCATATGCGTAATTAAGTCAACAACCGCTTACTCCACCTGCAAGGCACAGCTAAGAACTAATAACACGCTAAGTACGGGAGAGATCTCGCACCATTACAACTTCTAACCAGTTCAGACTAGAAGCAGTCACGGGTTTTGAATCACGGATTAGTATTGTCCAGATTTACCGATAAATGTCCAATTATGCATGTGTATCTAACATGGGCTGCCTGCCGCTTACTAGTCTTAATAAATTTACCACAATTTTATGTGAGTTTAAAATGCAGTTGCTCTTTTGGTTTAGTCAGCTTGACTAGAGTAACATCGCTACTTAAGGTTTGTAAAATACCAAGCGATGGCAGCATCTGAAGAAGCTTTAAACAGGCGGAATACTGGAGAAATTAGCAACATGATAATGGAAAAGCTCAAATGATATTCTGAGATTCAAGGGTCGCTCATTGACCCAGTGGCATTATTCGAGACTGCGTTGAATCCAAAGGTTGCCTGGTTTCACTGGCACTATTCAGTTTACGGTTGAGTTTAAATATAAGGTTCATTTCAGAGCTTAAAGCGCCGCAGGTTAAATTGTATGGAAAGGAAATAGTAGGACTGAAGCTGTTGAGATCATTGTTAGTATCATCAATGAGCAAAACTATACTATTACAAACACACAAGTCCACATCTGATGAAATAACCAATATAATCACACATACAAGTATATAAGCACAGACTAATACAATTTACAGTCTTTCAGAAGATGCCGAGACACTATATACTGCGTCATATAGAACAAAAAGAGAGCTCTTCTATAGATAGGTCTAACGGACGAAGGGTTTCGCAACTCTAACCGCAATAAGACACGCTATAATATCTTGAGATCCCATGTCCAAATACAGGAGCGTCATTACAAACATTAACGCGATTTCATTAATATCCCAAATTATAGTTTTCATGCCTGTCTTTACGTGAATAACAATAACTAGATGTAGCATATAAATACATTAAATCCCTCCCTCAAAATTTACCTAAAGATAACGTCTCACACTTATTGACGCTAATATGTGTCATGTACCTACTGCTGCCTACTATTGCCTACTTCGCTGGTAGAAAGGTGCACTGTGTTTCTCCCAACATAAGAACGAAGCATAACAAACTAATCATGGGAAGGAGCAACCACTGGATATGACCAAAGATATATTGGGGTTTGTTATTGTTTTGCGAGGCCACTGAAGTAACCTTCTAAGATCAGGAAACACAACGAGGTTCACATTGACTTGGCTTGTTCCAAAAGGATATTGGAAACAATGCTAGATTCCAAGCCCACCACCACCACCACCACCACATCCACCACATCCAATCATCCGCTCTAATCATACAGCCAGAGACTAAATGACTCGTAGATCTTTGGTTCAAGACACTAACGATAGTCTCCTCCTCCTTCGACTACAAACCACCTAACTTGGTCTGTCACAGTCGGTAGCACGTTACAACGAAACCTTGGCTATTAAATCTTACTTGTCCCTTTGGAAGAAAAGATATATATACCAAGGTGCCACGTTTCGTGGAAACATCCTTCGTAATAACCCATACACTTATAGTGTGTCGTGTTGTGGTCCGGCTATCCTATCCATCCTATCTATTCCCATCCACGTCCCACGTTATAAGGTAGAGTTTCAGACGTCCTCCTCTTTGACAATCGGGGGTATGTCCTCTGGGTTTCGAGGTCCGACCATCCAGTCCTGCATAGCGAGCCATTGGCTCCAGTTTAACTCAGCGTTCACGATTTCTTCCTCTGTAACATTTTGGAGCGGCCGCAGAAACGGAACGGTCTGCCCATCCGGCATGTCGTATTGCGACTTGACGTCGAGCCAGTTTGAGGCTTTGGCGGCGAAGAGGTAGTTTCTCCGCTCGGTCTCGTGCAGATGCCGTATCCCTAACTCCCAGTCGTTCCCGAAGAACCCATGCAGCACGCCGGGGAAATCGAATCCTGTCGCAACTAATCGACGAATATAAGGGGTCAGGCTAGTAGCCACAGATGCTTGGCTCGGAATAGTAAAGTTTCCTGCTGCTGGGGAGGGTATGGCAGAGGGCGAACCCGACGGTCTCGACGACGTAACGGGGGAATGTGTCCTTTGGAAAGGAAGCTGGATGTTGATATAGGCTGCCATCGCCTGGACAAGGTCGTCGTGTTGCGCGTGGTCTAGGAAGTATCGAACACAGGACTGAAAGTGCGGGTACCACTGAAGGATATCGAATTGTGAATTTTGCATGGGCAGGAAAGCATTTGGGGGACTCCTCTCGAGGGGAAATGCTGAAATCGACGGCTGAGACGCCGAACGGCTCGGTCCCGGTTGGAACATATTGCTAAGTGGATAAAAAGACATGGCGTTCACGTAGGTTTGGGCTGGACTAGAGTTTCGAGGTTGCTAAAGGTCTCGAAGTCAACGGGTATTTCGATTCGTCGTCCGTGTCTTGTCAGACGTTCCGCTTGAACAAGGCTCTTGGAGTATCGAAGGCGGATCCTGTGGGTGTTACCCGGATCCCCGAATTCAGGAGCCCACTGCCGCTTGTGGTATATGGCTCAGCATATGCTCGGGTTCACCAGAACCTGGATCCAATGGCCTCAGGCGAACGAGAGCTGTAGGATCATGCGTATCAAGGTCTTTAGTATGTCGAATCAGTCCATGTAAATCGCTGAAAGATGGGCCACCAGGACTAGAGCGGGTGACAGTAGCGGTGGGTCAACGAGGTCTTTTAATACTTGTCGAATTGGTTCTTAGCTGGCCTCTACATCTGTGACCTTAGCCAATACAAATGTAAGACCAAGCCCCTTCTAGTTAGGAAGCAGCCGGGGAAAAGAAGAAGGAAGCCTTGAGGTTCCGAAGCGGAATCAAGACAATAGGGAAAAGGAAAGGAAAGGTATGAAAGTAGAAGGTGCAAAGATGGACATAATACACCGACAGGTATTACCGGGTCACGGCGGTCGTCCCAAGAGCGGATCCACGGGAGCTGAAGAGGACAAGCTGCCACTCTGATAGTCTCTCTCTTATGCGTGCCGATAGGTCGACGGACAGGTTCGTGTTGTACGATGGGAGTGCGTTCAACGCTACACTGGGTAGGGCCTGAACGTGGCTTTGCGGGGGGGCGATCAGGGCTGACGGGGGGAGTTTGGTACCGAATGCGGCAGATAGACATAAAGGCATTATAGGGGTCCAGGGGATTGCCAGTCTGACATGTATGAGATTGTCATCTATAGACTGCATAGAGCAGACAGACGAGCAGTAGAGCGGCTGGGTGGTGGCGCCATTGCTACATATCCACTCGACAGGGCGTGGGATGAAGAAGCAAGCCTCTTGAGCTTATTTAGCGGTTTCATGGCACGCGGCGTCTCTATGCAACTGCGGGCGCACGTTGACGAACCCTGACTAGATCCTCTAGTGACCAGACATACCGAAATACTCAATAGATACGGAGAAGAAGTGAAAACATGGTTCACGTGTTCTAGGCTCCAGGGCTACAAGTTGATATGCGAGACAGCTCGACATGGACAACGAAGAAGTGCTCGCCACCCATCCAACCCATCTACCCAACTACCCATCCAGCATTGGGAGAGGCAAGCAGCTCGTAGGAGCGCAATGGCAAACAGAATATGGACTCGCACGGTTCACGTGTTAATCAAACAGTCGATGGCCCTAAAATGAGGCAAAAGCCGAGAGAGACGAACACCGTCTCCGGTGCTTGGACTGACATCATGATATGCCGTACCTCGGGACTAGAACAACGGGGGTGAGCAATGATGTGCAACGGCCTGGTACGGCGAGTCCGAAGGAGGAGAATCATCCCAGAAGACCAACTCATCGGTGGCCACAAGGTATGTACCTCTCTGTCCTTGGAAGCAAACCGTGGAGACTCGGAATTTACATGATGGAACAGAGAGGTATGGATCCGAGAGGTACTTCCTGTACATATGAATGTACTAATAGAGGCTAAGGAAGGTTAGCTTGGCCAAAGTACATGTGCGTAGGGTTTTTTCATGTACGGTACTTTGGTCGTCGACACGGGAGGGATGTAGTCCATGTATACTCCGTAGTCAATGGTGTGTGGTAGGTTTATATGCATGTAAAGACGTGTGTGTGTATACGTAGAGGCGAGGCGGCCGCAGATGGATTGACTGTCGATCCAACAGCCTCAATATCTGCAGCCAGGGGCAGAGACCTAGGTCCCAGGTCCTAGGTAGGCGTATAGGTAGGTACCCAGGTAGGTGTGCTGTGCTGTAATTACGGGACGTGGCACGGTGTAAAGTTGCAGGGTGTCACGCAGATACGGAAAGGACCCTGAAAGCGCACCCGTTGTGTTGCTCTCTAGGGTTCTGATCAGGGGTCCGTTAGCAGGGGCTGCCTCTCCGCTGGGACACTAGCTGCCTAAGGTTAGGTACGTAGTAATGCTACCTACCGCGGCATATGGTACATGCGGTTACCTACAGATAGATTTATTCACAGTACTTGTAGGTATATAGTTATACCTGGGATCAACACCACCCAAACCGCCGTATCTATTTAGCCTGCTGTGACCCTTCTGTGAATCTGTACATATCTCTTGTCTCAGACCTTGGGAACTACCGAGTCCGGGTGCCAGATGAGCAAAGTGAGGTCGGTGAGTGGGCGGGTAGAAACTTCGAGCGAACGGCAAACGGAAAACCGAACAACTGGGTGTCTTACATGATTGGTCTAGACCGATACTAGTAGTTGTAGGTTAGTCCGACTTATCCAAACTATTTGGTCTAAAAACAGTTGAAGGAAGCTAATTAATGACTTACCTTATAGAGACAGACATACATGTAGGTACTTATCACATGTCTTAATCGTTAATTAGATAGATGTATTGATGTTTCTGTGTAGTGTGTAGTTGAGTAACCAATTACTACATACGTGAGTACAAGTAGGCTGATTGATGATGCCAAGAGTACCGTGAACCCGGTATTCGTAACTGCCTCATATTTCTGTGCCGGGATATGGTAGGTTCGTCCGACGTCCAGACCTGCCTTTTGGTGTCCCAACCTTCACGTATGTAGGCCTCCTGTTCAAGCATCTCCACAATCTCCGGCCTCAAAATTTCTCAACCTCGCTTACCGTAGCGGGGGAAGGGGGGTATACCAAATGATTACAGAGAGTATTTTTATATTTTGAAATTATTATTTTGCCCAATGATTATAACCTAGTTTTGGTAGTAAATGGTTTTATAATAATGATAATTTTTGTTTTTTAAAATTTTTTTTTTTCTAAAATAATTTTTGACTTCAAAATAATTTTCACCTCAAAATAATTTTCACTTTTCAAAATTATTCCTGGCATAGTGCCTACCACTGCCTACCACTGCCTACCACTGCTTACCTGCCACTGCCTACCTACCACTGCCTACCACTGCCTACCACTGCCTACCACTGCCTACCACTACCTACCGCCTGCCACCACCTACCGCCTGCCACCACCTACCGCCTGCCACCACCTACCGCCTGCCACCACCTACCGCCTACCACAACACCTACTATCACCACTTATTATCTACAAGGTTAATCCATGCAATCAATCAATCAACCAACCAACCAACCAACCAACCATTCAATCCGTACGTACTACCACCACCCTGGATGCTAGGAATATTAGTGCAATCGCTTTATCGTTCAGGACTTTAGCGGCAGGTTTTGTAGCCTTTGTATAATATTGTAGAATACAAAGCTTGAGGTTATACGTAGAAAATAGTTTTTGCGCCAAAATAATTTTACAGTCCTAAAATAATTTTGCAGTCCCAAAATAATTGGCTGTTCTAAAATATAGTTCAATACAACAGGTACTTCAAAATTACAAGGGTCCCACATATAAAAGTATTGTACCTATTATGTCCCGCAGTACTTAGCTTTTCGAATTGCAAACCCTGCCTACAAATATTTGGTATACCCCCCCCGGCGCGCTACGGTAGTTGTTCTCACTCGGCCCCGACCGGCCAAACCTAGACCAATCTATACCGTATCCACACACCATTCTAACCCATGGCGTCAGTACATAATATTGGGCTATATTCTCCATATTCTCCAACCCAACGTCCAACATCCAAACTTGACACTTATCAGCAGTGCTGGCCCAGTATGTCGGTAAGCGCGCGCCATAATCTTTGCCCCAAGCCCGCGTATCTGGGCATTGGTCTCGAGGTCTAGTATGGTCTTTTCCCCGATCTGGCGGTCGACTCCGCCCCTGCTGAATCTAGATCTCTGGGTTCGTCGAGCCCTTGCGCATTTGCATTTGAGACGAGGTCTGACTGAACCCTAACGTTGCTCCTCCATCTCAGCCGCCGCAATCAGCGCAGCGACGTTATATTTCATCCCAAGCAAAGCTTGATACGAGAGGTAACTGATGATCAATGCCGGAAATGCTGTGTGCGCATGCCAATTCCCCAATCGCGTACAGCAGTACCCCTCGTACCGGCCTTCTCTTCATTGTCATTAGTCCACCATTTCGTCATCCAAGCATCCCCGCATGTTGTATCGGGCCTAGCCGACAGCATCCTGTCTAGTCCGTCCCCCCCTTGGTAGGTTAGGTAGAACCGTTAGCCATGTGGATGCCAGTTCTGGGCTAGGCCAACGTCTTCTCGCAGCTCGGACATGTTTGGCTGCCGGCATAAACCCATTCTTAGCGAGTCATTGCGGCTCCGCTAGCCTACATAGGTCTAGGCTCGAGGGGGAGCTGCAGCTGTGCATGCAACTACTGTAAGCAGCCGCCTAGTTCAGGTCCGCGAACAGAGGAAGAGTGAAGAGCAGGAAATATGAGGAGAATATCATCGGACGTCTGGGTATCCCAGTTCTTGGCTTCGCTAAATATTTAATATTACCCGCCAAAACCGGATACTTCGAATGGGGCCATACCAGTATGCGAGAAACAGCGTCTCAGTTCCTGCGTGAGTGCGTCACAACGGACCCTGGTTACCAGACAACGACAACCAGTGGTAGAATTGGCTCGGTCGGAAGATCGTGGAAAAATTTCCATTGCCGCTGGGCCAGTGCGCGCGACGACCGTAGCCAAGGCTTTTATACTCACGGACGATCAAACTCTTCATAATTACGACGTAAAAATGTAACTTGCGTTCTAAACGTCTGGCACAACCCGATGTGCGTAACATTTCAACTATCAACGAGATACAAGTGTATATCACTCGAGAGGACCAACCTTGATCACTGGTCATTCTAGGACAAAAGTTTCCGAACCATGGGCAAATATACAACTTTTTGCCCTAAAACCCCGGGATCGTGAGGCTACTTAGACAAAGTACACGCTAAACTAAGAGATGGAGCCTAGTGTACACTTCCCTAACCCACCCACTTACCTGGCGGCCTCACTTTCGGATAACGCGACCTGGGTAAGTGAACTATACGTAGTTAGAGGCCCTTAGTGGTCATTGAAAGCCGAAATATCCACGGGCTTCCTTCAATAATCGGTTTTTTTCAGCTGACATGAACGACACTAAGAGCCCAATGGATGTCTTTCTCCTTATCGCTCAGCACAGCCGGTCAAGGTATTCTCTATAGTGTGCGCGATGATTCGTTCGGGGGCAATGGCATGGGGAACTTGAATCAATACACTATTTGCCATTTAGCGGAGACTCTGAGTTACACTATATGAATTAGTCGTCCCCAGAACTTACCCAGAGCAACCAATCCTCTTACATCTTGCCACGGGACCCCAAGGGACCCCTTGCTCTTCATGGGTTAATTCCGCCGAATGGGCTAGAGACTTATAAGTACGTAAGAAATCACAGAATCACATGAAAGAAAATAACCCTTGGGCGATAACGATAGTCAATACTGGAGCTGCCAACAGTCAACCGTATGACGGGTCTATTCATGGTGACAGGCTACTACCCCTGATGATGTTTAGGCTTGGTAAGCTTATGTTCCTTTCTGGGCATACTGGACATTTCTTTTCCCTTCTAGAGTTCACAGAGACCTTGACCAAAGGTCCTACAAGCGAACCATGTGATATGGTAGAGAACTCCATTTATTGAAACAGCCCGACATTTTGGAGTGATATACGCTCAGCTGAGTGGGCCACAGAGGTTCTAAGAACGCAGCCGGATTATTACTGTAAAGCTGTCGCCTCATGAAGCCCTGGTAGACTAGTATATAGAGAAACGATATGAGTAGTTATAGACCATTTCATATGCGTAGTTATTGGGGATCAGCAACTCTCGATCCCTGTTCCCAAACAAGATTATTTAGTTACATAACTGATACGAGATTCACAATGACACCAAGTTCATTTATGTGGACAGGAATTTCGGCATATTAGTGTCTTGTTCCCCTCGTCCGAGTATGGGTCTATGCCGTTAATTTATGCAATTAACCGTCCACAAAATACCAATAGTACACTTTTAAGAGACAATGCAGTACCCATCGACATTACGAGTTCACATTATCCCCAGTCCGTTCAATGGGAATATTCTCGGATTTGGTGGAAGATGGAGTTTTCGTCAATTTTATCTTTAAATTCGCTGTTGCTATTAATAGAAATTTGTGTTTTGTAGCTGTAACACAACCACGATCCTTACTCCTAGTTTATTTCACGAGATCGCAAGGTCGATGAGGCGTTTCCACACGAGAACCACGATAACTGCGGCTGCTGGAACAGAAGTTCTCTCATTCACTTAGCTTGATACATCGCCCAGCATGGGAATTAGAAATTTTGGTACAAAAGGCCATCAACAGCCCAAATATGAACTTGTGAGCGCCAAGGTACTTACCTGCCCCTCGGGACTGTTCCCCATAAGACCCCTGGTGATGCATCACGGTAGCTCTTGGTAACATGGTTCTATGTCAGAAACAGGGCGAGACCGAAACAAAGCGTCCTGGGCACAGAGCTACTCGTCCGTTTTAAGTCGCCGTATCCGGAGGCGGTCCCTTGCATACATTACGAGCACTTCTCAGTTCCAGGTTTCCGGGTCAGGCGCTTTGAGATATCGATATTTATAATACTGTCGAGACTCCATCTGTGCTTTCTTCTTCAAGACATGATTCTGTACGGCAAGATCCGTGATGTTCAAAATCCCCTGCCGCTTCACGGTCAGTTTACGGCCGGAGATGACATATAATAAATGATTACTGGACAGTGTCAAAATGCGAGCTCTTTGGATACGGCACTAGCTACAATACATACTCAAACATCCCATATCCCGGTATATTGGTCCCAGCGATCTGGGTCCGGTTCATTTCCCTGGAGATCGGATGTAAGACACAGGTGCTTGTGGGATCCGAGCTGAACCCCCTGTCCAATACTACCTTGTGGCGTCGAGGTCTGTTAGAAGTTATGCAGACAGCCGCACTTTCCCCATTATAAAATCGCGGTCACGAGTCTACATGATTACGTACATGTAAAATATAGGTTTCATAGATAGGCAGCTACCCTTATGCTAATATACGAGATCCTAGCCATCACTCTACCCTAGGTAATAACTCACAGCCGTAAACAAGTTGCCATTCACTCTGATGATAGAAAATGAGGAATAGAAAAACAGAAAAGAGTCGCTGGTCTACCAGGAGAATGGTCATTGGTGGCATGGTGGCCGTTTTCCGCCTCACTTATAACCCCTCTTCAGAGGACTCGAAAATCAAGGCCGTCTTCGTGTAACATACTATTCACCATCTTCGCTAGAGATGTGTCTTTCTGATTTCTGGTGATACGTAACCAGCGCGGGGTCTTGCGCCCATGTCGTGCGAGTATCGCTTCCTGGTGTACTGTCTCAGTGCAAGACTTCGGTAATCTGCATAATTCATTGTTATGTAAAATGACCTTGTAGGCTGTGGCACCTGAGACATTCAAAATTGGGCATCATACAACTAATTTGGTATTTTTATTGTAGTTATCATAAGCAAATTTGAACAGGTTAGCTCGGTGGCGGCTGACTCCCCTATCCTCACGCGGCCTATAGAGGGTTTCAAGGTGGCTGTAACAAGGGCCAGTACTCTGGAGCTTGGAATTGGGCTTCAACTTAGTAATAATTCTCTAGGGCTCTAAGGATTCCTATATCTAAAAGGAGAAGATTCTGAGAGACAGAGGAGGATATCCTTCAGTCTTTTATAGACCTTCCAAGTATGCCTTAATCCTTCAAGTTGGGCATTAACAACCAACATGCATACGTTAGTCTGTATGTTGGTCTGTATGTTGGTTGTAAGTAGCCAATAGCCTTATAGTACAGGTGGGTCTAGTCCCTCACGATCTAGCCCGTGTGACAGTGGCCCAGAAGCGCTGCGTCGCCTATCTCGCCATGCTCAAGAATAATCGAGTCCTTAGATTGGGATGGAATTATGTGACTGTCAATCACTTATTAGAGCTCCTGCGTAAAATGCGATGCTACTAGATAAAATCGAATCCCAGACATCTAGTCAATACGAGCATAAAGATCACGAGATTGAGCTGAAAGGATTTATCATTTAGTTTAACGCCGCCAGTAAGTGATTAAAGCTTGTTTATATCATAAAGTTGGGTTCTCTGTAACGGACGCTGTTTAATATTGAGATACGAAAGATCATATAGTTAACTTAATCTTAGCCAACGTCAGAATCGTTTGAGTTCCGACTTAATATCGGAGAAAGTTGCTGATACCGCTAGTCTGACTAAATAGACACGAAAGTCCATATGTTTCCTTACCATAAAAAACATTCTTGGCCTATTTGATGTGCAATGACTCGAGCCTATCCGTCCACTCAGGACGAAGAATCAGGCTCGGACTATACCGCAAAACATTTAGGTTGACGTCACAGTCTTCGGCCGTTGTACTAAAGGGGCGAAATCCATGCTCAGCCTACTATAACAAGCTTCTCGCGTCCACTTTGAGAACTGTCGTGATCTTCTATAATATGTGTACACATAGTGTCTTACTGTTATATCTTCTAGCCTACTTGCTGAGATAAGGCATGTCCTAGTGATCAAGGTCAAATTCTTCGCAATTATGTAGTGAAAGAACTAGTCTAGATGATCGTAAACTGATTCGCTCATTTATTTATGATAAGAAGACTTGTGCAAGCACCGCATGTCAAACTGTGCGGCTTCTCGATGAAGGATTTCTTAGTTAAGCTGCCGAATTCCACGCTGTTATCATGGGAAATTATCTTAGATTAGATAAGTCTTTCTGCTTATAACCATTCGGCGTGCGAGAAACACGGATACTGTTCTGCGAAAACTAGTAAAGTATCACGTTCTTATGTATCACAGTACGAACGTCATATCGGATTTCAGTCATAGCTCTGAAAACGAATTCATCAGATATATTCTAGGCAACTAGCATTCGCAATGTATTAGGGAGTGAGTTTCAAGGATTAAGAACATATTAACCTTTGTAGGACAGCGATAGCATTACCGAAGTCCACCTTTCCTAACTGTCTAAATATGTGCTTGACTAGGTAAGAGCTTATTATTTATGCGCGACTGCAAATCTCAAAAAGTGTGTTGCGGCGTTAAAGTAGCTTATTGTATCGATGGTTCTATGTGAATATTTGAGGGCACAAAGTAGTTGACGGAGACGATTGTGTAGCCTGGAACTTTATCCAGGTGATCAGCTCGCCTCGGGCTCTATGCTAACCTGTTCATTATCGCTCGCCTTGAATGCTCGGAATCGTATCATGGGGCTGTAACAGTGAACTCCTGCGTCTACTCCGTAGTAAATCGAAATGAGAAGTTCCGCGGAGCCCCTGGATACCGGCAGTCTATGGGATAGCTCTGTGACAGGACCTTCGCGACCGCTGTGCTTTAACTTGACAGTTTGAGCATCGAGCTCGGGAGCAGTGCGACATTGTAGATTTATCTCAACATCAACGTTATTGTTTCCCTGTTCCTTGGAAACATTGTTGGCTCCAAGACCTATTGTCACGTCCCACACCTGGCCTGTTGGGCTGAAGCAAAGTTGGTAATAATGCGTGTTCCTTTTAATTAACCCAAGGTCTGGGTCATCGACGAAGTTTTCAGTATTGTCGGTAGTTCTGGCTTCCCAACTCCATCCATTACTGAAAGTGCCGCTCAGCTGAGTTTCTGATCCCCAGCCGGTCACGTCTCGTAGAGACTCTAGTAAAGGATATGGTTTCCAAGCACTCTCGTCAAGTAAAATGTGGCATTGCATACTAGGCCAACCATCGACTTCTTTTGACGTGACATAGCGATATACTCCCATAGGATACGCCCACAATTCGTTGTTAGTCAAGGAACACAGGAAGTATCGCGCCAAAATCCGGTTGTCCGTTGTACTGCAACGAAGCATTCCAAGGCAGAGCGATCCGCCCATGGCCTTTACACCGTAAACATCGAAATCCTCGAGAATATTCCTACTCGCTAGACCTAATTCAATCTGAATTAACTTTTTCATGGTAATAGGTATGCGGGTTGCTTTATAGTCGGAAAAAGTGACCTGGATGATTCTCATGGGCATAGACAGGACATCGCCCCTTAATCTTGGATCTTTCCGTTCTGATATACCAGTGCCAACGCTTGTTGTGTCTAGCTCGAACACACGCTGGCTTGTGTTATGCGATATCTCTGCCGTGCTGGGTAATGCACGCACTGTCGTCGGAAGATGTGTGGGCACATTGTCTGGTGTGATTAGGAAGCCCTGCCCGTACATTGTGCGAGCCGTTGTCGATAGTCCGTCCAACTCATGATCCAAACAGGCCAGCCCACCTAGAAAGATAGTCTCGTCTTGTTGGGTATCAATGATATTTTGGTGAAGCCTAGAGAATGATTTCTTGCCCTCACCATATACTAGAGGCATATTGACTATGTCGAAGAAGCCGAGCAAAGAGTAGGCCCTGTCTTCTATCCTAGTCGTCTGCCTTCCTTTTGCCCATGACATACGTGCGGCTACGGAATGCTTACGTCTCGTGACTGGGTAGAGTAAGACTTCCGCTGGGATGCCTGTCTTCTCTTCCAACTCTTTAGCTAGGCATCGTTTTGTCCCTAGCTGCTTCCATGTACAGTTGTAGATGATAACTTCGAATGGCGCAATTAGTTCCTGAAGGGTCCATCCTCGAGTGAACCATCTGGAATCTCTCCATTCACAATGTTTGACAATCCCGGCATCGCCTACGTCGCTTAAATATGCATAGCAAATTGTTGCGGCTTCGTACCATTTGAACATAGAGTTAATCGCTGTTAGGATATTGACTATCAGTCAATTGAGGTATACTACAAGAGATCTATTTAGAAAGGAGTCAGACCTTCTGTAAGTTCAGCATTATCCGATTTATTGATACAGCAAGTATCGACCCATGCCCAATTCAAGCCTTCATCTATTGCTAACTCGCAGCACTTGGAGATCTTGCTGAAGCCAACTTTCGTCTTAGCCACATCGAGATTTTTGATATCTTGAAATGTCACTTCTTCTTGTTCCCACGTATGTGATAGGATAGCATATCTGGGAAATCGGGGATTGGTGGGATCTCCAACGAATTCCTTCAATTCAAAAGAAGTGGTATTAATGAGTCGCATGGTACGAAACTTCGAGAGAGAGGCCTTTTACATCATAATTCTATCCAAAAAGAGAGTAGAATATTCAATCAATATTGTATTCATAGTCTACATGCAGATACCGAACAGAATGTGAGGGGCAGCACCCACCAGTTGCAGCCAACATCCCACATCCATCCGCGAACTGCGGTCGTATTCCGGAATGCTACATAGCTACCGTAGTCGGCATAGTAGTTCACGCCAAGCCTATTCGCATGAGGCATATAGAGAAATCTTCAAACTACTTTAGGCGTAAGTCGCAATATGGGGTTTTGTGTCCAGGGGTGGTTGAAATGGATCAGGGACGTTAACCCTATAAGGTTTTGGCTTCGAGAACAACGACTGCCAACTAGCGATTTATTTGGCTATTACCGCCCTGGCCGCCTCGAATCTTTATCGTTCTCGCAGCTTGGCACCGTTTTATCTATCTTATGTCAACTAGGTATTACCAAGGCTCTGGCTAGGCGGAGAGAGACCTAGGTGCACTCGCCACTCGCCTCGCGTTGTCATCCTGATACTTTTAAGGCATGATTCTCGGACGATCTGACCGACCCTAAAGTAGATCCACAAGACACCACACCAAGGACATTACCCCTCGAATACTCTGCGCTGATTCAACAATTGGCATTGTAATTGAATGGAAGAGAATACCAACCGCGTAGTGTGTAAATAACGTAATCAAGACGATTAAGATGATTCGAATATGAAACATGTTATAGTTCATGTATAGTCGAATTCGCTATACATCCCGAAACAAATTCACTAAATTCTTAGGCATCCTTAACTCCCAAGCTAACGGCTTAACCAGCACGCACTATCATGGATTTTCTCGGGCTAGGATGATTTCGCTTGTTTGAGTTTCTTCTCGGTTGGGAAACGTAATGACTATAGTCATATCGTAGCATGCTGTACGGTAGCATTATCACACAACCAACTAGCCAAAAGCAATCTATAGCTGAAGTCGTCATTTGTTAACAATTATGGGTCGAATAGTATATTGCAGCAGTTGGTTGGAGTATACCTCGTACCACCTACCTCATGCTCTGCTCCTTCGTGCTGCGAAACCAAGTCTAATCTGGCTAAGAGTGCGGAAGTATTTGATTTTCAGGCTGGAGTATACGTCTGATCATGTTGTTAACAATCGTTCCCCATCGCATTCACCGTCTACCTTCAGCAGCCATCCTCGTTGCTTGCTGGTCAGGCCAGGTCAGCTGTTTAGTCTACTACTTACGTATGTAGAACGGCGAGCCAACGCCGTGTTTCTATTCTTAGAACGCCATCCTTCGAGTCCGTAAGTATTATCTCACGCTCACCCAAAACAGCTCGTTGGAGCTCGTTGGAGCTACCAAGCCGCGAGACAATTGTCCCGCGAAAGCTCACCGGGTTTCTCTACCTGCGGGCGAGTGCTTTTTGGGGTGCAATGCAGGTAATTGTTGGCAACCACGCCGCTTCTAGTAGTGCCCGCCTACAGCTTGCTTCTAGGTTGGTGCTGACAATGCATGGGAGCTCCCCTCTCATTGGTATAGCACTGGAGATCATCTCCCGTGGCTTGCTTGCCGACATTCTGAATCTGACATAGACAGGGCAAGGTCTCATCATTGATTCTTCGAGCGGGGTGCTACTTCAGCTGACAGCCTCAACGGGAAGAAGCTCGCGATAGCCGAGTCCGGCAATAAGCAGCAGTATCATCCATCCGCATTTTTTCGTCTTATTATTATTGTTACCTACTTTCCTCATAAGTAATGGTCGGCCCTGTCGATATTTAATCCTCCCGCTCCTCGTCGGCCCTTCCCCTTGATGGACGAATGTGTAAATTATGGCCCTCGCCCTTCGATTGACTGCCCTGAGTTATGTGGTCGCGTATACGGACGCCCGGTGGTTTCAGACGGCTGTTGATGCGGGGGATTGGGCTCCGGTGACACCAACTAGTGAGCCTGCCACGTCGAGTCCTGATAAATGGACCCCGAAGACGACTTCTGCCCCCGATAGGCGGCCGTTGGATTGGGAGCTTCGGAGGAGAGATGGTAGTTCGTCCACAATCTGCGGCTACTCTGTGGGCAACCTTGACGGTTCGTGAAACCAACAGTCCCCTCTCTCTCTTACTTCTTACTTGGTGCAGTCGATGACTTACAACGCTATATCTTATGTATAGGGCCTGCAGTTACATGCGACAGTGGAGAGTTTTGTAGGCTGGACAAGGTTCTTGGCATTGTAGGCTGTTGTACACAGACAAATCCTCGTGGCTGCATCGTGCCCACGACATGCTTGGAATCTTCGAAATCAGCGCAATGGTCTGGAGATCTACTCACGACATACTGGTAAGCTATTGCCTATGCTATTCCAATACGGCTGAGTGAGTCTCATGATGAGCTCGTATGCTGAGTGAAGAATAGCGGCGACTCGGAACGACCGCACTGTGTAACACACTCTTATGATGCGAACTTCTTTGACCCCTTGTATGGCGCGTACTTTATAGGATGCGCTGCCCAAGCTGCATCGGGCGATATTGTAGTTAGTCCCGGAACAGGGAGTGATGCAACAACTTCTACGGCTTCGCTCTCTACCTTCACGACTACCGATGGTATCAGAACTACCACTGTCACCGTCAGTCTCCCTGGCAATCAAGGTTCATCCACAGCAGTACCTAGCCCAAGCGGTGGCTCTGGCTCGAGGAATACCGGGGCGATTGCCGGTGGAGTAGTAGGCGGCGTTGCTGGTCTCGCTTTAATCGTCGCCGCCATCTTCTTCTTCTTATATCGACGGAAAAGGCGGTCGCAGGCTTCGGATCCTCTAGCGTTAGGCCGAAAAATGCCACCTAGTGACCATGATATCTATCCCAACGAGCCAATACCGGGATCGCAGTACCCCTCGACGTTCTACGGAGAAGCACCGCCAGGCATGGTCCAGACAGTAGACCAGCCGATGATGGGCTACCCGCCCAATCCCTACGCGATGCAAAATACGATGTATGCAGCAGGAAATAATAATCCTAGTATGGAGGTACCAGCGTATCTCCCCCCTCGAGCCATGCCCTCCAAGCCTCAAGACGATGCTGTATCACCGCTCGAGGAGAGTCCGGTGAGCCCTGTTAGTCCTGCTGAGAATTACAACACGATGGTGTCGGCGCTATCAAACCAATCGCCGCCTTTACAGCCGCTGCAGCCAGCTGTCCACCGTCAACAGTCCGAATATGCTCAGTATAGCCCGCCACCTCCGGAACAATACCAATCGTACCGCCCATACCCTGGAACATGACACTGGGCAGGATTTCGTGTGATTTGATCGAAGGCAATTTTGGCTGATTTTTCAAGGAGTTGTATATATCGTGCCTTCTGGGGGCTGGAGATCTGGCGTTGGAGGTTTTCATCGCACGATACCTATTGCTTTTAGGGAGCAAATAACAAATTGAAACGGCGAGTCGCGCCGTGAGCAGGACATCCGATGAGATATCAAGAGATGCATCAGCCGCCGGTCCGGATTGAGACGGGACATATCATCACTCGCTTTCTGGAGACTAGTCATGTGGTGATTTGCCAATGGCTAGTTGTTCAGCATTTACATCAGCATATTTAGCTGTAAAGAGCAGCCTTAATAAGCCTAATTAAACAATATTGCCATCAATAAAGTGACAGAGACAATTGAGGTTTTATGTTCCTTGAAACGTCTATATACCTATTTCATTTTACGAATAGAAAAGACAGAAACTTCTTGACCGAATGCCACGACGGATTGGTAGTGAGTGAGTAGCAGGATAAGGTCCCGAAACCCCACCTTGATTGAGTCTTAACATCTCCGCGATAGCACTCAGTCGGGCTCACATCGGCGAGGTTCCCATTTGCTATTACCGACTTGATATCATTTGTCGATCAGTTTTTACGAGTCTCTGCTCAATTCGATCTTTTTAAAGAACAAATAGTTTGTGTGACTCATTGACGAAGGCCACATAAACTAGAAGCGGCATATCATGACAACCTTACCCGACCTCCCTGTGAACTTCGCGGCCGCGCTGAAGCTCATCGACGATGCACACGCCGAAGATCCCAAGGCCACTCAGAGCAACATCGGCGACTCAGCTGTGCCGAACGAGCTGCATTATGCGCGCAAGATGACACGTTGGCTTGCCGTACGGTGTCCGGACGCATCACCGACACTGCAGCTTGCATGCCGGGCTCAGCATTTCAGGAGGTGAGTGCAAACTACCTAACAGTTGCGATGAAATAGGACCTTGGAAATCAGAGCCACGTATGAAATGTATCTTTCTTTCAAATGTTATCTACGGGTGGCCGCTGGAACACCAAATATCATTGCTGATTAACTGAATGAGAGGAAAAGATGGGAAATACCGCGCGATAGCTTCCCCATGACGCGCCCGGGCTACCTGACATGGCGGGCAAAGCAAAAGACGCAAGCGGCAGAGAAGATCAAGACCCTGCTCTCCTCTCTATCTTCTTCGCCCCTCCCCGCAGAATACATCGACCGCGTGGCAGCGCTCGTGAGAAAGGAGAATCTGGCCGCGGACCCCGAGACGCAGGTGCTCGAGGACGTGGCGTGTCTCGTCTTCCTCGACGACCAGCTCGACGATTTCGAGAAGAGGGACGACGTCGACGAGGACAAGATGGTGAACATCCTCCGCAAGACCTGGGCTAAGATGAGCCCCCGAGGGCGCGAGATTGCGCTTGGTATGAAGCTTAGCGAGCGCGCGACTATGCTTGTTACGAAGGCGCTTGCGGAGTAAGGAAACTACAAGATTACGATATTGGAATTCCCAGTACTTAGCGAGCGGGGCGACACTGTTATATAATTTACTTCAACCCATCTACGACGCATCGTGGGAATCGTGATTCGACCTGTTCGGACCCTTGAGAATGGGATGGGGATTGATTGGCCACTCCCTATGCAACTGTCGGTAGTCCGGCATGGCGGGGTTCAGCGTTAAGTATCTACCAACCTAGTTCAATCTAGCTGCTAGAAGAATGACAACAGGGAATAGGTATACCAAGGCAATTGTTTTCCGGTTGGCAATAGCGGAGAATGAGATTATAGGGACTGAGGTTGTTGGAAATGAAGGGCCGGGGCCGTGAACCTATATATACACTGTACTTGCCCCAACCAGAAGAACACTGTGATCGCGAAAGAAACGTTGTGTGAGTGCATATCGGTGGGGAAACGGAGGCGTGAACCTCTCTAGATCGGCATGAGGTTCGGTTCGTTTTCCGCCGACTTGTAAGACTTCGGGTAGGTACCTAAAATACCATCTACGAGACTATATATAGTTGGTAGGGTAGCCTCGAACTGTCTTTCTGTTCTTCTCTTCTTTCTGCGAGAGCATGTGAGGATGAGTTATTACCAAATCCTTTAAGATGAGTGCCAAGGATACACCAAACGGCCGGCTGGTCAGCATCGAGGAAATATCAGCTCATCGATCCCTGGACGACCTCTGGCTCGTCGTAGATGACGTGGTCTACGACATGAGTGAGTTCGCACCTGAGCACCCAGGCGGTGTAGGCGTACTGCTCAACTATGCCGGCCGCGATGCCACAGCCACATACTCAAAGGTTCACTCGCCGTCTCTAATCCGCACCTCACTGCCTGCGTCCCGCATAATAGGTACCGTGGACAAGTCAACAGTGACGGAAGAATGGGCGCGACCACCATCGAGAAGGGGGAAGCCACCGGCAAAGGCAAAGGGCGCCAAGCCCCCACTCTCAAGCATCATCAACGCTCACGACTTCAGGCTCGCAGCGCAGCAGAGCTACACGCCCAAGGCATGGGCCTTCATGACCTCAGCCGCAACAGATTGTCTGACAATGGAGCGGAACAGTTCCACGTACAACGACATCGTGCTCCGGCCGCGGATTCTTAGGGACGTCAGCACCGTAGACGTCAGTGCGACTATGCTGGGCCACCGCATCTCGACGCCAATTTTCATCGCGCCGACCTCTATGGGGAAACTGTTTCATCCGGAAGGCGAGCGCGAGCTAGGACGTGCGGCTCAAAGCCTCGGCATCTCACAGTGTGTATCGACGAGTTGCTCGTTCCCACTTCCCGAGGTCATGGATGCCGTGGAGGAAAAGAAAAACGCCGACGGAACGAGCGTGCCTGTTTTCTTCCAACTGTACGTCGATAAGGATAGGCGGAAGTCGGAAAATCTGCTACGCTTGGTGAGAGAGCGAGGAGTTAAGGCGATTTTCGTCACGATTGATGCCCCTGTTATCGGGAAGCGGGAGGCGGATGAGCGTCTTAAGGCAGATGAGAGCATGAAACTTCCGATGTCCGGCATGAAGGCGAAGAATGATGCCAAAGGCGGCTCTCTCGGTCGCATTATGGGCCAGTTCATCGATGCATCACTCACCTGGAATGATATCGCGTGGTTGAGAAAAGCCGCCCCGGGCCTTCCGATAGTGCTAAAAGGGATACAGACCGCAATGGATGCCGTCAAGGCGATGGAAGTTGGCGTCGAGGCGATATACATTACGAATCACGGTGGAAGAAGTCTTGATACGGCCCCTGCCACTATCTTGGTTCTCTTGGAACTGCAGAAGTGTTGTCCGCAAATCTTCGATAAGATGGAAGTATATATCGACGGGGGCATAACGCGAGGAACAGATATCTTCAAGGCTTTGTGTCTCGGCGCCAAAGCTGTAGGAATAGGTCGGGGGTTCTTGTTCGCTTTGAATTATGGGAAAGAGGGCATAGAGCATTTTGTGAACAGTAAGTCTCTCTTATCATAGCGCTCACTGACTAGAGAACAGTTGATTGGTGCTAATTTATACTAGTTCTGACAGACGAACTGGAGACAACGATGCAGCAATGCGGAATCACAAGTTTGGATCAGGTTCATCCTGGTTTGTTGCACACCGGGGCAGTTGACCATCTGGTGCCTGGTTCAGAGGAGCACCCTTATGCTAAATGGAGACCGAGAAGCAAGCTATAGAGCTTCTCGGGTACCTAGACTAAGTCGATACATCTAATGCTTGCTTTCGTAATTAGGGATATTCCAGATGCAATGATTCTCGATTCCATTTCCTTGGCTTAGTAGATGAAGCAAAGACAAGAGGTCGAAACAACCTTGTGGCGCAATAAGATGAATCGGATTATATTCCTGCGGAGAGGGCTACATTATGTCTAGGCGGTGTAGTTGTTCAAATTGTTGTTGCCGTCGTCACCAAATAACCCAGTGTTGCCGCGAGCAACTATTTTGACAGTATTGTGAACTGAATTCCTTATCTGTTGTTGACATTGACCCTATGTGCGCGTTATTTTCAAAAGCAGCATTGCCACATAGATGGTAAATCTGCGCACGTGTTTCGCAGATTATGAACCTCACCGGTCAATATAAACAAAGAGTACGTGTCTACAACTCCCTTGAGCATGATTCACTAACTCTTCACCTTGCATGCCCATAACAGCAACATTCATTCATTATGCGCCCTTCCTTATCTGCACGCCTCTCAGCCCAGAGCACAAAGCTTGCGCAAGTTGATGATATGCTGTCCGCAATGTTTGACACAGCTGGGCCAAGGAAGAGTACGAACTCTCGAGTTCTTCTGTCCCATACTGGCAGATTCTAGAACTACGTTGCCTCTCATACCCTCAATACCCCTCCACCCTCTTCCACACAAGACGAAGATTTACTAACCCCCAAACTCAATGAACAGAGGTCACCTTCTACAGCCCCGTGGCAACAGAAGTCTCTCCCGAACCCGAATATCTGCATTCATCCAGCAATAACAGTGACATCGCATCCACATGCGCCGTGGTTGGCACTGGCGATAGAATAAGCAATACTCCTTTCGAAAGGTCCAAGACCAAAAACAAGGAGAAAGAGAAGATGATGACCGTAGATTATTCATCCGACACTCCAGAGTGGACACGAGAGGAGGATCGCATTATCTGCGTCAGGAAGTCTCAGGCCAAGTCGTGCGTTTACAACATACTCCATACCTGCTCTATTTATTTTCCTTTGCAGGGAAAGTTCCTGCAAGATCCATGACTGACCTGAGGAATTCTCACATCAGATGGGCAGAGATAGGCAAAGAATTGAAGCGCGGAAGGAGGGAATGTCAACAGCGCCACCGCGCCCTCTCTTCGCACGCCAAGGAACTGGGCATCACGACCGCGCAACTGGCGAAGCTGTACATCGAAGAAGACGAGGACGAGTCCCAGTCTAAGAAAAGCACCAAGGACAGAGATGAGCGCAAATCTAAGAACAGCAACGAAACGACTGACAAGTCGAAGGCGAAACATAAAGACAAGTCGAAAGACGTCTCCAATTACAACTCCAAGACAGAAACTTCATCCAAGAGCAAGAAGAAGAAAAATAAGAAAGCAGTTTCAGAAACCTCGGATTCAGACTCAGACTCGAGTTCCGGCGGCGAGGATGACGACGACCCAGAGGTTGAGTACTGGGCACAGCGCCGCTACATTTACGACACGCTCCACGGCGAAATGTACCCTGACCAGAAAGTTCTCCGTCCAGACCGCTTCTACAGCGAGAGCGACTGCCGCGTACTCGCGGGCCTCGAGGCGCGCTATCGTGCCAACAAGTGGCTCCATCTCCAGGCTGATTTCTGCAATGCCACGGGACGCATGGTGGAGGCGGAGATCTTGAAGGCGAAGTTCTACGAAGATCAGAACTGTGGCAGCGCGCTTAAATAGTAATCTCGCGACGACCTGAAACTTGCGTTGCCTTTTATTGTGAAACTATAGTTCAGTCACAACGCGATGACGATGTGACGATTGTTGGGGTCAAAGTATGGGGCAGTTTAAACTTCGTCTGATAGGGAGCTTACGTAGAGTGTTGTTCTCAACAGTCGCTGAATGCCTACAAGACATGTAGCATCCCAAAATCAGCATTCTCTTCGCTTCATGTTGATAATGGGTTCGCTAGACTACTTAGGACCTATTGTAATACCAAGCAATCTGCATCTTAAGCCTCATTACGTACCACCTTGCCGCCACGACTGAGAAGGATAGGTCTTCTCATGCCTTGATAGTAGGTAAATATCTGGATGATTGGGCACTGTCATAGAGTTGAATTACAAGATATGCATTTATAAGTAGTCTCTTCAATTGCCCTTGGTAAATGCTATCTATCAAGTGCGAGTTTTTGCCTCCTCTTTCTCGCTCTCGATCCTCTTCCACTCATCCCACATCGCACCACCAGCCACATCCTTCCCATCTCTAATCTTAACTGTAGCGTTCATAAATCAGCAAAAAATCTTGTACTTCGTATCACGCATGCCATATAAGGCCCTAGGTAGTCACTCACCATATTCTACGCCGCCCATTTTCATCGCCATCTCCCGCCAAATATCAACATGAAGCGCTTTTATAGCATAATAGTCAGTGCTCTGTGCATACGGTAAGAGTTCCTTGGAGTTCGAGAGCTTGTAGCAGAAGCAGGAAGAGCAGAGTATGCCCATTTCTATGATTTGCCGCTCTATGGCATGCCAAAACAAAGCAATGGAGGATTTCGACGACTACTAACCTGGGACGTCGTAAACAGGTGGGTTTCCCCTGACAGCGCCAGCTCCAGACTCATCGTGCAAGAAACGCCTCTCATCCGGAAGGATAACGCTCTCGAAATACTGTTTCCCCTCATCTGCAGGAACTTGGTACCGGCGCATGATGGCCACGCCATCAGCCTGTTCGAGGATCCGTCTCGCCTTGGACTCAATGGTGTCGTCTGTCGCTTGTGGCGTCGAAGGTGATGCTGGATTTCCCTTAGATGCAGAAGGAGAAGGCATGTGAATCTGAATGTATTCCCAAACCCCGGAGTTCACACACCACTGCAAACTTGGAGTCAGCTATCGATCTTTGTAGCATGATATGTGAGGTTTTCAGAAGCCCTTAGACGTCGTCTTACCCTATTTAAGCAATTACGTGCTCGGAGAATTGCCAAAACAAGAAGAGAGAATAGTTCTGAGAATTGCTCACCGGCGTGCAAAATCGTCCGTGGCGGTGCCATGCCGTCGCAAATTCTTCATGGGAAAGGTCTGGTCTACGGAAGATAGGACCGCCATTCGAGTCGAGTCTCGTGGTTTCGTTTGCAGACATGCTGGATTCCTCTTAATCCCAACCTAAGTAGGTAATATGAGCTGAAATGGGCTGTCTTGTATCGTAACCTTGGTGCTGTTCATCCATGAGGCAAAGTGTGCGCATACTACTGTTATCATGATAGTATTTATATTCGTAGGCTCAGCAGTAAACTACACCTATTCTTATATGGAAGATCACTCCCCTGCGCGAGTATTATGATATAGGTGTCCATTACTTGGATGTTCACGTAACCGACTTTTCAATGCTGCATTAGTAAGCTACCGTGATGCATGACATTGCAGATAAGCCAATGAGTGTGTCCGCGTGGTAGCCTATCAGGTATATTTGTAACAACGGTGAGTGTGTCAATTCGAGGGTGTTGTGTTGGCATTCCTGTCTGCCTGCCATCTACGTGTATGATAGTAGATTTCAACACGCCTGTGATTGAATAGATGAAAATTCCTCATTTGAAAAGATTGTATTGGCGAAACGTGTAACTCGATGAAACGAGCGAGTTGCCGTCTTTCGTTTTAGAATCAAGAGTAGCTCATTGAGCTTCTCGTGATCTTGCGCGCGAAACTTTACCATTGCTCGGAAGTCCGAAATGTTCAAATCTTCCGCCTTGACATGCTATCACCAATTCCTTTCATATACGTAACCCACACGCATGCTGGTTATATGCTTAAGTTATTACGATACATAAGCTTAGAGCCATTACTCACGGAACCCCTAACTCCATAACAGCCTTTATGAAAACCATCCTCTTCACTACAGCTGCCATGTGGCTAGCCGGTCAATAGTTTACTCTGCTGAGTTTAGACTCAAGAATACTCATAAAAGTTTGGTCTGCTTAGCTGTGACAGAAAACGACGCCGAGTTGGCAATAACGTTGTCTAAGACTTTACACCTCGGCGACATTACCATTTTTCTCTACGATGACTTTAGAAAGAGGCGGGTTCAGCCCTTCATCTATGTTCATCAGAAGCCTAGTTGCACCTAGAGCGTCCTTCATCCACAAATGCCAAGCCATCAAAGGCGCGAGTCTCCTTTTCAAGTTCTTATCAAACTGAATAGACTTGATCTACACATATATTGAGTAGAAGCAGTACCCTTACAGTAATATTCAGCATCTAGTTGCTTGTGTCTTCCCTCTATTCTCTATACCAGAATATCGGTCTACACCCTCCACTGGCCTATGTGTCCGACTTGACACCTGAATAGAGGCCGAGAGGTGTCTATGTCATGCAACGCTATGAGTATATATACACGCTCGAGTCTTATGCCATCCTATATCCAACGTGTCTTTTCGCTGAATAACAACACATTAACGCCGTATGTATCTATCATAACTCACTTTCTGGGCTTATAGGTTTCGTCTCTCCATCGTTTTCGTGGCTCTCATGGTTTATGAACAAGAACGAGAACACTACGATGGCCGCGCCGACCCAATACACAAAGCTGGAATATTGATCATACTGAATCATTTCTCCGATCAGCGACAGCGGGATGTTCAGTGACAGGCCCACGGTGACAACGAGTGGGGTCGTGAGAAGCATGGCGTATGCCCAAGACATGTCAGAGATGAAGGAGGATAGCGAGTTGAGCTGGATGGCTATTAGTTTCTATAGAAGCAACCATGGCGGAAAAAACATACCAAAATGATGGCCCAAATTTTACGATTGGGAGGCAACTCGAACTGCGACTCAGTTAATCTCTCAGCTCATTCGTTTGCTCACCTAGGGGGGAGCAAGACTCACGGGCTCAATTCCGGTATAATGTAAAATAGGGAACAGCGGCCAGAGAAGTAGAACATTGAAGACACCGACAAGGCCGAAGAATAGGGGCATGTTGACACGTTCTTCGTTTCCCACCCTGATCTTCATGACGACCACGTAGATACCGTACACAATGGCACTAAAAAAAGCCATGGCATCACCAATCGCGATTTGTCCTTGCGTTTTGTGTGGAAAGTTGCCTCGACCGTCGTCGTTCCCATCACCCGAAAGGTCTACCAATGAGATCAGGATCACACCGGACAGCGAGGCCAGCACGCCGATGAGCTTCCGGGCCGAGAATTGCTCGATCTTCATCAAAGCACAGAAGATCAGCGTCCAGACGCTGCTCGTGGATGTGAGGATCGTGACGCTCCCGACACTCGTGTACTCCAAGCAGGCGGACGCAAAATAGTTACCGAGGAACCATATCATGGCGAACTCGAGGCTGAACTTAGCCGTCTCGAGGAACGACAACGGCTCGACGACGGGTGGCTTCGGGATGCCGTATGTCTCCAGACTCTCGTCCTCGCTGACCAGCAGCCGTTGCCCTATCGCCGGATCTTCTTCGCTGTCGGCTGCCCGCGCCTTGAACCGCCCCGATCCACGGGCGCGTTCCCTCCAGACCTGTAGTGCTTGATTCTTGACATGTCGAAATCCGCCATTCCGTAGTATGTACTTGATAGAGATGGGTATCATCGAAATCGCGAAAACGGACGTATTGATATATACGACAAAGAAAGGCTTATTGTAGGTATGGTCGGAGAATATGTACTACTACCATGTCAGCTACATCGCTCGCGGTGTGGCGCGGCGACGGATGGGATGTTGCTATCCATCCATGTCCCTACATACACTGGCGAGGAAATTCGATGTCGTCCAGAGGAAGACTGTGACAAGAAGTAACGCGATTCCGAGCGTCCTGCGCGCTAGGTGCCAGACACCAACACCGAATGTGCGCCGTCCCGGACTACCGATCGTCGAATTCCTGCGAGACGACATGACAGAATAGGAGGAGGATAGGATATCGCTAATGGAGAGTTATATCGTGTCTTCTCTTCTTCGTGTGTCATATCACGCGCCGTCGCCAGCGGCTCCGAAGATGGGGGGTCACAAAGCTCGGATAAGTTCCGCGATCGGTAGGGGTATCTTTAGAGAGGTCCCAAGCATCGACTAGCAAGCCCCCCTCACAAAGGGAACTCTTCGGAAACGGGATATCGATAGCATAGGTAGCGAACGAATGTGTACTTGCGGCCGAATCCTGCTCGGGCTTGAAAGAAGCGTTGCACGGCATACACGGCATGCACCAGAGATAGATTCGGAAGCCGGCAGGTTGTCGACACGTAGGGGCGGCTAGTTAGATAAGAGTCGCACTAGGCCCTACTATGCCTACTAAGTACTTACGTAGGCGGGAGCCACTTAAGAATCCACCTAAGCGCCGCTAATTCAGAGCGTCGGAGAAGGGGGTACCTTGTAGAAATCGACTGCTGCGAATATGAGACAAACGGATCATCAGCGAAGGAAACCAAAGACTACACCCAAAGATCTAATCACGATTTTCAAGGGAAGAAATGCTCTTTTTTTTCTCTGCGAAGCTGCATATTAAGTGATATATATCAAATGTCGCTAGGTACAAGAGCGACATATACGAGTGACACCTTTTTGTATGATAGCGGCGCTTGTATCAACAAGCTCTCAATGATGGATTTTTCTGTCTCCAATAGTTGCGAAAAGTGTAATCTGTTATGACTACAAAGGTCGAAGAAGTGGCAAGGGGTTATTGTTGCTGTCATTCAAAATTGGCTATGAATCGTGAAATCTTTGTCATTTTGCGCTCTGGTCGTGGTAAGTCGGCGACACGTAGTGTGATACTCGGATTTCTCCCTCCCTAATAATAAAATAAAACCCCGCTAAAGAGTTTTAACAACGGCCGGTACTTTGTCGTCATGTCTTCTTCGTATACTTATGTGCGTCGTATCCTGCGCTGTCGCTTGCGGCTCCGAGGACGGGTGGCGCCCATGTCTTCGTCCCGGATAGAGGCATAGATCTGATCCCGAATGATAGCGCCAATATCTTCTTTCTGAATGGATGCACGGACCTGATCCCGAACGATGGTACCAATGTCCTCCCTCTGAATAGAAGCACGGATCTGATCTCGAACGACGGCACCAATCTGGTCCCGAATAATAGTGCCAATGTCCTCCTTTAGAATTGAGGAGCGAACCTGCTCTCGGACGATAGCACCGATATCTTCCTTTTGCATAGAAACGCGAATTTGCCTCCGAACGGCGCCGCTAATATCTTGATCCTGTATGGAGTCGCGGATGTGTTCCTGGATAGTGACGGCAATCTCCTCATCTTCAATAGAGGCGCGAACCTGTTCCCGAACGGCGCCACCAATATCCTCATCCTGAATTGAATCGTGGATGTGTTCTTGGATGGTAACAGCAATATCCTCCTCCTGGATAGAAGCATCAACCTGCTGCCGAATGAGGGTGCGAACCTGCTCCCGTATCTGCAAGAGCATAGCAGTTTCGCCAAGTATGGCAGCGCTACCTTCGACTTTGTTCAACTGTAGCGGTGACATATTGATAGCAAAATGGGAGAAAGGCAATTCAGAAATGATAATACGCTGAGCGAATCAAGAGCGAAAAAATTGTATAGCGCAGAATCGTCAAAAATAGTATGATGTAGTATCAGTCATTAAAAATATAGCAGAAAGGAAATATATAGCACAAAGATATAGATATAAAAGTAGGTCGTACTTGTTGTTAATAACAGAGATCATAAACACAATCAATCAGTGAATACAGAAAGAGCAAATATAGTGGAACGGCCACGAGTGACTGCAGACCCCGTGAACCTCAGTCAAGGGGGAAATCTAATACTGCGCATCCCAGACTGGTAAAATCCAGCTAATTCAATAGGGACTCGCGTGATCGCGCAAAGCAGTAAATATTGAGGTACTTTTGAAGGAAATCAACGATGAAATCAATTGAAAAGCTGAGTGCTGAGGTACAAAACCCCTCACGTGAATCTGACCCCTGGTAAGTGATTTACGTAAGCAAACCACAATAGAGAGCGCAAACACAGAGACCAAAACTAGAGAGAGTGAATATAGAGTGGGCAAATATGTAGAGGGTAAATATACGAATGTTAGCAGCATAAGGCGAGGTTGAAGAAATGGAAAGAGAAGAACATTTTTGCTACACTTCAAAATTGCCAATTCCACAATGTAGTACAGATCGTAAAATCTTGTTGTTCTGCAATCGCTCTATCATAGTAACTCGACAACATGATAATTTAAAGGATACTAAGTCACTAATATTAGAGCCGCGAGATTGTCGCCTTTTTCTAAAGCAAGTCACATCTTAACTATAGGCATATTTAGAATTAATATAACGGGGTATTTAAAAAATCGATCATAGGGTTGTGCTGGGTACGGTGAACAGAGATACGCCATGACGCAGCAAATTTACGACATCCATTCGCAGTACTATTACAGGGAGGCAGCCATCACAGTGGGTGTCCAACAGACGATGGTCTTGAAATCAGTTCCACTTCCCAAGCGTTATGAAGCGGGTTGTAATATCTATTTTAGTATTCTCTTAGGTTGATAAAAGCTCAATGAACTTTTGTACTTGTATATTCTTTTACTATTTCTTATATAAAGCATTAGCGTACCCCGGCAGCCCGCAGTTCTTCACGATCCACGGGTGGTTAAGAACATCTTTGAGGGGTAATCGTTTTGATGGGTCCAGGACGAGCAACTCGACAACAGGTTAGCCTGGACAACAATAGCAGACAAGGAAGGCGCTTACCGAGTGAACGAAATCCTTTGCTTCTAAGGATACGCGGCTAGGCAAGGGCTTCATGTTCCCATTCCGAATCCTCCATTTGGTCATAGCCACGCTATCTTCGGACGTGTCTTCGAACGGGGCTTCGCCGGTAAGAAACTCATACGTTAACACGCCAAGAGTCCATTGGTCGATGGCTTTGGTATAAGGCTGGCTGGGCCGTATTATCATCTCAGGGGGCAGATAGTCTAATGTGCCACATAACGTGTCCCTCCTATCACTAGGTGCGTGAACGCTATAGCCAAAATCGGCGAGTTTTAGCTCTCCGTAGAGCCCTACTAAGATATTTTCGGGCTTTATATCGCGATGAATAACGTTCTTGTTGTGAAGATATATCAGGGATGACGTAACTTGGGCGATATACTGTGCTGCGCGCGGTTCTGAAAACCGCCCTTCTCGTTGAAGAACTGTAAACAATTCACCGCCAGCGGCGTATTCGAGAATGAGGAAAATGCGCTGCGAATCATGAAACCAGCCATAAAAGCGAAGTATGCCTGGGTGTTGGAGGTTGCTGTGGACTTCTATTTCGCGTCTGACATGCATTTCTGCTCTCTCACGCGTGATCTCTTCTTTTCTCAACATCTTCAGAGCGCAGATGTATCCTGATTCGCGGTGCCTGGCGAGGTAGACGCGCCCAAATTTTCCCTTCCCCAGCGGCCTGCCAATCTCGAACATTCCAAGATGCAACCCCCCATATAGTATAGGTCTGGGTTGGATAGCATTGTGCTTGACGTTATCTAATACAACGTGAGGAGGCTTTGTTGTTGTTGTGCCAGTAGGTATTCGTAAACGATTCAGGCAAGCATGTTTGCGAAGTTGGGACTCGCCAATGGGAAGAGGAATTCTGGCAACTGGCTGCCACCTTTCATCCCGTACAATCCAAGAAGACTTAACGGCGGTCGTCGTAGAAGACATGGTGGAGAAGGCAAAAGGGAAGAAAGTGATGAGCTTGGTCTTAACATGTGTTAATAAGAGCGGTATGAAGAAAAATTGATGGGCGATTCCTTGAATGACAAGAGTTGGATGCGCAAAATGCTTTGTTTTTGTCTTACCATAATAACGATAACAATAAATCTACTAGCATTGTCTCGGGCTTTGGGTGGGGCGTACGACTTGTATGTACTGGTTCTTAGTTACTGGTCTGTGGCTTGATCCCATACTGGTCTACTCATCTTTAATTGTGTGTGACTGGACCAAACCATTGTCTGCCCCTATTTCAACGTGGCTCAGTTGTTCAGTGAAAGAAGGATTTTAATTTTTGGCACGTCGTAATGTAGAGTTAACAGAGGAAATAGAAAGTAAATGTCTAGGCTTCTTGGAAGGTAGTGGATTCTCTTTGTCTAGTTCAGTCTTCCGTTTGTATTTTTCCTTGCGAAGTTCCTGCTCGTTGAGTTTGAAAAACAGTTGTTTCATCAGGTCCTTGATTCTGCATTTTGTTAGCGCGAGGGTACCTGGGTGGTCTTCTTACGTGGGTACTGTCCTGAGAATATTCGAGTCTATTGGCATGAGGTGTTGAAGTATTGTCGGGCTAAAACACTTTTCCATATCCCTGAGTGTCAAGAAACCCATCTACCAAATCTAGCAAATAGTTATAATGCTCTATGGATCTCCAGTTGTCAGGGTCAACGCCGCGTAAGCCGCTTTTCGGGGAGGTAAACTCTCTTCTGAAAACAGCGGTATGACTAGCCACACATTTGTATCAGGCTTCGAGTCGTTTGAGTATGAGGCTATGGGTTTTTGAATTGAACAAAAGCAATTCTGCTTAGACGAGATACTAAGTGGAACGAATCCCGCTATGTATCGTAGTTAAAATCTCTTATAGGTTTATATCGCAGTGGGAGAGTAGAGATTGAAGGTGCTGGTGCAAGTGTAATGTGTAGGTAGAATAAGGTGTATCGAGGGATGTTGTCATACGGGGCAGAACCCCTGGCCAGACCTAGCGAATAGGAAGGTTACGCGCCCTATCAGATTAGGGCCGTAAGCGATTGGATAGGAGTTAGCCACTTGGAATACCACTCATGCAAGGGAAGCCAACATACAGAAGATTATCGCAGAATGTTCTAGCGGTCAGAGATAGACCTTGCGAATATAAATAGGGGATAGCTAAAAAACTATAAAAGAGTCACTAGATACAAAGGGAATCATGAGACTATATAGACAAAGGAAATGAGGTGCTTGATGGGGTCTTGAGTAGGTACTGTGATCTGAGTGATCCGTTGGATCTATAGATCAGATAGGTTCCGTAGATCCATGTCACGTGACCTCAAGAGAGAACGACATTCTCAAACAGAGAGTTCGTAAACATTTCAGTGTATAGGTAAATGAGTGATTTAGCGTTCAATGCACAATAAAAAGACACTATTTGACGCTTTATATGTTTTCTTGTAAGCCGCCCGCTAAACCTCTAATCAATAGTTCACACCGAGACGTAAAAATATTAGCCGAAAAACCCACTATAATGATCCCAATCCCCTGGGTAACGTTGTCTTCGAGTCTTTCCACCGTAATCTTCCCAGTAGCACCAGCCTAATCGATGGAAGTATTTGAAACCATTTTGCTCCTTAGGCAACAGAATGAGTCCATATAAGGACCAATTAGCATTTCCTCCCCTCCCATCATTTAATGATGCGAGTTCAAGAGTCACAAGACCAAAGCTTCCGAATAATGACACGAGTCATTGGGCAAGCTGCTGTTGCTTCAACGCTTTTTCTGGTGTTGCTCTAAGCTGATCCAACCCGGATATACCGTATTCGGTATCGCTGAGATCATCTCGGGTTCTTCCAAGAACCAAGTCTGAAAACGAGAGTGTTTCAGCTGAGGCATCAAGGTAGATCTTAAAAGAGAATGAGTGCCGTATATTAGCCGGCATGACTGCTAGGATTGGACGGATTGTGGACGATCTTTCTGCTTCGTAACATCTGTGTGTAAAAGTCTCGAAATTCATTAACCAGCCTTCAAAGTGGCACCAAGTGACACCCGAGACCTGTCTTGTCGAGAATTTACATGCTAGATTTAGTTCTGACGATCCAGGTGAGGGGCTTACAGCAAGAGACTTCACTAAAGTGCAAATTGAACTCTCGTTCAATCTCCAGGCTGTACCAAACCGGACCGGTGTAGTGAAAACGTGGAGCTGGCTACTAACCGGATATTGTTCAAGTAACTTTTCTGCCAATAAGTCTTCTAGCTGAGATATGGTCCAATATGTTCCCGCGCCCCCTGGGGCAGTGCTTCCCAATCGGAAGTTGAACAACTGCTGAATGCCATAGACGCGATCTTCATTCCGTGTAGTAGTGCGATCCTTGGCAGCAACATAGGCCGCAACGGAATTGAGAGAGCCGATTGCAGAAATTCCGGTGGTATTCATCATTTCAAGAATGGTTTTCCAGGATTGAACTGCAGAATGCGGAATATACTTCCTCGTCTTTCTCATACACATTTCGAGTAGAGTAAGGTGGCGAAAGGTAAATTCGACACTCGAGCCATCAGTTGAAAGTCTACTTACTCTTGATCCTTCCTTAGACAGAAACAGCGCATCATGTCGCAGGAATGCCTCTTGTAGTGTCCACAGCGAACTGAACCACGGGTCGGATAAGAATATACCCAGCATCTGGCAGGAATTCTGGATATGCGTTTGAAACGAAGATTCCGACGAACTCGACATTTGGAGATCATGGGTAAGATCTGTGATCGTAGAATATATCTTTTCCATTTGGCGACATGGTATAGAATGTATCCAAGCAAACGCTCTGGCGGCTTTTGAGAATATAGCCACTTGACGGCCCCTCTCGGAGTCAGAAACTAATAAACCCTGATTTTGATCAAGACAAGCGACATCTACCCAGATAAACTCAACCCTGGGCTCCTGAAGCCAAGGTGTTGACTGATGGATTGCGTCTAAAAATTGTTGTGTCGTGAACCGGCTAGGATCAATCCTTGGAATGTTCCACGAAACACCCTTCACAGGAATGGCTTTAACGGTCGCATTTTGCTTGGTGGGAGTATCGGCAAGCTTCCAGCGACCCCAGGTGTACGTTAGTATGTTGTACGCTGGCTTCACGGTTTTCCCATATCTAGCTCCCCGTTGCCACTCATACGATGTCAATGTTGGCACGTGAAGAAGGCGTCGCGGCCATGAATCTAGCGCCTTTTCCTCATTAGCAACTTGGATTGAGGTAGCGTTCATCTCTTGACGAAGCGGCAGAAAAACTAGGGGCAATACGAAGTCAACGTCGGGAAAATGAATATCAATCACGAAGAAGGAGATATCCAGCCGATGTTTGGTCGCTCTAAAGATAGATCCTTTCCCTTTTCTACAACTACAATGCATAGAATGCTGCTTATACCGGGCATGTCATATATACGTAACATCATTGGCGAGACGAGAAAGAGGGGTATTGGAGGAGTCGTATTGTCCTGTTGTGTCTGTGTGCGTGTGAGCAAAAACTACACAGAAGGGTGCATGACCACACCACACCATAAGACCGCAAGAAATATGTAGCGCTTAAGCAACCAAATTCGGCTCTTAGGAGACCTATCATAAAGTAGGTATACGGTGAGATTCTAGCCTCGATTACAATCTACTGGTCTCTAGGGCACAACCAGTCGTCAATTTTGGATCGTTTTCCGCCTTAGCAATTCATGGTTATAATGCAGCGTCCCCTATGCGGCTGGTTTTGAGAGTACTTAGCAGTGGAGACCTGCTGCTATTGCCGCTTAGAAACTACCTACGTTAGGTAGGTTGGGTGCATGGTGCCCTGGCCCATCCTTCGGTTGACCCCGGCCGCCTTCATTATTTAAGTGTAAAAAGGCGGTTGAATAGCAAGGATGCCCTCGGCCTTTACTCAAGGCAAAGTAGGGCGGGACGAGTGTTCTATTTTGCCAATTCCGGCGATTGTAGTGGTAAATCCTGACACGTTGTCGTTCTACGTCTGCTTCTCAGACCCTCTCCCTTGACCAGAAAACCCTGGCAAAAGAGTTTTATCAACGGCTAATCTTTTTTGTTATATCTTTATGTACTTTTATGTATATCGAGTCCCGTGCTGTCTCCTACGGGCAGCTCCGAAAAAGCAACGCCTATGTCCTCGTCCTGGAAGAGGTATGGACCAGGTCCTGGACGACGGCGCTAATATCCTCTTTCTGAATAGGGGAGTGACCCTTTATCCTGAACGATGTAACCGATGTTCTTCTTTTGAACACAGGCATAGATCTGCTCCTGTCAGGGACTAGTTCACGGCTACCCTAGGGTGTAGAACTAGTAGATTCTATATGTATAAGTGACCGAACCCCCTTTGATTTGGGTGGTTCAGGAATTAATTGATCACTCTATCGAGCCCCAACTACACTCCTGGCTGCAATCAAGTCTCTCTATTCACTCCATGGCACTTACCTCTGACAGCTCCCGGACGACGGTGCTGATGTTCCCCCTTTGAAAAGAGACACAAATCTGATTCCGAACGATAGCACTGATGTTCTCCTTTTGAATAGAGCAGCGAACATGTTCCCGAACGGTACCGCCAATATCCCCATTCTTTATTGGCTTGCGGATGTGTTCGTGGGTGGTGACAGCAACCTCTTTATGGATGAATTCGCTGATTTATACCTAGATGGTAGCGGTAATCTCCTCATCATCAATAGAGGCTCTTTGCCTACTCTCGAATGGTGGCATAGGTATGCTCCTGTATTAGTAGCTTCTTGCGTATGGCAACGCTACCTTGAAATTATTTGTCTACTGCCAACTCGACAACATAAGTGAGTTGTTGTTTCACAAAGAGTCAAGAGATTAATCCCAGTGGCTACAAACAGTGGACCCGGAAACAAGCGCGACCTCTCCTAATTGAGCCGAGGTTTGCTTGTGTGGATGAATGCGAATCATAGGTTGCTGCCGAGCTGCCCTGATCGACTGACTTCAACGGCGCCGATCATCTGAACTCCACTCCTCTCAGGTCACCCATCATGCTCGACGACCCTTTGTAATGGATTTCTGTGTCCGATCCTACCAAGGAAGCGTGTACTACACCCACTGAAGAGCATGTAACCACACCGCTCGTAAACGTTGGGAAGCAAGGGAGATGATGAGATTTGTTGGACGATAAGGGGTCTGGGCGGCAAAAGAGGTCAGCTCCGGCGGAGATACATCACAGTGAAACCTTTCCTCCGCGACTTGTTCTGTTTGTACTTTTGTCGTCTACGATCCAAGGTTGTTCCCGGTTCTCGTACTCAGCGGAGCAGCAACGACGGAAAAAAAAAAAAAGGGTCTAATGAGAACATGCCAGGAAAGCGTTACGCTCGAAACCAGGACCTCTTACCCGTTCTCAAGCCCCTAACTGCGTAGTCGACAACGACTTGGCGAAGTTACCCACGCTAGACAAGGTTTATGTGATCTGGAGGCAGAGGCCAAACGCACAGCAAGCCCAAAGAAGAAAGACGATGAAAGTAGTGTACAGGCCAAACTACCCGAAGGCTGCAACGACCTTGGTTGTACGTTATCGCGAGACGAAAGATACTTCCAGCGCTGTGGGCCCGCTGGGTAGCGTGAGAAGAGGTACATACCTACATTTTGACCTGCTGGCCGTGATGGTAAGTGATGCTCCAGCTCTTTTGATCAGCCTCTTTTTTTTCCTTGCAGGCAATGGCATGGCGACCGATGCGTGTCTAACTTGTAGCACAATCAAACCACGGTTAGACTTATTTGGCACAGCAAGCTTATCACGATGTTTTGCCTCTCTGTTCTCGAGTCATATGAAGAGTTTCCACTTTCATCTTAACCTTATGTATTCTGTTATGCTCATGTACATACAACGATCCTCGTCCCGCGAAGATGCGATAAACTGACCTCTGTCCTCCGAGTTCAGTTATCACCGCGCGGGAGATGTAACTGCCATGAAAGAGGGAGAGAGAGAGAGAGAGAGCATAAGATCGTCTCAGTTGTTTCATCATTCAGCTACCTAGGTAGGTAGGTACCCCTTGCGCCACAAACTTAACTATGGCCAGCCATCATTCGAGGTCGATTTGACGCTATTGACAACCCTTGGCAAAAAAGAATTGTCTTGGCAACGGCCCCCTATCTAGGGATGCCTTTTGGCCATAGGTAAGTCCCCAAATCGTCTGTGTCTCGGCGGCGATTACGTCACCCACATAGATACAAGCGCGTAGGACAGAATGCCGATCATGTATCATCAAGTAGGTATGCGAGTAGCTCGGGCTAGTGGTAAAGCTGCGTACCACCGAGGATGTTGAGGTCATATACCTACACAATGACCCTGATGTTGATTCTTAACGCGGGCTCTCAGCATTTTGGTGTATCGTTTTTATGCCTAGTGTAGTACTCCGTGCCTTGTCCGGAAACTCATATCACATTGAGGATGCTTGAACGAGGGAAAGCCCATCCTAGCTGAGCTGGAGTAAGACCTGTATCCTTGGCACGCTACCCAGTGAACATCACAGCGTAGAAGAAGTATCTTCGTTCCGTGGTACCTACAACCAAATGCCTTCAAGTGCGAGAAGCCCCGCTGGCCGGCCTCGTTGTTGCTGCCTCGTCCCAAGCCCCATAGTAGAACGACCACTCCCTTCGATACAAGGTTCAGGAGGAGGATATTCGGTGGAAACACAGTATAACAATCGTAATAGACATTGGTATAGGTGCTTGTGGCTGAAATCGAGCTAAAAGATCCAACCGGGCAAATCACTAGTTCGTATTTCGCGCTGTGTCACCTGTTATCATTGTGTGTCACTTGCTTGCGAATTGTCATTGGTTTGTTTACATCCCGTACCGAGACACCTCGCGTGTTGTAACCCAGTAAACTTGGACGGGCTACGCAGATGAGCTTGTGATTTCCGCGGCAAATATACATGTGCTATAGTTCTTCCTTTCTACCATTCTTCAACTCTTACTATATTTGCCATTCTTTCCCCTCAACTCACCTCCCATTCTACTCTCAATATATCTACCGTTCTTTGTCATCATCTTATGACTCGCCTCACTATGTCTCCACCCGAACTCAGCAATATCCAAGGCAGCATCCCTGGTGAGATGCAGCAAGCTACTAATACTATGCTCCTTGAGACGCAGGAGCAGATCCGTGCTGCCGTTCAGGATCAAATTCGCACTACTATCGAGCAGGAGCACATTGGCGCCACTGTTCGGGACCAAGTCCGCATCTCCATTGAGAATGAGGACATTGGCAATGCGATCCGAGAGCAAGTAATCACTTCTATCGATGATGAGAATATTGGCGGCACTGTCGAGGACCATATATGCGATGCTGTTCAGGAGCACATCTACGCCGCGATCGAGAATGAGAAGATTGGCGCCGCCGTACGAGACCAGATCCGCACCTCTATCCAGGACGAGGACATCGGCGCCGCTCTTCGGGTCAGTATCCTGGAGGATATCAGCAACTCTCTTGACAGGGAGAATATCGGCGCCGTCGTGCGGGATTCTGTTCGGGAGCACATTGGCTTCTCCGTCCAGGAACATATTTTCCGTTTCCTCGAGGACGAGAACCTCGGCGCTACTATCCGGGACCAGATCTGCAATTTTTTTCAAAGCCAGATTGGCGACATAATTCGAGAACAAGTTGTTCACTGTATCAAGCAGGAGGACATTGGCGGTATTGTGCGCGAGCAGATCCGCGCCTCTTTTCAGGAGGCGAACATGGACACGACTCTTCTGGAGCAGCTCGGCACCTCTGCCCGAGAGGACGCTGGTGGCGTCATGCCGGCCAAGGAGATTCACTCTCTAGAGAAAGCCCTACTAGACCAGATTCGGTCCCTGGGCACTGACATGAAGATGCAATTTCGGTGTTTGGACAAGACTGTAGAGACGCACTTTAAGAATGCGGACGAGCTATTGGAGCAACGGCTCAATGCCTCGAACTGGAAGGTTGGGCTTGTAGAGGGCCACGTGAAGGACTTGAAGACTAACCTGGATAGTTCGGACGACGCATCGACTGAGCGCTTCTACGACGTTGACGACAAGTTGAGAGAGATGAAAAGACAACTCGATCAACTTACGATGGAGATTAAGATGCTTGCAAGCAGGGTTAAACTGTAACTAGATTTCTCAGTGTACTTCTTTACAACCCCTGCGTGGTGACTACATTACTATAGGGCTTAATACAACATACATTGTTGCTATAGGCCATAATACAACTTGTTCAACACTAAGGCTTTGGCCCGTAATTTGCACCTAGTTCGACCTGTAGGTATTGGTAGGGTCATTTCGCCACCAGAAATTGTCTTCGTACTGCCTTATTGGATGATTACATGTGCTGTAGCGCGTAGCTGCGTTGCCTCATCGCGAACAAAAGGAATCACGATAAATGTCTTGTACAGCAATAGACTTGGCAAGAGACACTGCAAGAATAGACACCCATATAATAGATGCACTAGGCAACCTTGGATATACGGCTGGAATAGCTGAAACATCGTCATATGTACAGTCACGTCAAACATAAAAATGAGTGCAGGAGTATAGTAGCGCCACCATACAGGAGCAGATCCGCGCCTCTATCCGAAAGGACATTGGTCACATTGTTCAGGAGCACACTCGTCCCTTTAATCATCGGTGTAGTCCATTCGGGAGAAAATAAGCTCCCCAGAAACGACCCTGGCAACAACATAAAATAAGAGTGTAAGAACGCAACCATGATGAAGCGGTTTGTAGACGGCCGCGTAAAACCGAGGGAGAATCGACCACACGCTTTGTCGACGTCACCAACATTGAACTCTCAGCAGACTTAGGCATATTATGTTTGTCCCTTCTTCTGACCACGTAACCAAGTGTTGTTACCCAGCGAACTGATCTCCATAATAAACCAAACACGACCTATGTGTATGTCTATATTTATATTATATTTCTGTCAACCTTCTTCCTCTTCTACACCACCGATCTTACACCACAAATTCTTCTCCTACTCCTTTTGATTCACTCGTCTATCATCGCTTCTCTTACCTACCAGTATTATCCTGAGATTTTACAATCAATATGTCTGCACCAGAGCTCAACGATAACCAGGGTAGCGTTGCCATCCCTAGTAAGATGCAGCAGGCTACTACTATGCTCCTTGCGATACAGGAGCAGATCCGCGCCAGCATAGCGGAAGTGGCACGCGCCTCTACGAAGAAGGACGACAAGAGCGACACCATTCGGGATCAGGTTCGCGCTTGTATCGATGAAGAAATTAGGCATGCTACTTATTCACAGATCGGCACCTCTCTTCACGAAGATACCGTTCAAGACCAGATTAAGTCTCTTGTACCAACACTAGGGACTGACTTTGACGTCGTCGTTCGGGAGCACGTTCATGCTTGTCTTCTGGAAGAAGACATTGGTGCTGTTCAAGAACTCATTCGCGACGGGTTTATGGGGTTGGAAATTGGCAAAACCGTTCAGGACAACGTTCGTCACATCGTTCAGGAAAAGATCCGTGCCTCTATCCATCAGGAAATTGGCACCATCATTCAGGACCAGATCCGTGCCACCATGAAGAAAGACATTGACGTCATGATTCGGGAGCACGTTCACACCTTAATCGGAGACCAGCTTCGTGCCTCTATTGGGGGAACATCGGCGTCAGATGAACTTCCTCGAAACGACTCTGGTGACGGAGCTTCCGTCCCTGGACAACAGCAGCATGAAGACGCGGCTTCGAATCTCGGACAACAACATGAAGACAGAGTCTAAGAGAATGGAGACAGGTTCCGATGTCAGACATGAAAGTTGTGAGATCGAGTGAGGAATCAACTACGCGTTTTGATGACGTAGAGACAACCATAGACAGCTCATCAAGGGAAGGGAGGTGAGCATGTTTGGCCATAATCTTCCAGAAGTCCCGCACTCGCTTGGGGCTGGGGCTAGATTTCTTAAGTAACTGTACTTGTTCACTCCTAACACAAACAACCTGGCCACTGTTGTTAGTACACCCACTGTAGCCTTAATATAAGTTGTCAACATTGTCATTTCGTACAGCCTTTTTGCGTGATTATATGTACTTGAATGAGCCAGTTAGTTGCCTTGCCTCGTCCCGAACGAAATCCCGTGCTCGGTATTAAGGGGGACAACGGTATATATTTTGTACTCTCTACATCAAGGTTGTATCGACTCAGACTAGCAATGGCCGGTGCCCCCGTCAAATCCTTCAACTGAGGCACAATTATAATCTTGAGAGAGGAATATGATCCTGGAAAAGGGCCAAGGCTCATAAATACATTCCTTTGTCACTATTAGAACCGAAAAAATTACCGCCTTCAATTAACACTCATCAAGCTGGAGTAAAACAAGCCCTGTCAGATACTTGCCGAGCCGTGTTTAAGTAAGGAGGAGATAGCAGTAGATACTGGACAGAGTACTGTTGCAAGAAGGCCCGACAACTGAAGGATGTACAACGACTAGATGGTCATAAAGTCATGTCAAACGTAGAGATAGATGAGTGAAGACAGATTCGAAAATAATTAGCAATTATTCTGTGTCATTCTGCGTCGATAAGCACATGAGTGTATCTAATCTCTAATCGGTAAATTCATTGGATCCATTGGATGTGCGCTTTTCTGTGTTACCTGCTTTACGTACAATTGTCTTGCTTTTTGTCCGCCACGGAGAGTAAGCCCGAGCCCAAGCCCTGAGCCGACACCGCTTCTTCGCCCTCTTTGCCCTCTCGAAAATTTGTGAGTTTGTATAAATGCCCTCCTCTCCCCCCATACCCCCCTCTCCTCCTTTCACTGTGGGCGCTTGCGGCCACCTATATTAATTTTCCCGGGTGACAACGACGACAGGAGGCTTCCCTACACGTCTTCTCCCCGCATCATGGCTAAGCGTTCTGCAAATAGCAACTATCGGCTACCGAAACACGTCGTCGAACTTCTCGCTTCACAGAAGCTCTCCTTTTACGAGTTGGAGGTTAAACAATGGCGCTATCGGGAGGTCCATGGAAAACCACGGCGTTGTCTGTTGGTGCCCGGGTTCATCTGGATTTGCTAGTCTCAGACGATTTTTCCTCGGGAGCCTTGTGCCTTGCGGATGACCCAGCAGACCATCTTCTTGCAGACGGCATATTATTCGACGTCCAATCCGTCATTTTGACGACGACGAGCATATTCTTCGCTTGCTGCATTTCGTCGATTTCGGACTGAACACGTGAATGCCTTCGCCTCTAACAAGACGACGCGAGATCGGAGGCGCTCCGTGACATTCATACGTTTCACCAAGTCCAATCCGCCATCATCGATGGCTCGTATCTTGCACGCACTACCTTTTAGGAGGTAATTAAGGTGGGCCTTGTCGCGTGAAAACTCGACTACGTAAGGCTTGGTCACTTGGCGGTCCGCAGGCGCTTCTTTGGACCCTTCGGGTTTTCCTTCGGGCTGTTGGTTTGCGGGCGCTTTAAGAACCACCCAGCCTATAACACAAGCTGCGTAATGGACAGTGGCATCTTCGTAAGCGGTCTCTTTACTACTCTCCTGTGCGTGAAATGTCGATCGTTTAGAATCTTCCGATTCTCCGCTATCGCCGATCAGAGGGAGCGGTGGTGCGGACGGGTTGCCAGGCTATCAGGTGAGCACAGGGAAGGGTTATTTTCCCCCCCAGACGCCCGTGGACGAAGACGTTATCCAATGCTGAACGAAGACACTAGCAATGATCGATCGTTGCTACCGCTGCCGCAGCTCCATCTTTTCGTCTGTGCTCGTGTGACGCCAGGAGACGTTACTAATCAATTTGGCGTCTCTAAGAGCTTGCAGTGCTTCATCAATTGACAGATCCTCGAATATCGGGCGGAACATTGGATACCCCTCATACTTCATTGTCGAGCCCGACATTACTGTATCTGAAAAGATGTGCAGGTCCTCTAATCCGAGACCCAGATATCGCCCTTGGCCACCTGTCGTACTCCCTGGATGAAGCGGACGAACGAGCATACCGTTTCATCGACGAGATAACCAAGCACCACGGCGGGCAGGAACAGCTCGTTGCTAAGCGTGTGTGATAGTCTGTAAGTCTTTTGGCTTGCCGGCGAAGTCGCGGGAAAGTCAAGAATGCGCCCGTACATCTCTTGCTCTTGGAATCTGCGTTGCAGGGGCTCGAGTTTGCCTTGATCGGTACCTCCTACAATCGCGGGCCTGGAAAATGGATCTCAGGCAGCCGCGCTGTAACGGCATGCAGAAAAACGGCGATTCGATTGCAAATACTCTCAAACCTTCGATATCCCTTTCGATGGCTACTGTATCGACTTTATTGTTCTTTACATGAACTTTTACTTTAATTCTTTCTCGTTCTTGGCCTTAGCTTTATATCTTTTTAAATATGAACATGACTTCATCATCGTCGTCTGGTATGCCTGACTTCAATGTTATAGCAGACCAATTGGAAGCTGCAGCTCACTTAATTCGGATGTTTGACCCACCTGCATCCGACCATGGTCGGGTCGCGAAGATGGGCGAGTGCGACGCGGCGGTATTAAGCATGGAGGGGAGATGCGGCAGTATCTCCTCTGGGGCCTCGTAGGAGACCTGCAGCAGAAGCTGACCAACGACTTCCGCGAGAACATGGCCCCTTTTCAGGGCTATGTCTTCATCCTCGATGGCACGCACAATTGAAGAACACGTATCGTACTATGACGATGCACCAATTCAACGAGGCGGAACATGCGCTTCTCCTAGACGCCAAAAGCCCCAAAAGGACCACAGCGGTGTCCAACGGACAGGCCATGCTAGACGGCGGGCCTCATATCAGAAGCCTTCCGAGCAAAGGTTGATACCACCTCTGGCATGACCCTCAGTCATGCTACCCCGAACAACAACTCCCTAGTATGGGGGATCATTAGCCTCAGCAGTGGCCTCATTCTTATACTCATGTATCTACGTTTATATCATACTCGTCTGGCCAAGTACTGGACAGAAGATTATTTATCCTCCCTCGCCTAAGAAGATCTCCTCGAACACCGCACCGATCGCCTCTCTACGGCCATCCCAGCCGGGGCCCAGGCTACTGTCAAGTATTTCAAGACTTAGGCAACAACTAGGCTCTCTCGATCCCACAAGCTATCGAGATCGGGCTATTGTCGTAGAAGATGGGTTCGACTCGTGGGATACATCTTCTGTTGACCCCCGGAACAGACAACTTATTCTAGAAGCATCTTCACCTATTCGCACTCGCTTTCTGGAGACGATTCCTGCCGGCCCAGCAACTAGTCAAAGTCGAATAAGTCTTACATCGTCCTGATTAAACGAATCCAGAATTTACGAAGACATCAATTGTTTCGATCATATTTCTAGTTGCCGCGTCTCGAGACGTTGCCAGACATTCCTGCGAATGTGATGTCCTCATCGGAAGCAGCTGATATCCTCATGGCGTTTGGTACCCAAGAAGCTGCTTCTTCTACTATTTCCAATCAGACTCTTCCTAGTATAACTACGACAGCTCCTATGACTGGCATCTTTAGTTTTGGTGCTCTCTCATAGCTGTGGCACAATGTTGACTATCAGATCATACGATGGATTGACTCCGTCAATCACTATCAGTACAACCCTACCCTAAACTCCGTCAATTACCATACATCTACTCCTACATCGTCACAATCACAGGAATCCAGACCCTATGGAGATGATGATTGTATTACTGATGGTGATACCATTGTCAACACCAGCGCAGGCAGCAACCAACATCGACCATCCGATAAGAATCCAATATCCTAATACACAAACTAACTATATTCGAGGGATAATGGAGACGGCAAGGAAATACTTCACATTGAAGAAGAAAGCTAAAGCCGACAAGTCAACCGAAGCCGACAAGCCGGTTGTCGCTCAAAAGACCATAGACCGATCACGTGAAATTATTATTACTCATGGATCTTATGTGCCTGGCACGCCCACTCAAAGCGCGAACAGCTATATGTCGTCCAGTCCTAATAGCGGCAGACATTGCACACCTTACATGAACCATTGGGCTTCAGGTAGCCCATATACCATGAGCACGACCGCTGAGTTTCGATGCTTCGATATCCCAAGAGAAGCGAGGCTAAGGGAAAGTATTAAAGAACTCTACGTACATTGTATGTAGGAGATGTATCCCTAAACGCCCCACCAAGGAACCCATATTTTATCTATTCCGTAGATCTCTCCAAGATCTTGTAAGACTCATAGAGTCGACGGTGCCAATCCCAGGCATCAAGCGCCCCTGCTGTTATCGATGTGTATTGAAATGACTATGTACACCCCTGAGCTCTAGCTGAGGAGGTAATCTAGATATTTACACATCCCATACTGGCAGAAATCGGTAAAATCAGCTGGGAATTGTGCGATCATGAACTGACCTACAACCCCGCGAACCAGATTTTGGCAAGTACGGCGCTAGGCAAGACTCACCGCACGAGCCAGACGATGGCTCTCGCACTGAATTTCTTGGTATAAGTATTTCGAGACGAAATACTTCTCACGGGGTGTGCTATAGGTTAACGCGCAGGCCCTCTCGCTCCACAGGACCGAAGAAGGTCGAACCATCGCCGCCACTGTGCATGCATGTTAAATCTATTCCATACGAACGAACTAAGCCAGCGCTATCACAGGCCAGGACCAACGCGCCCAGAATGCTTGGCAGAATGTCGTTTTTCGGGGGTAAGTATTTGAGTAATTTTAGAGGAAAATTATTCAATATAGGGTGTCTGTGGAATGAAGGTGTAAGTGAATAAGTCCAAATTATCTGCTTATATAAGCACTCTTTTTGTGTGAGAATAAATTATTTATAAGTGATTTATTCAAGTAAAGTCTATCCGGATTACTTTAGTGTAAAAGATCCATTCAAGCAATTTAATCGTGGCCGGCAGCCGTACTGCAAAAGTATCTAATTGTAGTCTTATGCTCTAGATTTATTCTTTCCTGTGATAAGCCATGGTGAGACTCGATTAAACATATCTGAAGGTGTCACACGAATTAGCCCCTGGGACACGGGATTGCAACTATCCGTATACCAAGGTTATGGTCGGCGACGTCGTGTAAATAACCTACGAGGCGGTGGTTCGGATATCCGGCTAGCTATATTCATTCTCGTTAATTATCGTGTTTGCTATCATTGCGTTTGCTTGGTCCTTTGATCCTACGGAAAGTTACGATAAAATAAATGAATGAATTGACAGTTTCATGGTTGGCGCCTTTTGCTACCTCGCCTCATCTTATCTTATTCCATTCAACCAACCCTTTTTCATGGATAAACTTATGATTACCAGTATTGGCATTGTTGACTTATTTGAGAATCGTCGCGTACTTCATCCACTTACTTAGCCTTCCGGTATCGAGAAAACAAAAGGATGTGCCGAGGGAACTATATAAATGCAAGTATTCGGTGTCCATTTAAATAGTTTTCTCCTGAAATCCAGCCTTCAAGGAAGCAGGTTTTCAACCTCTGACATGGGAATCACATATATATGCCACACAGATCGGCCCCTAGGTATGCAACTACCCGTATACTAGGGTAAGGCCGGCAATATCATGTAATTACTCTGAAAAGCGATGTTTCGTATATTCAGCTACCCGCACCTGTTCTTAGATATCATGATTGCTATTATTGTATTTGCTCAAGCCCACGCGATACGAGCCTGAATTACCCGGGCTAGCAAGAGCGAAGCTGTTCGTGTTTGTGAACCCAGATTCGCCGCCTGGGCTCCAAGGAGGGACTTAGACCTCTATGGTCTCCTTGACGCCCAAGAATATTATTGCAATACTGAATAAGCCCTAGTTACTTTAGCCCTTGTGACAATGTATGCTATCCCGAAGCAAAAGAACAAAATAAACAAAACTAGGAAATCTTTCTATAGTAAATCAGTAGTCATGATACACAAGCCGTACACCGACGACCACTATAAAGGAGTAAATTAACAAGAGCCGTTCTGAGTTCCGTGTATGCGAATAATCTACCAAGTCAAATGGACACGGTCAAAAATCAAACGCACCCAGCTTAATATACGTGCATCACCTCATGAGCTAGAGTAAAGGAGCAGGCATATTTCAAACAAAATGTGTGGTCAGTTCATTGAAAGACGTCAGGGAATCACAATGTTACGGTAATGTTCTTCAAGGGGTATCTAGATGCATGTAGCGCTGAAATAGAGGTCAGGCTAGAAGGTGTAATATGTGAAAAACTCCTTGAGATGCGTACAGCTCCCATTTTCAGACTCATAGTGCAGTCCCTCCAATCCACTCTGCATTATTACAATACACACAATAGCATTGCCTGGTACATAAAGCCTGTTGCGTGATTAAAATACCGTGTTTAACTAGGTAATATAGGTAGTCGAACTTGATAGCAGTAGCAATTTAAGATTTTCAAGATGGATACAAGAGCAGCAATGTGTATGCGAGCAAACCTAATACGATATACTAATAGATACCTTGAGCTAAGATCCTTCCAAAACAGGAAATCATTAGCTCCAGACGTTAAGCTGATATGTACGGTAGTCCAGATCACATCTTCGTGTACACAGCGCACCAGATCGTGACAAGTTGCATCCCATGAGGTAGATAGACAGGTAAGTACATTCAGCTTTATCTAGATAGGATTCACGTAGTAATTGACACGGGCTTTCAAATCAATAATATTGAGACAAATTATTCTAAACCCAAATCTCAACTGGTCGTCTTGCACTATTAAAACAGCGTCTAAGTATGATCAAGGCTTGAATGATGTTCGGAGATGATACCAAGGCTGAATGAAACTGGAATTCGTGTCAACAAGGCGTGTCGGCCGTGACACGCACACTGTCTATACACATTCTTCCCCAAAATGGTGCCCAACTGTGAGGTACTACTCCGTAACGCCGACTGACCTGACATGTCCAGGATCTCTAGACGGGTCTGACGCCTGTGGGGGAGTACTGGATGGGTAAACGTAGTATCATGGACGAATAGGTAGGCAAAACGCACAAGTGTATGTCTCCATATCTTCGTAGGTCCAACGTTGGTTGGTATATAATATTACGAAGGATATGGCGGATTGCGGATGTATCTCCCTCGTTCAGCAAGCGCAACCATCACGGTCATTCTCGATATGGATGTTAATGGGGTCCTGGAAGTCTCCGCTGAATTCTTCTGATTCTTCCTGAGCAAGCGCATTTCGCGCAATGACTATGTCGCTTATGTTAGATCGTATCTGGGGAATATAGATTCATATGGGCAGTTCGGCCTTACCTTCGAATGCTTGCTCGACGTTGATGGCTTCCTTGGCACTTGTCTCGAAATATGGGATATCGCCCTTGGAGTGGCAGAAAGTAGCTGCTCTCTTACTTGAGATCTACGTACCGTAAGCATCAGTACGTGCTCCAGTATTCTAAAGACGAATGACAACTTACTACTCGCTTGCTCTCCTCCACGTCGATTTTGTTACCGAGAACCACCTTGTATCACCAATGTCAGCACAAACTCTAGCAAGTTGGGATTATCCAGCTGCCTGTACTTACAAAGGGGAAGTTCTCGGGATCTCGCGGCGAAGCCTGGATTAAGAATTCATCTCTCCAGCTGTCTAACGCATCGAAGCTCTTGGAGTTGTTGACGTCGAACACTAATACGCAGCAGTCGGCACCGCGGTAGAATGCGACGCCCAGAGACTGAAAGCGTTCCTGGCCGGCCGTATCCCAGAGCTATCGCATATCAGTCGCCGTGCTATCAATGCCGCAACCATATCATTTGCCGTACCTGCATCGTGACTTGCCTATCGTCTACCAGTACCTCCCGGGTTAGGAAATCGGCACCAATCGTAGCTTTGTAGCTCGCGCTGAACTTCTTGTTGACCTGGTATCCAAAAACGTATTAATCCTTGTGGCTTGCAACTTCAAGCGTACTATCTCCGGAAGCCGTGGGCGTGAACGTCGACAACGTACATATTGGTTCATCAAGCTCGTCTTGCCGACACCGCTGTCACCAAGGATAATAACCTGTTTAAATGAAATGAATTAGTGGCGTGACTCAAGACACGATCTACCTAAGACCGGATGAATGGTAATCACCTTCAGAAGCACCTTCTTCCGTGAAGCCATGTTGGGAAAGTAGTCAAGCTCGGGAGCTTGGCTGTCTCGTAGTGGATGTTGTTTCGGTGAACAGGTAACGCTGGGCTCGACGACGCTCTTATCGGAATGCAAGCGATTACAGTTGCTTGTTGATGTTCCGGTGGGGACACGCAAATGGGGTCGCCTAAGTAAGAAGATGGATGAATGGATAGAGGTTATTGTTGTGTCTAGTCAGAAGTAAGTAGTAGCAACCGGACCGGCAAGCTAGTTGAGACAACAAGGTCACCCTGACTATTACTTAAAGGAGCCTCCGTTCAGCGCTTGCAGCACAGGACCAAATATTCCGTGGCTGGAGTGCGCCAGGTGACCCAATGCTTACCCCACGATAAAGCCACAAACGCCCCGCATCCTTACTTAACCTGAATCGACACTAATAGTATGGATACGTACGCCTACTTACTTCGTACAGTAGAAGCAAATAAACAACCTTTTGCTAAGTTAGTTCTAGGCTTCTAAACCTGAATAAAACGTAGCTGCAGGTCTTTTATATAGCAAGGCTTCAGCGTTTGGCAAACTTGCAGGATTTCCTGGACATCAGACATCAAGACTCTGCATCTGGAAATGCATAAAAGGTATCTAGGTACCCACTGAAGATGTTGCTCTGAAAGTCGGTCGCGTCATGATGATGACATCATCTATAATCACCATCTATGTAGATGAACGTTTGTGATGATCCGTAGGCTCAGTTATATACCACTGGTTTCTTATCAATGTAAAAGAATTCTATGAACACTTGATATAAACAAATCAAAATTCTTAATTGGCCTTGAGTTTCTACCTGCCAATCATCTAATATCCAGCTTCATATTCCGTCATCATGGTAGCTATTCGTTTTGGCAGTACTATCAATGCTCTGCGGGTTACTACCCGCACGCGAGCTCTACAAGTTCAACGACGCACATTTATTGCAGCCTCACCTCGTCTCGCATCAGGCTATGGAGATGGTAAAGGAGATCCAGTAGCAGAGAATCCAGAGAAGCAACCTGCGACAAACAAAGCCCAGGAATCTTCAGAACACCCAGGGCCCGCAGCGCCTGATGTTGGACTAGGTACCGCGAATGCCCCCATCAAACAGGGACTTTCCGATAGCATGAAGAAAGCGGCGTCCAGCGGCGAGGCGCCCGAAGAGAAAGCCAGTGCACAGTCTGGTGGTTCTCGGTCAAAGGAAGCGGTCGAGACCGGCGGGAGTCCAACTGCAGGCGAGATTCCTCAGAACGGGACCGCCAATGGAGGCGAGGCTCTGAAGGGACCACAAGGCGAAAACGCGCCACCGCAACCCAAGATTCTCAACCAGTCCGCAAGTGGAGACAAGTCTGGTTTAACAGAAGAGCAGAAGCAGGAAGTTGAGAGACATAATCAGGATTTCGAGAAGAAGCATGACAAGGCTCAACCGGCCGCGGCAGACAAGGTTAACAAGAAGTTCTGGTCAGGGGTGTAAGTGATTACCCCATTGAAACTCGTTTCCACTGGATAATTCCACTAATTATCAGAGAACAGCGGCGGCCGAGATGGTACTGAGAATAATTAGAATGCTTTAATGTGTGGCATGTCAGAGTAAAGGAACAGGGAACTTGGAGGTCTAATATCAGCTTAAAAACTTCAATGTATTCTTATATGTAATAATAAAGGATGATCGGATTGAGTCCCAGCAGATTTTAGTGGTTTAATAAGTCTAGCCTAGGTGGGGACTAACCTAGCTAGGTAGGATATCCACCTGTAAGTTTGAGCTACTCTGTGAAACTTAAAAGCGCCTTTTCAACACTTCAACCCATTCATCATGCTGCAAGTTCAATGGAATACTAATAATGTGATCTGACGGGGGACTTCGACGTCCACAGATCGACGAGATGGCGGAAGAGGGTCTCGTGCACAAGGTGCGAGAGCTAGGAGACATGGATCTCGCAGCGCTGCTCTGTCTCATCAGCCGCGAGCACTGCATCATCAGCACCGATGCCGAGTATCTCGATGATCTAACCGTCGAGCTCCAGCTCGTCGCCTCGCGCACCTTTGGCCTGAGTTCTGCCGTCGTAGACTGCACTCCCGAGACGACACTCGACGATCTCGTCGCCGCGATCCAGCTGCAGCCCCAACCCTCGACGCCACAGCCAACGCATGGCCTCCGTACGCCTTCGCCCTTGCATGCTCGCGGATCAGAGACACATACCGGTGCGCACCATAGCACTAGCAATACAGGGTCTTATTTTCCGCAGCAGCAACAGCAACAGATTGCCAACGTAATACTTGCGCGAAATCTCGACACCGCGCCAAAAGCGGTGCAAATCCAATGTCTGGAGCTGATGCGCACGCGACGGATCTTCACTCGAACCGCAGTACAGGCATGTCCTAAGCAATTCCTGCTCGTCGCCGTCCTCGCGTCCGAGAGTGCCGGCCAGGCCCGTCTAACGAAGCATCTCAATGACCATTTCTACATTTCACATTGGCAAGATCCCGAGGATGGATTTCCCCACCTGGACGAGGACGAAGACGGAAATGAAGCAGACGATTCCCATGCGGAAAGCAATATAGGAGGCATCAACAACACCGATAGAACTAGGAGGGAAGACCCCGACGACGACGACGACACAGCCAGCCAAGCGAGCTCAGCAAGCGTCGTCCGCCGAACGCGAAGTTCCAAGACACCATCGACACCAACACCCGCAGGTCGTGGAGGACAGTACAATATAGTATCAAAAGACTGGGCTCTTCGACACGAAGAGGATTCACAGGCGACAGACAACAATCACACAGGACGACGCAACCAACTTTTTACCGAAACAGACATATCCACGCTCTCGACCCTGAGCCTCCAAACCCACGTCGACATCGAAGTCCAGCGGTACCAGATGAACATCATCGCCTTCCTGCGCCTGCACCGGGGCGTGACGCCCGGAAGTGTCCCGCCCATCGCAACGACGCATTTCCGCATGCTGATCCGTTCGCTGGCGGCGCTCCACGGCCTCGACTTCGCGACGCCGGAGCTGGTCCAGCTCGCCGCCCGCAAGATCTACGCGCATCACATCGTGGTCGTGCCACCTGAGCGCGAGCGGAGCATGCAGTGGGGGAGCGATCTGGAGGCTGTGAAGGCGTTGCTAGAAGACGTGCAACCCGAGGATGTGGTGGAGGATGTGTTGGGCATTGTCGACGTGCCGCTCTGAGTGATAATATGACGAACGGCTAGGGCGACGGTGGTTAGTACGGCTATATGGATTAAGAAAAACCATTCAAAGGACGTTCGAAGGCACATTATATGAAGACATTTATTTATATACCCCGTGAGTCGAGATAGTTGAATTACTTGAGTAATTGCCAGGATGGCACCGTAAATCCAAATATTATATCCATGATAAAACTATGAGGAACAATAGCAACAGCACTCGTCACAAACGCTTTAGCACGAGTAATTTAGTACTCCCTGCTCTTCAGTGCATCTCCACGCCCTTTTCAAGCAATACAGGTAATGAGTAATCGTTTTCTGTCGTGCGCCGCACTTCGTAATTTTACACGCAAAATTTCAAATCTTTCCGCAAAACGCCAGGCCTCTCTCATGGATGCCTCTGATGCCAAAAAGTCTTCCATCCTATCCCCTAGCGTAGATATATCCTTGCCGCTGTCTTCCCTTCATTAGGTTGCGTGAATAACATAGGTAAGTCTAATGATCTCCATGCTTTCGTACAATGTTTCGTTTCCTGCACAGTAAAATAGCAAACACGTGATTAGTAGACCTGGTTGACCTTGCAAGTCCAGCCGGAGTCCTTTGACAACAAAGGTAGACTAGAAAGGATAGGTCAGTCTCAAATCATCACCGAGAAATACAGTTCAGGTCAGGGGCTTACCTTGCTCCCAAACACCAGCCCAACTCATTATCTTTTATCTTCTTGGCAATTCTGACCTCACGGTCGATTGGCATGTCATAACCAGTGTGCAAAAGTCCAATCATAAAGTTGAGATCGAGGCAATACTCGCCACGTCCCCGAAGCTCATCCAGAGCTTCTGGGAGGTTGCTAAAGCCGTCCCAGGAGTCTTCGCCGCCACAGACGGTATGTGCGAGGTCGTGAAGCTCGCGTAAGGTAAAGGAGTCTGGCATGCCCAGAGGCTTGGTGCGATCGTAGAAATAGGAGAAAATGTAGACATCTTCCCGAGCAAAGGTCTTAGCTAGCGACGGTTGATGCACACCATTGAAAGAACAGGGTGCCAGCTTGCACTGGGCATCTTTGACCAGTATCTTCTCAGCGAGGCTGCGACACTGAGCGGGAGCTGGGATAGCCGGGCCGGTCACATTCAGTTCGATTTCGCCCGTGCCTAGCGGGCTATCTTGGGGTAGCTTCACTTTGATGACGTCGCTCTGGCCAGCGTTGATGCATGGATGGTTCCTGATAGGCTTCTTGAGGAAAGCCAGACTCTTCTCCTTGGCGTATATATCATGAAGTAGACTGAGATGAATGGAGTTGCGAGCAGACATGAGACCATATCCAAGATGAGAATGTTGGTAGAGGTCAAAGTGCCGCCCGCCAAAGGACAAGGAATATTTGTGGTCACCTTCAGCCATCTTCTCGGGCATCCCGCCAGAACTGAGTCCCTTAAAGGTCGGTTCAAAGACGATCTGTGTCGATCCGCCACCAAGATCAAAAACAGCAGCAGTCGGGCTATCGTCTGGGCCACCAATCTTGCCCAAAAGGTAGTTGGTCGTGATCCAGGCGTAGACACCCTCGTCTGAGCCATCCATGATCGCCACACCATTCTCTTTCTCGGCGACAACGGCAAAAGGATAACCCTTCTCGAGATGATTTCGCACGGTCTTCAAGATGTTGTCGGCCGCATCGGCTCCAATCATACGCAGACCAGCAGTGGCCTTGACTGCAATGGGGGTGCAGCCCTTCAACTTGTCGGGAACGGTCGCCATGGCCACTGCGAGTAGAGGATCCAAGGTCTTCGCGGCAGCAACGGGGTCGTCCTTATACTTGCTCAAGCCGCCGACGCTCTTCTCCGTCATCTTGAACTCCTCGCCTTCAAGCTCGGGAGTAGGACCGCAGTTGTTGAACTTATAAACGTGGATACGGGATCCGGTGCTACCAGCGTCGATCATGATGACATACTGAACGATGGGTTTGTCCCTCGAGAACGATTTCGTGCATTTATCGGTGCCATAGGAGGCATCGGCTGGGGTTTGGCCACCGGAATGTGAGACTACATGGCTGTCAGTAAAGATCTAGTACCGGCGAGAGTTCGAGTCGTGAAAGACAGAAAGAAAGAACACACCTCCTTGGTAGTAATCCACGCCCTTGGGCGACAGGTAATAGAAGAGGAAAAGGATGAAGACGACGATGGCAGTGGTCTTCAGCCACCGCGATTTCTGGGCCGGATTCATCCCGGCCTGTTGTAGCTTCTCCAGGATGCCGGGTTCTCTGTGACCGGGATCGTACCGGTCGACCTTCTCGTGAGGGTCGCGCCGAATTTGCTTCGTAGGCAACGAAACGGATGTTCTCCTCATACCCTTCAATCACGGAGCATCCCCAAGAGAGATGGGGAAGAAGTCGAGGGAAAAGGTGGCTCGGAAGAAGTGCGCGCAGAAGAGATTCGGAACAAGCACTGTATCACGACTCAGAACGATGGTCACCTGGCAGGTTGTCGTGTCAACTTAGTTGGGGATGAACGAGAGTGTTTTTATCGCTTTTGATGAATAGGATAACACTGTTGGGAAGAAGAAAGGGGACAGAGATAGACCAATTATAATAGGAGATAGCCAATCAATAGGATGTGCAGGTTAATTCAAACCTTGAAAATCTCCGCCTCTCAAATTTCGAGATTCGAGCCTCTTATCAGGGCTGAATCGGTAGATCAGGGGGGCTAATGGAGACCACCAAGCCGCTGTAGTTTTGCCTTAGGTGGTTCTTAGGTATATCTTGGCACGCTACCTAAATAGGTAAACCAGGCATGACTAAGTAGGATTAGGCCCACTGATGGGTGAGAAGTGGGGATACCCTAGCCTTGGCTATCTTGGCGTGGAGTAGACTTCCAGCTCGGTACTTAAATATTTAGAGCCTCCTTCTTCACGTAATCAGGTATATTATATGAATCTAGGTTACTACCTGTGTAGGTTATCTCAATACATTTGATATGCTTAAAAGTGATAGCAAATTTTTTTTAAGAAAAATCATCTAGGAAAACTCGTATATCATAGTACAACAGCTCTGGGTTCATACTGTTCTGCTGTAGGTTAAGCCGATCGCTAACCTACCAGTTTCCAAATGCTGTTCTCGAAGCCGAAACTAATAATACATATCAAGAAAAATAGAATTTTCCTTCCAGTCAAATACACTGTTATATCCGCCCAAACTGATATACATCGTCTTGTGTGTTGACGGAGAGCTTGGGCGAGCATCGTGACGACATCCACCCCAAAAATAAAAATACAAGAGAAAATGACCAACCTGCACAACCGATCACCTTGTTTTGAAGTATAGACTTAGACGATGGCGCCAATGCCCTTCCGTTTCCCTCACCATTATCGTGAACGAATCTAAGCAGCTTCACGCTTCATGGTCTCAAGTCGACGTGGGGAGAGCTTCGAATTCTGTGGCTTGTCAGAGACAAGTATTCAACGAGTCCAAAGACAATGGATATTCCGTTGAGGTGGTCATAACCCGAGGCCAACGTACCTAACTTCGTTCAAGATCCTTTGGTTCTGCCACACGAGCACGATGTTGCAGGCAACGGAAAACAACCCGAAGATGACGTTGCTGGCGAGCTCGGCAGTTGAATAATTAAACATCGTGACGAGATATGATTCCAGGATTTGATTATCTGATCTGATTTAGTGGCTGGCTTTCTTGTCCGTGGGCTATTACTTACCTTCATGAGTCTAATGTTAAGAAGGAATCGCGCTATGCAGCCTTGGGATGAGTTGGAACTGAGAAGGAACCGCAGTCTCTCTATAGTATACAAAATTCGTGGAGCTCGGATAACAACAACAGCAATTCGATCTATGATCAAGTGCTTCTTATACATCGCTTTTAAGTTAGGATTGTTGGTCTCGGCTTAGAAATGCCGTGCATGAAAATGCGACCACGTAAAAGCGCAACATTAGTGTATCACAACGGCATATAGCAGTTTAAGTGAAGTGAAGTAGTATTAGGATGGCTGTTTGACATCATCGGGGCTCTGCTGCAGTAATACAACATCGTACACGGCTTTGCCTATGTCGTATCTAATAGACAAGCCCATTACGACGTCACGTAGAATGGGGGTAGTCTCGCTCCTATTCCTAACGCTTTTATGAACCATATTCCCCAACTTGGTCAAGTGACATCGTTTCGCTTCCTTACAATCCAAATACTCTCCTGATTTTCATCCTGTTGCCTTTTACGGCATATGAAACAAATTCAACGTCTCTTCAGCTAATCACCTCTAGTTCGCGTTATTGGAACCTCAGCACCGATTTCAGAAAAGGGTGTCTATGCGCCACGGAACGATTCGATCAAGAGATGCTTATACAGGAGGCTCGTGGGTGAGGCTTTGACAAATTCAACGACGACTACAGGATGCAATCCATTGAATTTACCTGCTTGATATACTATCTAGCTCATTTCATATAACAAGCTGAGAAGCAGGAAACGGCATTTACATGTATATATATGTAATGCTATAAGTCAGACATGCAAGCCACTCATTCCGCGTTGGCTAATCCGAGCCGATATTCAGTATAGCCCATGGGGCTCGAAAATATAGTAATATTTCTAATCGATAGGAAAAGCTATTCTACGAGCAGCAGGGCTGGACAGTATCATCATATCAGGCGCACGGACGGAGGAGACGTTCAGCTAGTATGCAGTGGACTTCTTGTATGAGCCTCCATGGACGGTCAGTCGGAGGTCGGCCTCTTGTTGGTATGAACTTTAGAATCAGATAAGTCTTCTAGATAAAAGACCATTTGCGCCCCAACCAGCAGCAGCCCCGTGCCACTTCGGGGTCACCCGAGATGCCGCCCTGTGCCGCGCGCCAGCCGCTTAGCGAGCGTCGAGCTTCGAGAATCTTTTTATATTCGAAGGATGGCTTCGATCCCTATCTCTTATCTACGATCCTCCCGGACATTACCGACTACACGACAAAGTCGTCCTGCTATATCGTGGCTTATAAATCATAGAGACAACTTCCCGAACCAGCACTCATACCTTCAAAACTGCGAATCTCCGAAATAAACATCCTTCTCCATAAGACATAGGTTCATTCTAAATCTTGAATAGCTATACGCTCTTCTAATCATTCATATGGCAAGCATTGACCACCCATACTCTTTGTCTACTCACTTAGACTTCTGATAACCAAATGAACTCAGTGTCAATTTAATTTCTTTCATACCTCTACTCATGAAATTCAGTATACCTAGATTACTCATGAATATCTCTCAACTCTGTTCACCCACTGTTCCTACTCTCTCATCACAGGTAGCCCCTCGACAATTCTTTGTAATCTTCATCTCGGTAATTTCATTCTCGGGCATTAATCGGCAATCAACGCCTATAATCAACTCATATACATCCTCGCCCTGTCTTTTCGAGCCTATATTACAGGCTGCAATGGCATTCGTTGATGTCCTTGAGAGGACTAGGCAACGCCATGGCGATACGGCCACAGTGGCATGTTGCTTTTTTGAAAATGATTATTCGAGGTGATCGTGCTTGCCATAAGACGGTCAAACAAGATGTTCCGCTATGGTATTGGCGGATGGATACAGCGTGATTGACAGTATTCGAATCTTGTATAGGGGGAATTGGTGTCGTCAGCAAGCTCCTGGAACCCTCTAAGTCTAAGTGATGGGTTCTCAATAAGTGACGTTATTCTTACTCTATATGACTCAGTTCACGAGCCGACGAATAAATTTTGAGTATATCAACAGAAACTTCTACAACTACTCAAGCAATCAAGGTTGGACTTCCAAAGGAAATGAAGTGCTAAGATACTGCGAAGGGTGGTCCACACTCACGGGAGTGACACTAAAGGCCAAAACAGAAGAGATCTCATAAGCTATATCATTAATATACATCTAATCCCAACGTCTATGTCCAATTCTAGCACTCTTTATCTATCTTCTGAATAGAACAATGCGATCATCTCCTCACAAGGCCCTTACCCAATAGCTCGGCACCTACCTCGGTGATTAGAGGCTCATTAGCAAAATGGTTCTTCTTTGCTAAGATAGCTCCCTGGGCTTCCATCGTCCTCAGTAGATCTACCAACTCTCCTTCAACTGGCATACAATACGCCAATAGCCCCAACGCCAACAACATCCCATGTAGGGCTTCAGTCGACGACTCCTCCTGCGTGATAGCCTCTAATACTGAAGCCGCCAACTCCACCTGATCCTCTTCAGGGAGTGTCTCTTTTGATTGCCGCCTTCGATGACTATTTTCACGGGCCACGTTATAGAGCAACGATGCAGCTGCCACCCGAACATTACTATGAGCGTCGTCGAGGAAACTACTTGAAATGAGGAGGGTGACGGCAGTGCGTAATGGGGCCTGTCCAAGAATTTGATCTGGGAATAGGGGGCTCGAGAAGAGGTTGCAAGCCATCTGCAGTGTGACTAAGCGGAGCGCATAAGGGGGCTCGGAGTTGCTGTTCACAGCCCCTAAAATTGCTAGAATGGTCTTGTGGCCATGTTCCTCGGCATAATAACCGCTAAGCCGCGGATCGATGAGACCACACCGGAACAAGTCCACGACAGTGAAAAGAAGTTCGCGGGGTAATTCTGCTAGGGAAGTGGCTAAAAAATCCGAGAAAGCAGGTAGGTCAGGTAGCGTGGCCATTGCTGGGCCTTCGGCAGACCTTGCCTCAATGAAATGCTTCATACCCTGGACTGCAGCGTTGTTTGCGGCAGGCCCCAGCTTTGACAACAGCTTCGGGAGTGGGGGCACTTTGGTGAACAAAACCGCTTTCGAGTCAGGATTCGATAAGTGTGGTAAATGCAAAAGTCGATGTGGGTGTGAAGGTCCGGCAGCCATCTCGACTAACAATTTCACCGTGCCCCTCAGCCGAGCCGCATCAGCCCCGGCCCAACTTTCCTGTTGCTTGCCATGGACGAAAGTAGTAAAAGTAGGCGTTGCGGAGACGGCATACTGCTGTGCAACGTCGTATGCTCTTGAAATATCAACTTTGATGAAAGCGACGGATTTTCCATTATCAGAAGCTAATTCGTTATACAAGGGGTAGAGGGCTTTACAAGGGGGGCATGTAGCGGAAGTAAAGAATATGATAGCTGATTTGCTGGCAGCACTCTGCAAAGCGGCGTTGAGAGCCTGCAAGTTAGACACTTCCACGACCGGTGCCGACGAAGATGCTGCTGCGCCGTTGGCTTGCTGTTGGCCGTTCTGTATGCCGAGTAGCCCACCCTGCTGAGCCTTCCTCTGCTCAACCATACGTGCTAGTTGAGGTTGCAGCATCCTGCCGAATGGCGAATCAAGGACCGCTTGTGGCATATTAGAAATATGCTCCGGAATCCCTTTCCCCAACATGAAAGTCGAGAAATCGTTGCTAAAATTATTGCAATTATGGCGGAACAGGTCATAAGCCTGGGGTGTGTAGATCTCCCTCAACGAATCAAGGTACTCGATGATCACCTCCAGTGGTAATTCAGTACTCCCGAGATGTATCCGCTCAAGTGGACGGCCAAGATGGGAGCTGCCGGGCTGTATCGCATTGATTCCTCCATCGTATACGTATTCCGTCCCCTCCAATTCGATGGACGTATGATAAATAGCGTCCAGTTGGAAGCCGAGCATTCCCATAGACAACTGTCGAGCGAGTCCACCAGATAAATCGTAGACCAAAAGATGAACGTCCATCTTGATGACTTGTAGTGAGCTCAGTAATTAAGAGTTATTTTGTGCTTGGTTCTTCCGTAGTAGTGATGAATCAGCGTCCGGGATTGTTCTAGTATCTCGAGGTTCACTTCAAACAAATCAACTAAGTTTTATACCGGAATGAGTAGTCCTCCTCTTTACAGAGCAGGAAGAAATTGAAGAGTCCGAGAATATGGATTCCAGCAAAGGTAAATCAATAAGACGGACGTGGTATTGCGTATTGATCGTAGGTTCTAGATAATATGACCCTTTGTGGCTGACAGTCAGTATTACCGAGTTTGGCTTAGTTTCTTATTATAGAAGTTAGGCAGATACAGTGTATACGCACTTAATGCAGGTCGGCACTTACAAGTACATCAGTACCTAAAGTCAGGTAATGGATACAACTGTAGATTTTACCTGTGTCACGTCGAGTCATGCAAGTTGAGATCGGTTACTGTAGTTCCCGTTGGCCTTAGGTAAACACAGCTTTTAGGTCATCAAGCGTAATCACAATGCTGCCATTCAGTCAATACAACCTCCAAATTCTTTTTGTAACTTCATACTGAACCAGAACCAGTTGTTCCAGTGTCCACAACTTCTGCATGCCCCAGTTATCACGTCACTTGTGCTTTCTTGTGCAATCGCGGGGCTCTTGGCAATTTTGCACAAGATATACCCGAGATAGGCAACGCGGCCAGCGCATCGCGGCTGCTGGGCAACGAAAGTAAATAAGCCGGCCCCACAACAGCGCTTAGAACTAGATGTACGGCATTCCAGATACTCTCAACCGGCAGCGATACCGCAACGCTCTCACAGAATTCTGCGACACATTGTCTGGAATGGTGTCGTTGCCGCCATCACTAACATCCGAAACACGAAAACATTCCACACAGACGCTGGCTGGAATTCGACCGGTCGCCTTCGACGATACAATGAAGTCCACCGCCAATGCCATCCGCTCCTCCGCCTCGACTCCTTCTCTGCGCTCTCGCGATGGAACGCTTCCACCGCACATGATGAGGACGGACGGAGGTGGCAATGTGAGGGTTGTGGTGCGAGTGAGGGCTTTTCTACCTAGAGGTACGTCTCGCTACCGGCCGAGCAGAACTATATCCCGAGCTGGGGCTGTGCGCAATGACTAACACGCATCATGAATATCACAGAGATCGAACGCGGAGCAGAATGTTTGATCAGTATGAACCCCATCACGCAGATGACAACGCTACACGTCCCAGATGACGAGGACCCGGCAAACAGCAGGGCAAGGACCCGCAAGGCGATCGAGGAGAAGACCTTTACCTTTGACAACTCGTTCTGGAGTCACAATATGGGAGACAGGCATTATGCACACCAGGAGGACGTTTACAACAGTCTGGGTGAGGACTTCCTTGACCACAACTTCGAGGGCTACCACACATGCATCTTTGCCTATGGACAAACAGGCTCTGGCAAGTCGTACACCATGATGGGCACACATGAACAGCCCGGCCTCATTCCCCGCACCTGCGAAGATCTCTTCCAGCGCATCGAAGCTGCCCAGAGCGAGACGCCTAATATCTCCTACCACGTGCGAGTGTCCTATTTTGAAGTGTACAATGAACACGTCCGTGATCTTCTGGTTCCCGTCGTGCCGAATCAGGCACCATACTACCTAAAGATTCGCGAATCACCAGTAGAAGGACCCTATGTCAAAGATTTGACCGAGGTGCCCGTGAGGAATTTTAGGGAGATATTGAGGTACATGAAGGCGGGAGATGCGAGCCGCACGGTAGCAAGCACGAAGATGAATGACACCAGTAGTCGAAGCCACGCGGTTTTCACTATTATGCTGAAGCAGATTCACCATGACATGGACACGGATGAGACGACAGAGCGAAGCTCACGCATACGTTTAGTCGATCTCGCCGGTAGCGAGAGAGCCAAGTCTACGGAGGCCACCGGAGCCCGGTTACGCGAGGGCAGCAACATCAACAAATCACTGACGACTCTTGGACGCGTGATTGCGGCCTTGGCGGATCCCAAGGCAGGTCGACCAGGGAAAAGAACCAGGGACGTCGTGCCATATCGAGACTCCATCTTGACCTGGCTGCTGAAGGACTCTCTGGGTGGAAACAGCAAGACTGCCATGATTGCGTGTATCGCTCCATCCGATTACGAGGAGACCTTGTCTACGCTGCGCTACGCAGACCAGGCGAAGAGGATCCGCACGCGTGCAGTAGTAAACCAGGACCACATCAGCACAGCGGAACGAGATGCACAGATTGTCGCCATGTCCGAGGAGATTCGCTTGCTGCAACTTTCCGTGTCAGACTCGCGACAGCGGGAGAAGAACGCCCGTGAAAGCGAGGAACGGCTGGAAGAATACCAGAACCGAGTCGTCGCTATGCAACGCATGATGGAAGAGCGCAGTCTCGTGGCCGAAGGCAAGATACGTAGTCTCCAGACCGAAAACGAGGCCCTGCGTCTTCATCTCAAGCTCGCACTTGATAGTTTGAAGAATCCCATCCCCGAGGTCGTTGTGCAGCCTCAGTCTGCCAATGTCGAGGCTCACGATGATTCAGCAACCGACAAAGAAAACGCGGCAGAGGAGGAAGATGAGAAGGATACTGCATCCCTTGTTGACGAGGCGTATTACGACGATGACGGCGAGGATGACGGGTACGAGTCGGAGATATACGAAGAGAAAGCGAACGATATGCAGGACTATATGCATGACCTACTCAAAGATCTGTCTCTGTTCCGACGCAAGATTGGTGACGACAAGGACCGTTTCTTGGACGAGAGTCGGCGACAGCCGTTTGGAATCAAGCCAACCGTTTGGTAAACCAACCCCCCCCACGACCTAGTTTGGTTGCACGTCGAGAAAAGAGACAAGTAATAGTATGTGGCAATTTTGTGTGAGTGTTTGGCAAGCCTCGGTGTTTGGCGTAGGAGTTTTGCAGGGATTAAGACCTGAGATGAATCGATAGGGTATGATTTCGTTTGTATGGAATGAGTCTTCTCGACTACGATCAATGATATGAGAATAGCTTACTTAGAATGAGAAAAACACTTACTTCTTTGATTATCGGATACACACACTCTCTCTCTCGTTGTCTTTCATATATACATACCTACATCCAATCGTAGTCATGAGATAGAAGAATTATTGCCGCTTCGACAAGCTCACGTTTCGTACGAAGGAACAGAGTGAATATAGTGGTCCACTAAACTCCATGTCGTACCTAGCATTATTGTTTCTTGTTAATACCAAGGGTGAACACAGGTAACTATCGAAGAGGGAAGATCGGAGGGGGAGGGGGCGAATTAGCTAGAAAGCGAGCACTTACCAATAGTTCACAGCAATACAGATTCCATCTTCTGAACATGACTGCGATACCTTGTGGTACCTTTGGACTGATCAGCTAATGAGTCCGAAACATCGGAACGTGAACTCTCACCACATAGCTGGGAGATACAGCATGTCACCAGGTTCGAGCGATACGCGCATCGGCTCGGCGAGATGAGAATACGACGTCGCACCCACCTCCGGAGTATCAGGATCCCAAGTAGCGAAGGGTATTCTTGGTGGCCGGTCTCCGTTTTCATCTACTGCTTCGTCCATGCGGAGCACGAGGCCGCCGCCGCCGCCGCCTCCTCCTTCATTTTGGTCTTCCTCACTCTGACTGCGAACGTAGGTAGCGGGCTCAAGATCCTGCTCGTTCACGCAAGGCTGGAACATCGGTGGCAGGAGAACAAAATGCTTACGCCCAGCTACTTGCACGTAGATGTTCTCGTAGTTGTCTCGGTGCAACGCTGTCACGGAGCGCGAATTGCCGATCCACATGTTAATGGCATCGGGATCTCGCTGCAGTGCGATGCGCGCAAACGCAATACTCTTTTCCACCTGCGAAAAGAGCGCGATGTATTCGTGCCGCAAGTTGTCATTTTCTATTCATTTGTTTCCCCCTGTTAACATAGATTCTGAGAGGGCCTTGTTACGAGTGAAGGCAAGGTACTGCCGAAGAGCACAGCAATGTGAGAACTTACGCGTCTGCGCGTATCGTACCTCGTCCCCTTTTTTTCTTGCGTGTTGGTCGCTGTCAAATGGATTGGATTTTTCTTGTTGTATCACATAGTCTAGAAACTCGTCGAATTCCTGGTCTTCCTCATGCGGTTTCGCAAATACAGTGTGCCTTTCACCGTCCGGCGTGGGGGCGTCTGCGTTCCCAAGGGGAGTCACGGCGACATTGACCTTGTTCCCAGCCAGCCTTGAGCGCAGGTAGGCCGCATCCCACGTTCGCGTAGCAACCCAGTCGCGCGCGCCATGCCGCACCACGAAAGGGGTATTGCGCGCAACATAACGCATAAACTCCAGTGGGCTCGGTTCCTCATCGAGCTCCTCGATGTGTGATGAGTTGAGCTCGGTATAGGTTGTGAGGAGTTCCACGATCGAGCTCTCGATTTTGTCAGCTTTCATCTTGTATTTGTTTTAGTATCGAAGGGCCAAGTGACTTATTTTCCCACGGCCCCAGAGATTAGGGTTAAAGCCGACTGACTTATGGCGAGTCAGTATGGCCTAACTTCTCTCTGTAAATGATTGATGGGTGGATTCAAGGTTCACCGATGAGCCGCGCATGTGCACAATCTGCATCTAAACACCAAATCCTCTAGGTAGATAACCATATTCGAATGCTCATACCTATCACAAGATTGACAACAATCGCTATGTTGCCTGCCGGTGTGAAAATGATCGTCGGTCAGGGCAAGCAATTCCCCGAAGGTACAAATTGAGAAAGGTCAATCAGTCGGAGGGTTATTGACCCTTGTCATGCACCACGCCAGAGTGGAAGCGACACAGCCAATGGAAACCAACGCGCTGGGTACTGATGCTTTAAAGTGAGCTGATCCAGCGACGATACCGACACTGTTGGTGAAGCTGACCTTACAAAAGCGAGGCGGCTAGAAGTTCAGTGGTCTGATTAGACACCGGAACGGCCTTCTTGTTGATGGAACTGTAATCAGGGGGTTGCAGGACAGGAACACATATATTTGCTCACCGTCGCCCGTGACTGTCATTTCTACTACTACTGCGCCCTCAACTCAAACGTTCTCCTTCACAAGTCCACTGACTTTCCCTACCTAGGTATCCAGGCGCCTACCTACTTTCAGCTGTCCCGCACACGTTGTCGCATGCGCGCTCTATCGTCTGTTCCGGGGACAACTGGAACATCCTGGCCAGCTGGCGCTGCATAGGCAATTTGTGGAAAAGGTGCCAAGTTAATCGCCCAGTACACGGTCCAAGATGGTTCTGCAGAGACACAGCATCGATGCAACAGTTCTTCAAGGTCCTGGACCAAAACAGGGCTTAGGCTTATCACACATGAACAGAACATTCAATAGCGGCATGTACCCTTGCGAGTGTGCGCGCGTGTGTGTGAGTGAGTGAAGTGAGGGATCGGGCGCTTGTTCTAAAATTCAGAAGCACAGCGACAAGTTACTAGACTAGCTGGTAATGCATATTTGGCATGATCATGGCGGGCGTCTACAGGATATGATATACAGGTACTACCTAGGCCTGGGTACGGCCATGACATCCACTGCCTACCACCGCCTACCTAGATATGGTAGGTAAGGACGGTGTGCTCGAGGGAAAATGCCGGATCGGTCTGCCGCTGATTCTCGTCGCCGCTGACGCTGTCCGCTCCCGTCGCTGCGCTGCGCTGCTGGCTGGGTGTCTGGTCGCCGCCAGTGGAAGCGGGAGGAGAGAGGAGAGAGACCTGGCATCAAGCGGGATGGAAGAAGGGGACTGCCGCTTTTGGCAAGTCCTCCCTGGAGCCAATGAATCGACGGTCCACCTCAGGGGATACCATAAAGTCAGCTAACCAATCGCTGTCGTGTCAAAGATATCCTATTGGAACCATTGGGACCCGTCCTGGTTGCAATCACCACCACCACCAGCCCTGTTTTGCTGCGTATATTCGGCGCTCAGATGCAACAGGTGGAAGAGTGGAAGTAGAGAGAGAGAGGTAGGCAAGTCAAAAGCTCGAGGCGCCACCTGCAGGGGGCCACCCAGCAAGGTGTGAGACTTCTGTAGGAGAGCCCCGCCATAGAACCGACGGAACATGCGGCAGGAAGGGCCCGACCGAGACAATGCATACCTGCTAAAGATTTCATCCCACCGGGGCATCATCCGTCGTTACCACTAACCAGAGACACGAATTGATCGTCTACCTCTCTACCTTAGGTCCACCCCTCAATTCCGCTTCCCAACCCATCCTGCCATCGTCCCTCAATTGTGCTGTATCTCCGTACATCCCCGATTCCCATCTCAATTCTAATCTCAATCCCCAATCCTACCCCGATACTGATCAGTACCAATCTCCATTAATCAATTAGAGCCCGCGGTTCACCATAAGGAATCATTCAACCCACACACGGCACACGTACACACCGGCTTACTCTCCTCGTTTGATTTCCGCGGGTCTCTCTCACCATTCACTGCTCACTTCGTTAACTCCATCTATCAGCCCCTCAGTCAGCTGAAAAAGAAGAAAACCCCGAATTTGCCCGCTACCGAGAACCCCCCATTTCGTCCCATTTCTTTTTTCGGCTTAATTGGGCTAATACATCTCTTTCCCGGGCCAAATTTCTACAGCACGCCAGACAAGAATCAGATAGGGCGTTACGGCTCAAAGTCGAACAACGTCGGGAATCGCATCGGCAGCAAACGGCAGTGCCTATTCGTACAGGCCTGCATTTCCACTGGTCCGTCGCGCCAACATCCGCAAGCCTGCCAACGAGCAGGTAACGTTGGCGTCGCTCTAGACCCAATATTATCAGCCCGTACCTCAATTGAGATGCCGTGTTGTGTCATGGTACTCTAGTCTGCCTCGATTACCTATCTTGTCTCTCTGAACCTGGGGTCCCCTGCGCCCACATAACGAGCCCTTCCACAGTAACCAACCTACCAAGCCAATGCCGCCAATGCCTTGGTGAACTAACGCCTACTGTGCTGTACCGAGTGAAGGTACTTACTGACTTGTCCTCAACTGTCCGCTTGTCTGATTGATTGTCTTGGGGAATTTCGCCTCCCAATCCAACCTTCTTTCCACGGCGCACAGTTCAGCTATCACACCCTACCCACCAACCAACGGATCTGAAAGTTTTCTCTCCACGCTATGTCCACCTGAATGGCTCACCGGTCGTCTTCACCGTTCTCTGAACCTCGCCTTCGACTTCGCTCCGCTCCGTCTCATGCGCCGCAACGACCTGATCTTCCATCCACATAGCGACTCCACACTATGCACGATTCGAGTTTCCATGCGAAGGCTGTCTGCCTCTATCTTTACTCAACCTTTAGTCAGTCTATGATCGGATACTTCGCCGGGGTCGCCGAGTACGCATGTTAACAGGATGATTTGGTATATCCTCTATCCGTTTCGAGGGTATGTTTCCCCCCATCTTTTCATACGAATAAATCTCGGTTAATCATCGTTGACCTCTGAATAAAGAACCACCGAAGCCCCCGTGTTAGACCCGAACCACCCACTACGCAGTGGCTTCACGCGATACGGTAGATATGCCGCCAGTCATGTTTTAAGCACTCTGTTGATATCTGTCGCTGTCGCTGCTATTCTCATATATCCTTTCCCGTTCCTATACACCACCGACTTTACCAATGGCGCATCCAGTTTACCCCATCATGTCTGGACGGACGCTCATCTCCTCGATGAAAAGGCGACTTGTGAGCCCGATGTGATCATGCGATCCATATGGGTCCACGGAAGTTACTTTCAGGCTCTTGACAAAGATGTCCTGCTGGGAGCTCTCGAGCTGCAGGATGAGCTTCTGGGTCCAACTATTAACTTCAGCCCGCGCCAGAGGCCTGACAACCTGGATTTGCCTACGGAAGCAACCAAGTACCTCACGCTTAAGCAGCGCGACTCCTTGCATGTTGTGAACGGCCTAACAAATCAATCATGGTTTTTCCACTCGCCTTTGCAGTACTGGTCCTGCTCCTCTGATCTGATCAATCAAGACCAGGATATACTCTCGACGGTAAACCAGAGGAAGAATCAGCCCACGTCTGTCAATGTTACGTTGAGACATTCGATCGTCTTTAGTGGTAAACGTTTCGAGGATCGGCAGCTAGTGGCCGCAGATGCCTTGGTCATCACTCTCATACACCGTCGAGACTCACCCATCGGCTCTCTTTGGCAGGAAAGGGTACAAGCTGTTGCCGACAGCATGACGCATAAGTGGAGAGTCATCACGCCTCAGGACGGAAGACCAAGCCAACTATACGAGTTCCAGTTTCGACTCCTGTCTAATGTAGATGCCATCCTGTTGGGTTCCGCCTACTCGCTTGTCCTCATCTACTTCTTATTCAGCTTGTCTAAACTGCGAGCCGTGAAATCCAAGATCGGGTTAATGGTCACCGTCGTGGTGCAGCTCGCTCTTGCCATCATATCAAGTTTCACGATTTGCGCCATTTTCAATATCGATCTCTCGAAGATACCACGCCTTGGCTATCCTGTAGTCATCTTCTCTATGAGTCTGGAAAATATTTTCCGGCTCATCAATGCTGTCATACTCACCCCTTCTGAAGATAGTACGAGCAATAGAATCGGCAACGCGTTTGGCGAAACAGCCCCTATCGCGCTGGCTAGCGTTGCCCAAAATCTTCTCATCTTGTACGGTCTATCACGAGTGGTCTCCTCTGGCGTGTCTGCGTTCTGTACTTTTGCTGCCATCGCGATCGTTTTCGACTTCTTCTACTTGTCGACATTCTTCTTAACTGTGCTCAGTGTTGATGTGCGACGAACGGAGTTGAGTGATGCTCTCGCCAAAGCCTCTATCCGGTTCCATCGACCTTCTCATGAGCCTCCTCCCCGTCAACCATGGCTCGATACTATGCTTCAAGGGAAGATTGCCATGTCAACACGGATAGCCGGTACTGCGGTTATGATCGGCTTTGTTCTTATTGCGCAGTGGCATTTCTTTGAGAATGAAAGCGTGGCCAGGACACTTCGCAAACTCATCCGAGTCTCACGCCAACATAACGATTCACATCTAGCTCAATCCTCGCTCCTCGTCGACGTCCATCAAGCGAGAAGTCCAACATCATGGCTTCGGCTACAAGACCACGAAACCGCTCGCGAAGTCATCAATATCATCAGGCCTGCTGCTCACAGTTACACCGCTCAAGTGTTTGACCCGTACATTTTCGTGCTGAAGGGATCTGATCGAATGTTGTCAGCCCACGAACCCCTATTTTCACCAGCGATTTATGATTTTGCACGACACCAAATCATTCCATTCTTGGTCACGATTCTAGTTGTCACCGCACTCGTGCGACTCCTTATGAATTATTTGCTATGGGACCAGCTATCAGAGACCGAAGACAATGCGTCTGCCCATGATTCACTCCTCAGTGTCAAGACTCTACATGGAGGCCATCATCTCGACGTTGCCTTACTAACAGCATCTTCTTCTGGCCATCTTGTATCCGTCGGCCTTGATCGAGTCATTCGAGTCTGGAATGTCAAAGAAGGCGGCCACAATTATGAATTGGGTGAACAAAAGAACTCACCTCGAATACCGTTCCCAATCCTAGCCATCTGCATCGAGGACGAATTCCATTGGCTCGCTCTGTTGACTGTTGACCGTGTGTTATTATGGAACTTAGTGGACCTTCGTTGGGGTCCCTCGATCAAGGTAGAGCCTTACCGACATAAACCTGAAGTCTTCTTCTTTGGCAATGATGACTGTTCCAATATTCCGCCTCTGATATTGGTCCGTCGCGACGGGGTTGTTACGGAGCTGAGACCAGAGCTAGGGGAAACCAGCAGCTACGTAATACCAGAAGATAGTGTTGTTGCGTCTGTCGATGCTCTTGCTGAGAAAGGTTCGTACTTCCCAATACTGTAAAGTTAATATCGACTAATGTATGAGAAGCTTTCCCCCCGAAGATTATGACATCTACTAGGGAAGGACAAGTCCATCTCATCACGCAGGACGGGTATGACTGGGTATCAAGTGCCATCAAAATCAGCCCGCGTCAGCCATTAAAAGAGCGGGAATTTATCTCAATTCAAGCGTTGCCAGAATTAAGTTTCTTCCTTATCATACGATCGCAGACAGTGGATCTAGTGGATTCGCAGACTCATAGGGCCATCTATACCTTCAAAGTCGATCCAATCCTTCCAAAGAGCCTCAAGGCCTTTCACTCGAGACCCAGGCGAATGCGATGCGGTTCAGTCGCGTTATGGAGCTTCACCATTGCATACCTCAATGCATACACCCGCGACCTTGTGGTGCAGACATATAGTCCACAGAACGAAGACGAGTCACTATGTTTCTGTGATCCAGAATCACCTTCGCGGAAAACGTGTTGTCCATGGCGACGAGCCAAAGAAACCAGGCGCATCATCAAGAATCCCGGAATTTGGCTGGCCTTGCCATCCGGGATCATGGTTGGTGTCAGAAGAAAGACACCACAAAAGCATATCATCAACACCCACAGCTATCCACCGCCCCCGTTACAATCTAATGGACTTAGGAAGCGCAACCAAGCTCACCATCACACTACCCCGTCACCACAGCAAACACATGACGACTGGGAGGTCTGGATGTTCTCACACTTTGGTGGCAAGCAGGACACGTGGGAGACTGCGCCACTTTGTATCGACGCCGAAGATGACGGTCACCTTTTTGTGACCAACTTGGGCCCTATGGCTAATGTTGGTAGCTCTAGTGTCGTCGTTGGGCTCAGCAACGTGATCAAGGTCATTACCGTCGGCCAGGAACGCTTCGAGACCGAGGATGTCACCGGACCTGGCAGCGGCGTGCCGGCCGTGAGCAGTCGGAGGCGTAAGGGGCCTGCGTCTGTCCGAGCCAAGCCTCCAATGCCTTTCAAGAAATGTTGCTAGGCTCCAGCCTCTCCTGAAAAACACCACATTCTCTGTATATATTTCATTAATGTTTGTTATTACGGACCTGACTAAGCGGTGTGCGTATGAGTTATGACGATGGCATTTAGATTAGTATTTTTGGATTATCTACTAATTATGATGCGGGTCGGAAAAGACCGGGGTTAAGGCATGTTGTTACCAAATACATCGGCATCTACATGGATGGTTAGTAGGTACGGCAATTTATAAGGAAAGGAAAACAGGCGCTTGTGGTGTCGTATATATCCAATTGAAGTTCGGATCCAACACATTGGGCGAAAGGGTGAAGGAACAGAAGGGGAGCATTATCATATAGCACGTCCTTCACAATCTGATGGCGGCTCTATCTTGAATGAAAAAGATAATACTGATTAAAATTCATTAAATGACACGGTGATGAGACTATTACCAGATTCCTCAAGCTGTGAAGGTATGTTCTTACTGCTCGGGCAAGTGTAGCGTGGTCTATAAATAGTGGTCATAAATGTCGTCGACTGGGTTCAGAGAGGATTACATAGGATGTGATTCACTAATTATATACCGTATTGTAGAAGTCTTACACTGAATGCTGGTCATAAACAGGAAGTACAGGATACGCGTTCACATACTTCTGCGATACTGTAGAGTCCTCATAGCAAAGTCGACTGTCTTAAAACTCTTTCATCGCGGATGAGGACGTTGATAATCTCCTATTGCTGATATATCTATGGTCATGTTATTCTAAAAAGCCTCTCGTGTATTTAAAATATCGCAACAGTTAAATTATACGGTCTTGACTGACTACTATGAGTTCCTCTCATCGCCGTCAATTAGGACTTCTTTGGTGTCCATATACCTATATGATGCGCATCTATCTCACTTGTGCTACCAATGTCCAGCCTTCACAGAGTGTGAAAGATATCGCGAAAGCTCCTGGTTGATAAACCTATAGCATTTCTTTCGCATATTATCTGCACATTGATAAATTAGTGTAGCCGCTCGATAAGCAGACAACACTTGGTTCGTTTCGCCAGAAAAATCCCGACTCTGGCAACTGTGACAAACCTGTGTTGATATTGGTAAAGTCTACTTCATGTACTGTTATTGACCGTATGCCACGACTCTGGTTGATTTAATCTGTTACCTGTTACATCTGATAACGGATCAACTCCCACGTGGTGATTACAAACTCTGTGTGAGAGAGCCGGAATGGAAAAGGATGCCCGACAAACCGAGACAAGTTGTGGCAGAAAAAGGTCTGACGCGTGTGTGTGTAAAACTTGTGTGTCTTGGTTCGGGACGTAAAGGATCCTTTTCGGTGAATGATGTGGATTGAGAGAGGCCAGGTCGGCGGTAGAGTTGTGCATAACAGTTAGTCAGTGCATTGTAAGTAGTAGTAGGCTAACACACTCATCAGTAGCATTTGAGTGTTTTGGCCTTATCACATGCGACCGCCGCTCCAATTCCCCAGTGAATCCTCCCGTGTAATGTACAGCATCTTCACAAGAAGGCTACACAACAACACTTCGGCTTAAGTGCTGCACATATTCCCCTCCCCGCCGTCATGACGCGTGCTCACAAGCATCATCATCATACAGAGAACAATTAGCGGTGAAGACGCACGTACAAGAGAAAAACAAGGTCAAACCACGGAGAATCTATGCGATGGGCTGTTGTATCGTGATGAAGAACGCACGACCAATTGTCCAGCAACCTACCTAGAGGTACCTCAATATTAGAATCCTCGGCTGCTATTTTAACGTACTTTAGTCCCTGCTAGCTAGCGGGCTTTACGTCACATACCTACCAACAAGACTGATATATACATGGAGGTAGGTTATTAGCTTTCCCTAACGATTAAATCGGGTGGTTGGGAAAAGAACCTTTAGAGTCAGGTATACCTCAGTTGATTGGCTGTTCATGCATTAATCCTGAGTCCCAGTTGTACGGTTCTACTGTGGCGGCTCAGAGCATTAGACAGATTATTTACTGTACACGTCAGTACTTTAAGCTTACCTCCTTCAACCAACATGGTTCAGACAAGCTCCATTGTAACGACTTACTTCAATAAATATAGCCATATAATAAGCCCTCTATATTTATATTATTCAGTATAGTACATCACCGATGAGGAAGACTCTTCTAAGTTGAGACGCGCCATGTCTTCCTTTTTGAGACCGTGACGTGACACAAGTTATAGCGTTATATATAGCCCAGTCTGTTCATGTCACTACCTACTTCAATGGCTTTGTTTCATCGTGTCGGTTGCAAATTGATTGTTTAATCTCCTCGCTTTGGCCACTACAACTACACATACGTGCGCCGAGTTGAAGGATCACAAGCCCCTGCCTCGGGAGCTCGGGGCTGTGCGGACCTTTTGCCCGCTTTGAAATGGGAAAGGAAATCAGGGGTTCTTTTCGTTATCATTGAGGTCCTCTCAGGCTGTTGTTGTCTCACCTGCAGAACAGACCACTTATAGCACTAATTTACCTACTAAGTTAGTTCCCTATTGTCGCTGCTAATACCCCGGGATCTCCCCATTATGCCTGATGCATTCGATTTCCCATTTTCTTATTGGCCTCATTTTCTCTCTGAAAGCACATTGTTGATCGATCTTTAAGCGATTCTCAGCACCAATAGCCAAACGACAACCTATCAAGTCACTCGTTTCCCTCTTTCCGCACGTATTAATATTTCCATGTAAGTCTTTATTTGCTTAATCCAGCTTACCTGATTGATTCGCCAGTTCACTGCTGCCGTCGGTTTCGAGTAAACGCGGCTGGTCCAACCCCAGGTCATGCTTCCACAGCAGTTTTAGCCTCTGAACAACTCATCGCTGCATTGCGGCAGGTCTGCATCATCACAACCCGCAACCCGTCCTATTCTCTCGTCCTTCTACCTTCTGGCACACTTCCGTAAGCCCGCACTACAGACAAGTGTTGCATACTTAGCTACATATCATATCCATCCATCCACCTACCCAGCTGCATACACTTACCTATCTAGCCCCTAACCTCTTACTCATCTGGATTTGTTGTTTCCCTCGTGGCTGTTATTGCTCCAGACTACTATTGTATTGTCTATCTGTCTTGTCTGTTGTTCATGTGGGTTTCGTTACTCTTTGTTGCTTAGTCCCTGTCCCTACGCGCATTCTACTTGTACAAGTAGGACAAAGTCTCAACGTACCTGTGTCCTATCCTATCTATCTAGCAGCAAGTATCTCGTGCATCCACCTCATGCGAGTGTATCCTGGTCTGCATCGGAACAAGTAAGGCAGGATGCATCTGCCCCAACCCGATCCACGAACGCTTGACGTTCTTATTCCTTCGCCACACAGCGTCGACCCGCAAGCCTCTTCGAATATCCTATCCTGCATTTTAATGCCTACCTATTTAGCACAGGTAGCCTCAATGCAGCCTGCCTTAAGACCTGCATACATCTCTACGTACACAGGTACCTACCTACCTACATAACAAGGTCCGACACGCTGCTTGCACCGCGTCTGGGTGAGCGAGCCTGCTGACAATTTGCCTTACTTATTTTCAACCATGCTTCCACTTTCTATTTGGCGAAGACGCGTTGTCCCATTCTTCATATCCGAACATGAGCAAGGCTTCCCATATCTACTGCTCCCCGGCGTCTCACCCCATGCTGAGCATATTCGTTCCACTAGTCTAATCGTACCCGACTAAGTCGTCCTCTTGTAAAGCTAATTAAAACCCGCGGGTCCCAACTACACTACGTCTTGGGCCGTCGCGCGCGCGGTCCGTGTTTGGCGACTCCACACAATTTCCAACCCAGAAAACCTGTCAAGCCGCTTCGTCGTGGCCACTTAGACGGCCATTGGTCTGGGGTTCTGGTTCTCTCATGCGTCTGGTAGCTCCCTAGCGCCTGCGCCGAGCTGCCATATAATACTCCCCGTCATCGTACCACCACCAATTTGCCCTTTCGAGACAGGTGACGTCGAAATGCTTCGCGATCCCGAGAGTGTTGCCATCCCGAATCTCATCTGTCCTCATCAGCCTCAGTCTCAGCCTCAACATCAACCCAAACTCGCCGTATTCTCTGTTTGCGCTGATGAACTCGCGTTTGGTTCGATCTCACATTTTGCATTCTGACCTCCAATCAAGTGTTCTTGCCTGTATTACTTGCGTTGTATCATACTGGTCAGTAAAAGCCTGAGAGTGGATGCTGTTGACGCGTTGCCGCGGATATGGAGTGCTCTAGGGATACGTCCGACTAACTTGTGTGATGACAGTGCTCCTGTAATTTCGAATGTGTAATATTGCTCAATCTTGACACATGTGTCATTGAGTGGGCGTTCTGCGAGCTTTTATTTCCGACTAAAACTTCTTTATGGAGCGGAATACTACAACTGCTGCTCAACGTGACAAGTCTGCCTACAATTTGTAGCATCTGCGCACATGCTTAGACGCGATCCTTGTCAGACACACTCGGTCGTATCTCGCTCGGAGCTAAGCATACCTATCTTGTCGAAGTTCTTCACTCATAGAGCTGCTCATCATCTTCCCAACACCTGATATTCGGCGTTATTGCCTCCACTCGGAGAAGCACAACGCGAGTCGTTTCAGGACTATCTGTCTCGTCATCGCCAAATCGCACTAAGGGTACTATTGCCAAAAACTACCGACAAGTCGACAGCATTGGGCTAGTAAGGGAGGTCTTCTACATTGTTCAGGTAAGCTTCTGTCCAGTAATCAAGGTATTACCTCCCAATTCACTATTTTGAGTTTGACTGCAGTATCCTATGCACCTGGATTACCATATTTATCATTAATTTAAGAAATTCTAGGTAGATGTGCATGTGTTTGCCGTACTAGTTTCCTCATAGGACCTAATCCCTCGCAACACTGAGCCTTATTCGATTTTATCCTTATTCAGCTTCGGAACTACAGGTAGCGTTAAGCGTAGACGTTCTCAATGGCTTCTTCTGAAGTCGATCAGAAGTTCCTCGGTAAACTAGGAAAACAAGTCGAGCCAAATAATGCGCTACTCGCATCTATGCTGTTTAAGTTGTTAGGTCTGTCTATCAACTTAGCAGAGCACACAGCGAAGGCACGAAAACAGCGGAAACTGGACACTTCACGAGCAACACAGTCACTCGAGCTATATTTCCATATCATATGGCTTGCCCGCGAAGGCTTAATTATGCTCGAGCAATATGTCCTCCCTATGGTCGGAGATCACGGCGAGCTGAAAGTGCTTGCGTTCAAACTCCAAGCCTCGTTCTATCACATATTTGTGCTTTTTCATAATAATCCGTCGGTCTCTTCGATGGGCATCAATACCCCAATACCAGGTATTCCACCAATTCCTCGACTCGACAAAGGCAAAGGTGTCGAGAGATCCGACGCTGCTTCCGAAACAGGCCGATCATCTGTGCAACCAACACATCCGATAGAAAGCGGCGCCGTAGGACCGCCCCCGGGCTTCGGACCAAAGATTCCTGAACCGCCGGGAGCGTTCCTGCTGCCGTCGGTCGACTATAGGCCTACAGCTCGTGAATACTTCAGGCAAGCCGTGGCCCTGGCTGATAGTATTCTATGGGGTTCGCACTCCTTGCGGCTTTCTGTCAAAACTGAGTATGCAGCATTTCTTTACGAGTGCGAGCACGATTATGAAGGAAGTCGAAAACTGGCGAAGGATACGATTGCAGAAGTGTATGACGCCTCGGAGGGTATGGATGACGATATGTTCCACGATGCTTGCGAGCTCGTCACTGTTCTGGGAAAGATGATGAAGCGAGGTCTGGAATCGGAGAATGCACCTGTAGGCAGTGGATCGAGCGCACCGCCCGTAACAATGCCCGTGCCCGCTGCTGTCCCCGCCGCAGGCATGGACAACTTCATATGATACGGTTCAATGGACGCCGCCAACAGCATTATACTCGAGCCGGTGCTTTTTAGCTGTCCCATTTACTGGACCGTGCGGAAAGGTTTTCATTTCCTCCTGAGCCTAATCGCCGGACTCGATTACACAATAATGAGGCAGCTTCTAATGTCCTCCTTTAAAACACAAAACGCCACATAGACGATACATAAAAATCAATCGGCATACGCTTTCCACCTCATTCATACAAAGCTCACAACCCTCTCACCGAAAACCACCATCTCCCCAAACATATTGCATATATGGAGTTTCTAGGCCAGGCATAGACAGTGGTCTTGCATAGCGCTTGGCTTGTACATACATACTATTAGTATTAATCTTAGTTCCCCAAGGGGGACTAAGTAAACAATTTTTTTGATCGGTTTGGAAAAACTAGGATATCAGCGAGCCGCCTTTTTTTTCGAAAAACGCTTTCCCCTTTGCGCGGTCCATATTTGATGATACCCATCTGAGCACCCAGTTCTAGGCGATACATCCTACGTTGCCCCTTGGAAAGAGAAAATTGGAGCGTTTTATGCGTAAAGCGGTGAAATCTATGTTGTTTTCGAGACGGGTTGGCGTGTTTGTTGTAGTGAAAGCATCGGAATGGGACATCGCGTACGAAATGGTCTTTCTGTTCACCCGTCTTGATGTCCCTCCTCCACGGACTTAGGGGATGTCTATTCATCTATCTATAAATTACTTAGCCAGCTAGCATTTGTATTTACACTGAATGACAGCTCTTCTGATCTTGATATGGGAAATAGTTTTTGACTGTAGTACTCTTCCGAGCCCAGTAATATTTACGCTAGCAGGTGAAAAGTCTCATAATACACTCAAGCTTGCCGAAAAAGATCGGTGGTCGACATCTTCGTATTCCATGACGTCGTCATTTACACCTTGTGTAGTCCTTTAAATATCTACCAACAATGATATCCTAGAGAAAGAGAAGGGTGAAATTCGATGAAGAAAGAGGAATACTAATCAGCAGCGTGTTTTCAGATAATACACTGTACTCTCCAACCTCCGGACCGCATCATTGAGACCCATAGGATAGTGATACGAGCTACCGTGAAGGAGCAACATCTAACGCAAACACCAGACCACACAATCTGCATGTGGAATAAGAATCATCGATTTACTCGATACTAGAAGACATAATCAGCAGCTAACTGCATGACGACTATTGTATAGACGCACCATCCTATATGAACAACATATTACAAACTTGGATGATTGAGTAAATGGACAAACGCAATCCCGACTGCCATGAACAAAGGCGAGAATGCGATCATTAATCTGGATCTTGATAGCTTGGATGTGTGATGATCAAGATGGATGCTTAAGATATAATCCTTAACATAGAAGACTGCGTTGAATGTTAAATAGAATAAAGCGGCTTTCCCCAGCAGTTTTATGTGCATGTGTATAGTATATGTCATGTAGAAAAGTATCAACAAGAATGTGAATTGGGGTATAATGCTACTTATGTTCATACAAACTCGCCTTCTATCCTTTATACCTGATTCCTTCTCCGGTCCCAAACAACCAGACGAATCCTGAATTCCATCAGACGTCAATATTGAACAAGACTCGAGCAAATGGACTTAACCAATTGACAAGCCAACAGACCAGACCAAACCCGCCCGCTCCGTCATGCAATTAATATTTTACTAGAAAACCAACATTTGAAAAGACAGTTGCTTCAGTCCCGGTATGTACATCTGTCCACGAACCATTCCCGAGGGATTTCTGAGGGCTTGATGTTCGATCAAGTTTTAATTCTCATCATCGTCATCGTCAGAGATATCCCAGTCGGCACCAGTCTCTGCCCATCCGCAGCACCAACGTCTGCCGCCAGACTCGCCACCAGTACGCAGGTCCGCAGCTTTCATGCGGTCTTCTCCCCAGCATCTTACGGAGCGATCATCAGACACGGTAATAAGTTTACCTTCATTTGTCCATGAGACGGAGCTAACTTCCAACTCGTGCCCGCGTACGAGTGGAGTTCCCATACGAATGATGGGAATGCTATCCTTTGAACTGGCGGAGAGATTCGTTGAGCTGGTTGTATGGGAAGGTGGCCGTTGGACTCCGTCCACCGATCTTTTGGCACTCGTTGGCGGCAGGGGGCCTGCAGTCGTGGAGATTGTCGAGTCATCAAGGCTCATGTTGCCCATCATACCCGAGAGTTCGTCTTGGAAATATCGCTCCTGCGTTGGAAACAGTACTGCGCATCCATGATGGCTGCCGACGGCAAGAAGCTCACTCCTGCCGTTTCGCGCGGGCCGAATCGCGCTTTTGATCCAGAAACTCGACACGCGAAATGAGGGATGCCGGAACCCGTACAATGGGCCGAGGCCTTGCTGTGTGCCGGGATTGAATCTTCGCCTTGGCGTTCCGTTCCGAAGAGAGAGTTCTGGTGCATGGCCTAGAATTAGGTGTGCTGTTGAGTACGCATAGACAGTATTGTCTTTGCACACCGCGTATAGTCGGGAGGCATCTGTACTAAGCGCGAGTGAAGAGATGCCGAATGGTCGCCACTGGCCATGAGACTCTGGGACTGCCGTTGCCGATAAGGGCAAGTGGCCGTTCCGTGGCGATCGGATAGATCGGATGTCCCATAGCATAATGGACGCATCCGCTTCACATGCCGTCAGTAAGAGGTGCTCTTGCCCTGCAGACAAGAATTGTAATGCGGTCACGGATACGTCGCTTACGCCACTGATTTTTTCGCCATCCTTTTTTTGAGACTGAGGAACATGTGCGTCAAGAAAATAATTGACAGCGTAGCCATGTTTCGGTGGGGGTATGCGGAAAGAAAGGTTTGTAGTCCGATTTTCTGAGGGTTGAAAGTCCTGTACTGGACGGCTACACCGTAAATCCCAAATCAGGACATGACCGTCGCGTGCGGATGTAGCTAAAACGCTGCCGTTCGACTTGCCCGGTTGGAAACGGATTTGTTTTAGCGACTGTACGTGATCATTAAGGTGAGCGATAGGTGACTGTGTCATCATATCAATGACCTGGCCGGTTTTATCAGCTGATGCAGCAGCAAGCAGATAATCATCATCGGAGAAATCGAGATCGAAAATGGAATTGGCTTGCGTGGTCAACGTTAAGTGAATGTTGCTAAAAGGTTCGGATGAATCGCTTGAAGAATCAAGGAGACGTATGTAGCCTTCTTGGTCTCCAATCGCCGTGATACCATTTCGATGACATGTGGCTGCGGAGAATGGAATGCATTCGTTATTTCTTTCGTGGCTGGTGCAGACGTGAACATCGTCTGGCCGACTGTAAAAGTCAGCGGTGTCGATTCTCCAGTCTGCAGCTGGGTATGACATATAAGCATGTCCAGCCCGTGGGAGACTGCCAAGTTCTCTCTGTGCGAGCTGGCCAGCTAAACCACGGCTAGGCAGGGAAAGCAGCCGCTTCGGTGGATGTGATGGCGTTGACAGGTCATCATCGCTGTATTCATCGTTTGATTCGCATATTTCCTGGCTGGAGAAAAGGGATCGTGTTGGGCTCAGAAGACCAAATCCCAGGCCATGTGACGTTCTAAGTGGCGGAGATTGAACTGGCGATGATTCGGGTGTGTGCCGTATCTTCCTTCGCTTGGATGTGCGGCATGACGGGAACTCCAGATCCTCACCGTCGAGATCTTCTTCAAAAAGGGGCTTGAGTGGGCTGGACGGAGCTGGGGTCTGATAGCGCTGGTTGACGGCTGGCGCGGTAAGGTCTCGGAGTGCCTTGCGTGCCGGACTGAGCTGGGATGGGACTCTTGATCGAGGCGTGAAGAACCGCTTAAACTTCCTAGGCGTGATAGACGGGTCTTTTCGCTCCTTTCCATTGCTCTGCCTGGGCGGTGACAGAAGCCTGGAGTTTTCATCCCGCACTGGTGAAGTCATTCTGCTGCCGTTTCCTGTTCTTCTCACACCTGATTATCAGAAGACTGTACCAGTATCGACCACCGCGTGCTCTGAGGAACGGAGCAACCACTTCCAATTTCAAGAAAAAGCTCGATGATATCACGAATAACGATCCAGCAAGAAAGATACAGGTACCAATTAAAAATTCCAATTTATTATATACGGAGAGTGGCGGGGAAAAACAGAAGGTCTGGAGCGGGTTACCAGGGAGCGTGGAAAATAGGTGGCACTGAATACGCGACAAGACGCGAACCACTTTACACGACGATCCTTGACTAGCCAATGAACGGCGGCGCTTTCAGAGCTTATGACGTCGGACAGGGGTACCTGCCTTAGCATAACCAGGTACGTGGGGCATAAGACTAGGCGCTAGCTCCGGGGCATCAGCGCCAGCTGCAGCACCATGAGTACCGGTCCGTCAAAAAGCGGGGACTGTGTAAGTTCGAACAGGGGTCTCTCTAATCGATAACAGAAACTTGGGAAATTTTAACCTTCATTCAATCTACGATCGCAAGGCTCGCCGCATCACACCCGCCCTACAACACCATTTGCTGGGATTGTGTATTCCACGCAATACAAGCCCGGGAGGTCTCTCTATAAGTGAGACTTAATTGATTTGAGGGGACTAATCAGCTACATTTTGTTTCCCTCTCACTTCTCAACATGGGTTTTCAAAAGAAAACCGGCAAAGGTCGTCTTGATAAGTACTATCGGCTGGCAAAAGAAAAGGGTTACCGGGCTCGAGCAGCTTTCAAGTTATTACAACTTAACAAGAAGTTTGGCTTTCTTCAGAACAGCAAGGTTGTAATTGATCTCTGCGCTGCTCCTGGATCATGGTGTCAGGTTGCTGTGGAGGCGATGCCGCGAGGCAGCCTCATTGTCGGTGTCGATCTGTCGCCCATTAAACCCATCCCTGGTGTCATCACTTTTCAATCCGACATCACCACCGATAAATGTCGTGCCGAGCTCCGCAGGCATCTGAAAACTTGGAAAGCCGATACAGTACTTCACGATGGTGCTCCCAACGTTGGAACAGCGTGGATTCAGGACTCGTTCAATCAGGCAGAATTAACACTTCAGTCGCTGAAACTCGCCTGCGATTTCTTGGTCGAGGGAGGTACTTTTTGCACCAAGGTCTTTCGCTCGGCGCAGTATAATCAGTTGCTATGGATTTTTGGACAGCTCTTCGACAAGGTCGACGCCACCAAGCCGCCTTCGTCCAGAAATGTCAGTGCCGAAATTTTTTGCGTTTGTCGCGGGTTTAAAGCGCCTAAACACATTGACCCTCGCTTCCTTGATCCGCGTACAGCATTTGCCGATCTGAAAGAAACCGTCAATACGGATGAAGCTCGCGTGTACAAACCCGAACAGAAAAAACGCAAGCGAGGGGGTTACGAAGAAGGCGACTATACTCTGTATAAGGAGGTTTTGGCTTCTGAATTTGTAGAGAGCACTGATCCGATTGCGATATTGGCAAATACCAATCGTCTCGTATTGGAGACTCTCGAGCCGTCACTGTCACTCTCTGCTCTAAACAAAATGCCCGCTACGACGCTTGAAATCAGACAGTACTGCTCAGATTTGAAGGTATTAGGTAGATCAGAATTCAAGAAACTCCTGAAATGGAGGATCCTAGCTCGCGAAGCTTTCGGGCTTCCTACTAAAAAGACATCCAAGCCTTCTGCTGAAGAAGAGGAGGTTGCAGAGGTGGAATCAATGGATGAAGAGCTAAAGATACAGGAAGAGTTACAAGCCATGAAAGACAAAGACTCTGCTAAGCGCAAAAGGGAGAAAAGGAAAGAAAACGAGAGAAAAACGAAAGAAATCCGAAGGCTTCAAATGAATATGACAGCACCCATGGATATCGGCATCGATGCTGCGGCACAAGAAGTCGTGTTTCGACTCAAATCTCTCGAAAAGGACAAGGTTGTCAGCAAAGTTGCCAAGGGTCGTATGGTGGTTTTGAGTGAGCGGCAAAAGAAAGATCAAGATAGTGGCATTGGGTCTTCGGGTGAAACGGATGATGAGTCTGATGATCTGAATGATGCCCTCGAGCGAGAGCTCGATTCACAATACGATGCATACCAAGAAAGGCGAGCGAATTATGAGGCCAGAATAAAACGGCGGAAGCAAGAGGAGGACGGGGAATGGGAAGGTGTATCGGCCGATGAAAACGAATCAAGTGATGACGATATAGTGGAGGAAAGTGACGACTCTGATGACTCTGATGATGAGGACGATGAGGAACCCCAGCGGTTGCTTATGGATCTCGACAATACGGCAGCAGATCCAGGTCTTTCAAAACGGGCTACTAAGTTTTTCAGTCAGGACATATTTAAGGATATCCCAGGTCTTGAACAATCCGACTCTGAGTCTGTGATAGGGGAAGCCGGAGACATGGAAGATATACCGATGATAGACAAATCCGAGGTTAAAACCAAGACATCCGAAAAGGGCACAAAGAAGGTTTCGAAACGTAATGCAAAGGAGAATGCATCACGGGCTGCCGACGATACGAAGGAAGCGGAAGGCCAGAATCAAGAGGTTGATGATTGGGAAGATGCCAATCGTCGGTCAGATGGCAGACCCAGTGAGTCGCAGCCTGTCTGCAGAATGTTTCGAACACTAACCGGGACAGATATCGACATAGTAACAGCTGAAGCCATGATGTTGGCACACCAGCTCGCGACCGGGCAGAAAACCGCGCACGGCGTGATTGATGAGAACTTCGACAAGTATGCTTTCAGAGATCGTGACGGCCTGCCTGATTGGTTCATCGAAGATGAAAGTAAGCATGACAAGAAGCAGAAGCCGATTACCAAAGAGGCTGCACAGGCAATTAAGGATAAAATGAGAGCTCTGAACGCAAGACCTATCAAGAAAGTAAGATTTCCTATCCCATCACAGAGTGCACTTCGAGCTCGAAGCTAATTCCCCCCTTCAGGTCAGAGAAGCCCAAGCCAGAAAGAAGTTTAAGGCCGCTCAGAGACTCGAAAAGATGAAGAAGAAATCGGATCTCTTGGCGAATGAAGAGGGCATGACGGAGAAGGAGAAGGCGGAAAGCATAGCGAAATTACTGAGCAAGGCCAAGGCCAAGGCGCCCAAGCGATCAGTGCGGGTAGTTGTCGCCAAAGGTGTAAATCGCGGCATTCAGGGTCGACCTCAGGTAAGCATTCTAGAGTCTTTAATTCCGCTCTTTTGGTGTATCTGTACTGTACACTTCAGTTGCTAACAATCTATATCTAGGGCGTGAAAGGTCGGTATAAGATTGTGGATGCTAGGTAAGATTCCCTAAATCCTTCCTTTTACCTTTCACTTGATAGATTCTGCCTCGTTTACTCCTATACACTACCAAGCCCTAAAACCTAACTTTAAACGACAATCGCTAATTACAACTTTCTCTAGAATGAAAAAAGAAACGAGAGCGCTGAAGAGAATAGCCAAGCGAAAGTAATGCTTGCGTTCTCGGCCTTGTTTGGTCCATTAAATGGCTACAATAGACAAGATATCACATATATCAAAAGCTTGCCTAATAAGAATAATGCCATAACAGTTGACGAAGTTCTCGCGAGCGTAGAAATGACATATTATGTACAAGCGGTCCTAGCTATGAAACCTACCACCTGCCACAAGTTTTGCTCAACATCCTAATACTCCCCACGATGACGAAGTAGTAGAAATCCCGAGTCCATGTTTGTTTTGAACGCCGTCCATTATCTCTATTTACAATCCCTCCATTCACAACTTCACTAAATTATGGCGCTCCTCACCGCTTCCCAGCGCCGGCCTTCCGCCTACTCTTGCCCAGACGTGCCGTCTTGGGCGTCTTGCCCTTGACACCGCCCTTCATGCGTTTCGCGCTGAAGCCGCTAAGATCACTCGAGCTCGCGGCGTCGCCCGATTTGGAGTACTTCTTCTTGCCACCGAAGCCGAACTTCTCGTTCTTCTTCTGTCTCTTGGCGCCGGGTCCGCCGCCCGCCCGCTCACCGCCACGCTGTGATGAACTCTTGTTGTATTTGTTGAGCTCGTTGTCAACGCCCACATCGAAGAGGTCCGCCTCATGTGTCCCGAGGTCACCGCCGCCTGTTTCTGATCGCTCTGTTGAAAGGGAGTCATATTAGCGGGGTCACTTGATGACGGAGGATATTTTATTCGTTAAGGGAAATAGAGGCGAGTGGTAGAGTGGATGAGGTAGAATAGTTTGAGTAGCACAGGACGCGATGATTGATTACAGGGTAAATATGCAAAAGAAAAACACAACACAAATACGTACTCCGCTTGAGGTTCTTGATCTTGTCGAGTGTCTCCCGCTTCTCCTTCTGCCTCTCCTGCTGCTTGGCGACCTGAACCTGCTTGCCGAATTTCTTGAGGTCGCGCAGCTTGCGGGCCTCGGCGGAGGCCTTCTTCGCGGAGGCATCCTGAACCAGCTTCGCCTTGACCTTCTCCATGTGCCCGTCGTCCTTGACCATCTCGGCGAAGTAGTCGGTGGGGCGCGAGAAGGGGACGCCCTCGGCCTTGAGCAAGGCGCGCCCCCGCTTGGCGGCATCCAGAGCCTGCGCGTAGAAGGCGAGCTCGCGCTTGATGTCGTCCATCAGATCCTCGCCGATGACGTCGACCGTAGGCTCCTGGCTCGCCAGACTCTGGTGCGAGGCGAAGGGTGTGCTGTCGTCTGTCGCTATGGCGAACCGCTTTAATGTGTTCAGCAGGCCAGTCGTGTTGTTGATGTTGATGCGTGTGCGGGGGACGAGGTCTTCTCTCTCCTCATCAGGTAGATCTGCCCAGTCAATCTCCTCGTCTGCCTCATCGTCCTCTTCATCGTCGTCCTCGTCTTCTTCGTCTGCCATTTTGGCAACCTTCTTGCTGGCCTTGGGCGTGGGAGCTGTGTCGATAGTCTTGGTCTGTTTAGGCTTCTTTGGCCGTTCTATCTTCTCTTCGAAGTCGACGGAGGAGTCGTCGCTGCTCTCATCTAGCGCGGCCAGATCGATGGCGGATTCGTCTTCCTCGTCGTCGCTAGCGTCTTCATCGCTATCTTCAGCTTCCTCCTCCACTACAAGCGCACCGCCTTCTGCATCTTCGTCCTCCTCTTCCTCTTCTTCATCCTCATACTCATCCCCGTCTTCGTCGCTGTCGTCCTTGGGGATCTTTCCTGCCCCACCAGTTCGCTTCACCTTGGTTTTCGTTCGCTCCTTAATGCGCCTCTTCTCTTTCAACTTCTTGATATCTATTCCCTTTTCTGCTTTCAAAGCAGTCTTCAGCTTAGTTCCTCTGCCCATTGTCGCGTTTGGATGTTGTGACAATTGGATCGAATGAGTGGGAAACTAGTTGCAAGAGCTGGAACTTTTCTGCTCTAAGCTCTCGATAACATGCAGCCCAACTTTTTTGCGGTCCCCGATAAGAAAGAAAATCAACAATTCGGCAGCTAAGCTTCTCCAAGTATACGCTAAGATAAGATAGCCCCACTGCCTTCTTCTACGTAGTATGTCTTAACGGGGCGCGTCGGGCCCCGACGGGACTTTGACAGCTGGCCGGCAGTTCTCAAGAAGACGCCTTTTCACTCCCTCGGTGCCAATTTCATCATACACGTAACTAATGTTCAATGCATCAATCACTATTTAGTCTATATTGTTAATAGCACATCAGCACACCGAGAGTTCATTACAACCTCTATTTCTCAGATTATACACTTTTAGCGCGAATCACTTGTCATTTTTTTCTATCGACCATTATCCCCCCTTTACCCAATTACAATATTCTACTAAACAAAATGCTCTGTGATCCATATAGAGACTATTCATACAACCTGCTCAGGGCGTGTTTTTCCGATTTAAAAGTCCGTTTCCGACAATCTTGGCCCTGCCGAGCGTGTTCTTCACACCACCCGTGAAGAATGACGATCGCTGTGGTTTCAGCGTCGGCCGTTCGCCGTCCCACATATCAGGATCGTTTGGCTGCTGCTGCTGCTGCTGCTCTCTCTGTAGTTGCTGCTGCTGTGCCGCCTGCAGACTAGCGTAGTAGCTTTTGTATTTCTCATCATAAACCTGTTGATGGTATGCCTCGGGCGCAAACATTTGTTGTTGTTGCTGCTGCTGCTGCTGCTGCTGCTGGTGGTGGTAAACACTTGGGTGATATGCAGCGTAGGTTTGTTGCGTCTCAGATGACCCATACTGTGAACCGTCGTAGGCTTGGTATTGCAGTTTTTGTGGTTGGGGATAGCCCGTCATTGCCGCAGAAGCTGTCTGAGCGGGTTGGTTAGGCTGATATGATTGTCGGTAGACGCTCTGGTATGGTGCCGATGACTGAGCCTGCTGGGGCTGTGCACTTGAGGATGGCATGGGTCTTTGAACATCATGCAGCTGATGATACTGCGTTTCTTGGGGGACTGGATGGTACGGCGCGGTAGGTGTGCGAGCATCATGCTCAGCGCTCGTGGTTGGTGCCTGATACCCAGTATCCAGCGTCTTCGGTGAGGGCGTCTGGCTCTGGCGTGAGACACGGTCGTATAAAGCTACCGGTGCAGGCTTTCTTCTAACCAAGGGTTGGGTAGGAAGCTCGGCTGGTGCTGATGACTCGCCTAGTGGTGCTGAGGATTCCTGTCTCGGAAGCCCTGCTACGTCTTGCTCTTGTACTTCCCTCGTGGCTCCATTACCGTTCACCGGAATACCATCTTCTTCAGTTCTGTGATGTTGGTTGAATAGTGGTATCTGGTTACCCAAGGCAGAGTGAAGCTGTTCCGATAGTTGAACGATAGCGTCCGGGGTGTCAGGGGCGACTTCAGATAGAGAGATCTCATCCGCCTCGCTTCTATCTTCGTTTATTGAAGATGCAACATCGGTGGCCTCGTCGTCGGTAGGGACCTCAGTAGGGGCCTCACTCTCGAAATCATCAATATCTCCAGTTGGTTCCTCGTGTTCGTCGTCGTCATGGGCATGCCCCTCGGAGTTATACTGATTATCATCATGGGCATTCTCTTCCGGGTTTTCGTGGTTATCGCTCTCTCTCGAGATATCCATGGTGGGCTCCTGATGTTGAGTGTTAAGTACGGGCATTACCGAAGATGCGGTGTGAGTCGTATAATCTTCTGCAGTTCCTCTATCGCCCTCCGCATCCTGATTACTGTTACTAACGCCATCCGATCTGTTGATATCTCTGGCGTTGGCAACTTCATTGGCGTCGTTCATGTTGTCCTGCTGACCGAATGGCCTTGTTGCAGAGGTGTCCATATTCTCATTTGATTCGATGTGATCGGAATTCTGTGTGCTTACTTGGACATCGTCGTCATAATTGAGACCCTGGTTGTTGCTCGTGGCAGAACGGATGATACTGGTTACAACCGGGTTCCCCGAATCCATCGAGGTCTTAAGAGCTTTGAATATTACGGAAACATGTTCAACCAACAACTCCAAACAGTCCATATTGTCTTCTTTTAACGCTGCTTCGAGTGAGTTCCCATTTTGCGGGCTTGACTGCATTATATCAGCACCATTTGTGAGCAGACACTTGACAGCATCATCATCGCCTCTGACCGACGCAACTATGAGTGCAGTATCGCCGTCTTTAGCAGCTAGATTGATATCGGCCCCTGCGGCGAGAAGCTGCTCGATAGAAGATACGGGCATGTAAGCAGCAGCGTTGATCAATGGCGTTGACATATCGGGGCCTCCAAAGACATCTATCTTAGGCTTCGCCTTGATAAGCAAGTCGAGGATCTCAACCTCGGCTCCCCTCGCTGCAGCAATAATTGGTGGTGAGCATTCCCCGGAGCCATGATTAGGATCTGCTCCGGATTCGAGTAAAAGTCGGACAATCTCGGTGTGGCCTGCTTCTATAGCACCTTGCAACGCAGTTCCTTCAGGAAAATTCTCGTTTGTTGTGAGTGCGTTCACGTCGGCACCTCGCTTAAGAAGTTCCTCTACAACTTCGTAATGGCCTTGTGCCGCGGCGGCTTGGATAGCAAACCCCTCTGGCGCATTGACATCAGCGCCGGCATCCAGAAGCATCTCTACGATGTGCAAAGTGCCGTCGTAAGTCGCTGCTGTCAGTGCATTTCCATACCTTCGAAGGTTAGCTTATAACATTGTATAATGGGTTCAAGTGGATAGCTTACTCTTCACCCGTTGCATTTGGATCTGCCCGGAATCTCTTCAAAAGCAGTTCCACTGTTGTGTCCTTTTCTCTATCAGTAGCATGATAGAGCGAGTTGTTCAGTGTCTCAGTAGTTATCGACCCGTTTGCGTACTCCCAACAAGTTTCTAGCATCTTATCCTGTGGTTCTGAACAGGTCGCAACTTCGAGAAACAGCCCATTGCAGTCCAGACCAGGGCGTCTTTGCAGGAGTATCGTCACAATGTCCCAGTTCCATTCCTCGACGGCAGAGCCCAGCGCATCTTGGAAGAATGATTCCTCGTGCTCGAATTCCAGAAGCCTGTTGAGCACATCTATCTTCCCTGCTTCTGCAGCCGATACCAACGCCTTTGAGTACTCCACAGCAGGTAGTTTATCCGCATACTTCGCAACCAGATACTCGAACATAGAGACGTCTGCTAGTAGTGCTGCTAGAGCAAGTGGCGCGTAGACGTCGTCGCGATCCACTGTTAGCGAGACACCGTGCTCGACGAGCAACTCGACTGCATCCCGGTTGCCAGAGCAGATTGCCGCGCTGACTACGGGCCCGATATCATCAGCAGTAGCGTTAGGGTTTGCTCCCCTCAACACTAGCTTTTTCATAACTTCAACATGGCCACCAAAGGCAGCCATATGTAACGGCGTCTGTTCCGAAATCTCGGCTCCGTCATCAATAGGAGCACCTCGGCTGAGAAGTTCTTCAACAATCTTGGACCGTCCAAAGTGGGCTGCGAAGTGCAGGGGGGTATTCACCAAGGAGTCCCGAACTTTGATCTCTGATTTTTCGGGATCGCTGTTGCGTATAAGCGCTGCGACGAGCTGTTTGAAGCCTAGTGAGGCAGCGACGTGCAAACCTGTAAGCGTTGTCGCGTCGAAACCTTCGAAAGTAGGCACCAAATGGCAGTATTCCTCGAGCCACTTGCGGCGAATAAATGAATCAGCTTTCCAAAAGTCCACCTCTAAGCTTAAGTCTTCGGCGATTTCCCGTGTTGCTTTGGAGGCATGTCTCAGCCAATGTTTTATCATATAAGGCAAAGCGATATAGTCAATGACTGTATCTTCATCGTCATCATCATCATCATCATCTTCTTCTTCTTCTTCTTCCTCCTCATCCCCCGTTTCCGATTCGTCCTCATTCTCACTAGCTTCTCCAGTATCGCTTTCGTTGTCGACTTTATCCTCGGTATTCCCTTCATCATTTCCCTCTGCGTCTTGCTCAGTTGTCTGTTCTGCCGTTCCGTTGTTCTCTTCAGGCTCCGTAGGTGGCTCAGGTGTCAGTTTACCGTAACATTCCTTCAAGTGGGAAAAAGCGCGGAGAGCCAAGACGCCGTGCTGCCATTTGATCTCTTCTTCTGAAAGTCCAAGCAGATCCTTGGCATTTTCAAGCAAATGGTCCTTGACCACGCTGTTTATAAAGCCGACTGTGTCATTCTTCGTCGACAAGAGTGGCTTACAATTTTCTATCAGTCCATGAAGCTCGGCTTTCTCTTCCTCGGTCGAGCATAATCCGGCGAGAACACCTAACTCGTCGGCGCTTGGGTCTTCATACGTGAGGACGAGTGCGCGAAGCATCTCTTTGATCTTCTCAGCTTCTTGCTCGTTTGATTTGAAAACCTGTAGCCAAGATTTGTTGAGCAGGCTCTTCAAATCTTGAGGCATAGTCTCTAAAGCCCGGCGCACTGGCAGATCACTTTGTGTTTGTGGCAATTCCTGCAGCTGAACACATGTGATATCGATCCATTGAGTATTCTGTGCTCGCTTCCCGATTAAGCTACTAGCAAAGTATGCTAACGCCTTGTTGTACTTCTTTGCTTCCTCAAGTGTAGAAATTTTCTCTTTGGCGTGCTTCCTCAGAGCAGTCTGCACTTGGTCGCCATACTTCTCATCCTCGAGGTCGACGAGTCGAACGCCGTCAGTCTTTAATGCTTGTTCTACATTGTGCGCCTCTCTACTTGTTATAAACCATCTCGTAGGAACACGTTTCGTGTCGTTATTGTTCAGGCCTTGAACTTCGGCACCAAGGTATTTCATCAATTTGATTGTCGAGTCCGAGTCTTCTGGTAGACAGTGAATATTGTTCAAAACAAATATGACCTTTCTGCCGATGAACTCATCTGTTGTAAAGTATTAGTAATAACCACTCGAAGCCAAGCTGTCATACGTACCCAGCAGGATGTCCTGGAGAGTTTGCCATAAATTTTCAACGGCCACCCTTGCTTGCGACTTGCTCCCCTCGTTCGCCTTCTTCACGTATTGCTTGGCGTAAGGAGCTAGTGTCACTTGTTGGTTGATTAGCTGCCTGATCAAGCTTTTCAGAACGTCTTCCGCGGTATTGTAGTCCGGTGTTGTATCGCAGAAGAAGTATGCAAGCAGGACAGGATCTTGACTATTGCTCTCTTCGTTGTTGATGATGTGGCTTTCGATTTCTTCGACGGCAGCCATAGATGCACTTGTCTTGCCCCTTCCTTCAGGGCCACGAATCCACAGACAATCTCTACTTCGAGAATGTTCTGCATCAGCATCCTTTTGGCCCTCAGCTAACCATTGTGTATATTCGGCCTCCGTCGTTATCCATGACGATGGTGCAAAGGTCTGTTGAAGGATATTTCTCTTCCTTTGGACTTGAGCACCCTCAAGGGCATCCATGATTTTGCTAACCATGTCTCGGTCTATATCTCGAACCGAGTTAAGACGGCCCTTGACAGCAAGCTGGGCTCCATGTATAATCTTCCTTAATGGGTCACGAACGAACTGGCTCCACCTAGCATCTTTATGTCCATCGAACTTAACCAATTCACGATGGTTGCAAGCAAGGCCCAGTTCGTCAACACCGGGTAACGTTGCCGAGTCCCGGGTAACAAAATCTGCGTATTGTTTCGGAATGACAGCTTTCGTTAGACCGAAAAGAGTGGGAAGGCCGGGAATCTTTGAAAAATCTGTAGGTTTTTCCTCGTAGAAGCAGAAAAGCTCGATTTTTGGGCTTAGCTTCCCTGAGAGGCGCATGAATTCGTGTTTTAGCTCACGAAGGCCCTCGTCTCCCTCTTTCATCAAGTCTAACAGCTTGGAAGACGTTGCCAAGCCGACCTTCTCGGCTATTTGTGCGTACATTGCCGCAGCCGAAGCCACAGAAGCGCCGCCAAAAGGTGTTCCGAAGAACGCTGCTGCTGCGATGGCCTCAAACATAATTGGGAACTTATCTCGTCGCTGATCAGCAATTGTGATTGCCTTAGCTATTACAAGACCACCCACTGCAGCAATTAGGGTCAGCAGTTGCCATTTTAGGGGTAATCAATGTGTTTATTGGAACTGTGAATTGTTGCCAAAACGTGATTTTTGGTCTTAAAGGGAACTTTTATACCCTTAAACTTGAACAACAAAACAGCTTCGGAAGATTACTCACTACTGTGGCCAATGAAGACGATAGGTCGTCTTTGGCATTTCTACAATAATAGCATCAGCAAAATTATTGCATAATATTTCGAACTAGGACACGACATACTTCCCGCACGCTCTGAAGACTTGTGAGCATGGCCATAGCAATGTTGGCCATAAATTGCTTCACTTTCAATGCGCCCGTCCATGCTGATTGGTACTTGTACAAAAGCACTCGCGACTTAGGAAAATCTTTGACGAGGGCTTCAGTCGTCCAGTTGAACTTGGTGCTTTCAGATCTCCAGCTCTCCTCCGGGTTAGCACCCAAGCCGGGTACGAGCACAATGCTAGGAACGTTCCGTTAGATCAATGCAGCAATCAGTTTTGGTGAGTCAGGGAGCCTACTCTATCTCCGCCGCAACATCATGAATGTCCAGAGGATACAGTTGCTTCATGGCCTGTTCAGCAATATTATAGTCTTTTTTCTCTCTCGCGGGGCCAGAACCGGCCTTCCGCGTCGCGGAGCGCTGGAGAGACATTGCAATGCTGCACCCCCAAAGAAGCCGAAAAGTTCAGGTCTCAAAAGACAGAACGCACCGCACATATCGTGGAGGACAACATACGTTATGTACCTCGTCAGTGAGCTCGCCCAGTCATTAAAAGATAGTGCAGGTACTCAAAAGCCATGCCAGCAGCCTTGCTCACTTGTACTGTACACTGCAGATATAGTATACTATACATTGCCTAGGCAAAATAATGCTAGGTATATAGTAGATTTTCGCCCCCAAACTTGGTCTTTCTCAGCGAATGACCCATGCAACTAATCATCGTTTCCTCGTCTAACCCGTGCCAGTCACGCGATTGCAGGTATACACTACCTAACCATGTGTAGTGTAGCAGTGAGCTCGGGAGATGTCGAACCCTGCTAGATAATAAGACGAAGGATTAGTAAGTAAGGATGATTCGCTCCTAATCTCGCTAGTGGACCAATTTCATTCTTTAACGCCTTAGCTAATTTCTTAGTGCCCGAATCCTTCATCAAGGAGACGAAGTCTGGATCATTGAAGATTCGAAGCTTATTTTGGGCATCCCCTGCCTTTTTTCCATAGCAGGATACCGATTTTTTGACAACAGACTCAACAGTGCGACTTCTCTTCCTCTTTTCGCGTTTGTATAAGTACTTAAAACAAAATGCACCAAAAGCAGTGACATGTCATCGCCACTCCCGACCGGCTCTAGCATATGTCTACGAAAGTAAGATAGCCCTCGCATGTTTAGTTCCATTACATTGGTGCCAAAAATAGGTAGCGAGGAATTAGCGGTATATCGATATACACCAACGCAACGCCGCAACGACCAAATGCAGAAACGCATGGTCCGGGGTGCTGGTTAGTCTCATCTCAGCCCTAAAAAGGGTGACAGTGTACCCTGGTAGACATAAATATAGTCTCATGCAGGCTCTGACAATTCAGTCCCTGAGATTTGTTGCCTCTCGCAAACTTTGAGTCTTGACCAAGACTAAACTATTCTCTGAAAGCACCTCCATCAGATTCAAGATTCCCTGCAATGGACGAGCCTCATGCTCCATTTTCCACCCAGGTGCTTGGGAAGCCCCAAGAGCAGCAAGATTTTACCTCTCATCTACCAGCATCGCACCGTACAAAACAGGACCATATAATTACGCCGCAGATAGACGCGAACTTCCTAGGCGGCGAACTCCTCGTCAACAGGATAAACTCCGTACAGGATTGGCTATGGATATGTGGCCGTCCAATGCCACCACGGCCTCTCCATCACCAAGTCCTCGTGTCTAGAGAAATTACTGTTACGGAAAGCCCAGAGTTGCATTTACTATGGTCGAATCATCGCATATTTCTAAAGCCCTTGCCCTCGTGGCTCCTAGACCCGGGGTTTTGGAAATCCCATATTTTACAAGATGACAACCTTTCGCGGTGTGCGCGAGGCTTCCTCTACTCGTATACAGCTCTCATCGCATACCCAAGTGACTTTCGTCTGGCTCAGGAGAAAGGTTTGGTTCCTTCTTACCTCACATGGGACGGGTGGAAATGCGTAGTCAAAGAAGTGTTGCAAGACCACGATATGGCCATGGTGAACCCCAGGTACTGGTACGGGGAACTCCGTCTCAGCCGGTTAAATAAAGTCTATCGACTGAAAGGTTTTGTCTTCCGAGGGTACTCCAAAGTAGCCAGCCACGCAGTATAGTAAGCAAATTTTTGTGACCATTCTCTTCTTGTTTTGGCAACTTTTCAGAGCACGAGATGTCCCTTTTGGGCCAAGATAACATCCAGAAGCTTCTGAAACACTCACAAAACACGCTCCAAATGGCGATAACTAACACCGGGTGTTGCAGTGGTGACCTTATCGCCGATAACTTCGGCATACTAGCTTCGATATTGGGTTACGTCGTGATCGTCTTGACCTCACTCCAAGTGGGATTGGGCGTGGACAGACTCGTTGGAAACGCGGCCTTCATGAATTTCAGCTACGGCTTCACTGTGTTCAGCATCATCGCGCCTGTGATAGCAGTTGTCGGGATCTTCCTCGTCGTCTTAGCAATGTTCATCAATAATTGGGTCGCGACGCAGAAGTACGTGGAGAGGAGGTTCAAGGAGATGGGGGTAGAGCCATATTGGAGAAACAAACACAGTAACGCGCCCGCAACGTCATTTACGATGAGTGACAAATCTTATTCGGCTCTTTCAAAAGCACAAGGCGGAGTCTAATGTTGTTCCTGTGGGGCTGTCAGCTTGATGAATGTGTATCTACCACACGATAGATACAGAGAGCGATTACTAGGGAGCAAAGATGGTCAAATGTACTTACCTCCTCTTAGATACCTATACGAAGTTGAACAATACTACAAATATATATCGTCACACAGTTAATCAATTCAGAGGCGAGATAGGTCACACTCAAGCGTTTTGATAGTAGTACTGGCGCTACTTTCGTTTCATCGAGTTCTCCTGTGCAAGCGAAGTCTCACGCTTTTCTTAGTTCATAGGATCTGCGAACTTCTTGCACTTATCAAATCTCTCACAGGAAGCGCATACTCTTCTCGTGTTATATACATTTCACTCGTAACAAGGCAGCTAGATAAAGCGCATTACCTGCAAATAGGGAACACCAACTTTAGATAAAACAGTTTGATAGCTCCCTTTATATAGCAAACAATTATTCGTAGACAACTGCTAAGGACTTTGTGGTTTCCTCTAAATCAGCCTCGTTCCGTTTCTCTTCTGCTTTGTAGCTGCGTCTTCCAACACCCCAGACACCATTCATAGCCACAACCGAGAAAGCTTCCCAAGCTGCCTACTTTGATTGCAGTTTGCCTCACTTGACCTAAGAATCTACAAGCCCTTCACAAATCGAATTCACAATGTCTACCATTCTACGGCTCTTCACATTTCTTGCCATATCCATAGCAGCTCTCGCCGCACCTGGGGCGGCAGTCTCCAAGCGCTTCGACACGGCCCCCTTTGCGCCCGCCACTCCGGAGCAGGGAGCGTTCGACAAGTGCTCAACAGAGGGGCACCATAAGGGCGATCTCGCACATCCTGCACCAATGCTAGATTGTCTCCAGATAGGCGACTGGGCGAAGAACAACAATGGCATGTGGATCTTAGATGCCACCGACAACGACTGGCACATACTCCGTATGCAGGGCGCTTGCGCATTGGTTGTCAAGAATACCCAGCCCACGTCTGTCGGCAACAAAGACGTCGTGGACTTCATCGAGGCCGTCCATATGGGCGATGGGGTCGAGCTTGGGCCTGTTGAGGAACTCGGTACCTTTTACGGGTGCCAGGGCGGAGTCGATGTGAGTTTCTGGTTGCGCAGTTCTTGAAGGAGACAGATGTCCGATGAAGACTCAAAAGGGATTCGTGTGAGAAGTTTAGAGGGATATGAATGACCTACGTCCAGTTTAGGCATGCATTTCCTTGCTACAATAGGTGGGATATGAGAGCTAGGAAGATTATAGATCAATTGATTACCCATCGGTCGACTGCTACACGCATCATTCCCAGTCAGCAATTATTGAGGTTTGACTTTTCGTACCATTTTCCAGAAACACGCTCTATATCTTGTCAGAAGCGCTTGAACAGCTGTGCAAATGATAACTACGACTACCGTAATCTTCCCAAGGATACTCATTTGATTATTATACAGACTCACTTACGCGAAGCACTTAAGTACTTAGCTCACATATTATAAAATATGTGAGATAAACATAAGGTATACGAGATACATACTCATCCTAACAATCGATCCCGTAACTGAGTCAAAAGTAATGAAATTTCATAATTCAAAGCGACCTATAAATTTACCAGAAGGCAGTACTCAAATTGGCCAGTATGAGTAATAGGTTGCACAATTGTGACGGGGCTATCTAAAAAGGCGCTTTTCATTACCACCACCAGCGCTTTTTGAAATGACATAAATCCGCTTTAGAGAGGTCTGATAGACTCAGATTAAAATCTGGTAAAAGGCAACCTACGAGTATGTTAGCAGAAGATAAAAAATTATCACATAGGTTCTAAGCCAACTTACCACTTGCCCCTAAGCGTGATATTTACCCAACTGTTTGTTCATTAGATTAGTCTCATCTCATTGATGTCACGAGTAAAAACACTTACGTAACACCATCACTATCCACCTCCTTCTCAACCTTGGAGGAAAACGCGATAGCGCTCATGATACCGTCGCCGAACTTCTCATTCATAATAGCCTTAAATGCGTATCCGTAGTTCTGCACGACCTCGTACAGTCGGTAGATAAGGGGCTCCACGGGAGGCATTGGTCCGGCGCGGCCACGGTCGGGGAAGCCTCCCATTGAAGCCTCTAAAGCCTCCTTAGGTACGCCGAGTACCTTTGATAGTTTTTCGACATCTTCAGGGGAGGCCTGGGCCTGGCCGTAGAAGAGCGCAGCCACGGCAACTTCACCACGGCCAAGCTCCTTGGCGATGGTCTCAAAGCTGAGCTTCTGTCTGGCTTTACCATCGAACAGTGCCTTTGAGTAGGCCGGTAGCCGATCAACCAGAGTTGACTACGATGAGGGTTAGCGGCGTCTATGTACGCAGACGGGAACAGTTTCTTACGTCGAGAGTAGCGATACGATCAGACATCTTGATGGTGTATGTTGAACAGAAGTGGGCGTGTTTCTTAGGCTTGCTATATTAGAGTCAGGTGCCTCTCAGTGCAAGGATGGATGCTGATAGCACGTAGTTATTTATTCTCGCTGAGGAAATACTATGATACTTTTATGTTGCAGTTAATAGGTCGAACAGAAACATCGGCCCGTCCAAAGAGACGTCATTTACACTACTAACTACCTACTTTGACCGAGGCGACCCCGCGCGAGAACGGCGAATGAAGCTGCGGAGAAAAGCCGGCATCTCGGCGTCCTAGCTGGTCGAGGCAAAATCGTATTTGAATCCCAGAACCGCGGAGATATTACGTTCGAAGATCTTAGACGCGATGTTTAGAATATTCTCACAGGCACCAAATCCCGTTAGTGAAACCGTTATACTTTACTCACCCATCCGACCTTCCGAAACTTCGTGAGATTATAATCATCTGTACTTACTTACTAGCTCAACTTCGAATAGCGTTGGTTTTGTTCGGTTTTCACTCGGCGACTTGTATAACATTTTTTTGTGACGATCGTGCAAGCGAGCAACGAGACTCAGCCTCGTGCTATTTTGGCATTCAGATACTGTATTGCTGGTATCAGCATGCATACAATACAAAACAATACCTATTGTTACACGTCCGAAGACGTCCCCAGGAATTGGTCCTCGATCCGAGACCCAGGAACTTCTTATCAATGTCGCACTAGGCTGAATACGGCTCGATTATAGCCCACCATAAGAGGGGCAATAGCGCTGGGTCCCTCACTAAGCAACCAACAGCTGACGCCATTCAATCGCTCAACTGCCTGCGACAAGCCATGAGGTAACGAGTAATGATCGGGTTTTACACTTCCCACAACTTGTATTCCAGAGCGGTTACAGAGAGAATGCAGATCTGGGTTTGATTCGCCAAAACGTAACAACGCCCTCCTTTTGGACATAGAATAGAAGCACCGCCTTGCCGCTATCAGCTAGCTACTTGCCGGGTAGCATGAGTGGCCATGATGCTCATGCGCATCCTCCCTCACAGGACGGAGGCCATGGAAGCCGCAACAGACATGTACACTATGAAGAGGACGCTGTGAGCGACGATGATAGGCGAGAGGTTGAAGTACGTCGACTCCCTTAAAGATCTATTCTAAGAAAAAAGGGGAATTGACAATATTAGGTGACCTTCGATCCTACAAGCCCATATCGTCGAAAGAGCTCTCTCGTCCCTAACGACCATATCTACCCAAATGTTGCGCATCATTATCTGAAAAAACCCTTCTCCTCCGACTGTATAGTCCACCAATTTCTTGAATCCCACAAACTTGATGGCCCTTCCCATTACAACCCCCACCACCCGCAGGCGGGGCACGAGGATGTCTCCAACGAGCTTGGGTTGGATTCATATGTCGAACCTAAGGGGACCCGTGAGAAAAACAGTGAAAGGTCTGAAAGGATGTCTCTCCTCGAGCCCGAAAGCGACAGCAGTTCAGCGTCTGGCCAATTTGATGAGAAATCATGGAAGACCACGGTCGCTAAAAGTAGGTCCGAGCTGGACTTGGTTGGGCTGGATCATGAAGGCATCCATAGTCGGCTGCTCACGAAGAAGCAACTCACGGAAATGGCTTGGGGTGTGCGGGAATTGAGCAGACGATTGGGCATGGTGCGTCTGAAGTTCAAAGTGGAGAACATCTTCCTCTTGACAAAACCCTACGACGAGGATCTGATACCGAAGACGAGAGAGTTGGCCAAGTGGCTATTAAGTAAAGACAGAAGCGTGCGGTATAACATCTATATCCAAGATACACTGAAAGGCAACAAGCGGCTCGATATACCAGGACTCATAGAAGAGCTTCGGTCAGAGTATAGCGAAGTAGGGGAATCCGATCAAAGCACAGAGGTCCTGAATCGACGAATACGCTTCTGGGCCGAAGACATGTGTCGGAAGAGACCACATACTTTCGACTTCATCATTACTCTCGGAGGCGATGGGACAGTTCTGTACGCGAGCTGGCTGTTTCAGAGGATAGTACCGCCTGTACTGAGTTTTGCGCTTGGGAGCCTAGGGTTTCTTACCAAATTCGACTTTAATGAGTACCAGCAGTGTTTAACTACAGCTTTTACGGTCGGCGTCACTGTGAGCTTACGTCTGCGATTTGAAGGTACAATTATGAGAAGTCAGGAAAGGAAGAAGGCGCTGAAGTCAAGTCAGGATGTGGATGTGGATGGCGATAGTGGAAGTCTCCGGCGTGATCTAGTGGAAGAACTCATCGGCGAGGAAAAGGAAGATGACCATACCCATAAACCAGATGGCACTTATGAGATCCTCAATGAAATAGTGATAGACCGAGGGCCGAATCCTAGTAAGTCAATAAGTAAACCTTTCGAGCTACCGGCTCTTTGCTAATGCCTAGTAGCACTGGCCAATATCGAAGTCTTTGGGGACGACGAACACTTCACCTCAGTACTGGCAGACGGAATTTGCGTGTCGACTCCCACAGGGTCGACGGCGTACAATCTTGCCGCGGGCGGTTCGCTGTGTCATCCAGAGAACCCCGTCATGCTTCTCACGGCGATATGTGCACACACATTGTCGTTCCGGCCCATCATCCTACCAGACACGATAGTATTGCGCCTGGGAGTGCCGTACGATGCGCGGACGAGCAGCTGGGCAAGCTTTGACGGGCGCAGGCGCATCGAGCTCCAGCCGGGCGACTACGTGACCATTAGCGCCAGCCGCTTCCCGTTTGCCAGCGTCCAGCCCCAGGGAAGACGGAGCGAGGACTGGGTTAACAGCATCAGTGGCAAGCTGGGCTGGAATACGCGGCAAAGACAGAAGAACGAGGGCTTCAAGAAGTGGGATAAGTAGTTGGCTGCTGTTAGGAAACATGAGTCCTTAACTTCGACCACTTTATACTGGGAAAACGCTAACATGGGCGATTCCTAAGTTTGGTCTCATCTGCTATGAAGCGTACTCGGAGACAACGCAGGTATTGTTTTCGAGACTGGGAACACAACATGCACCTGTCTGACAACTAACTGTATATATCTTGGCAATGGACGAAACAATCCCACGAAAGAGTTCGACTAGAAGCTCCAATCTCCATTTGATAATGCGAGTAAAGCGGGGTTATGTCCATAAGTAAAATCTACCATCGATATCATCTTGGCCAAAACAAATTGGCCGGGTTAACTAGAATACATAGACTCAATCGCCACGGCATCATGAAGCGACATCGCTGTCTGAGCCAATGTGTCTCAAGTTGTCTGGTGACTGCCTGCTTCCCATTCCTGTGTACCAGAATTTTCGATCTACCTACTCACTCCCCTGGATTTTATCATGGCCGTGTCACGTCACGCACGCGGCAAGGAAAGTCTCCGAAACGACAAGGTGCTGACAGTCTATCCATGTAGGAAGAGAGACAAGACGGGTATTCGTAACAAGTAAAATCTGATTTGGGCGATGGGTCCGGTAGTTAAAGCTTGGCAAGGGGGCTTAAGTAGACTGTTGAAACGTCTAGGTCTAGGTCAGTTAAGAGAAAAACAGTTTGAAGCAGAGGCTCCGGCTAATGTCCATCAATGCAACCACGCTCTTTACCTACAGTATCTCCCGTACCCATACGCATGCGGATCTTCAGAACGACGGTTCACCTAGGCTAATAAATGCGATGAATACCGGGGTAGACCTCATAATATGATAGGACGCGTAATCGTTCCCTGAGAATTCATGCGAACTACTCGAGACCCAGCGTGATAGAAATGCAGAATGACAATTTTCCGATTGGATTCTATCTTTTAGACTAACACTGTTCGACTTGGCGCTTATGCAGAACATCGCGAAGCAGCTTCTTACAATTTCTAACCGTTGAACCATTGTAGTCAACAGATCCGGTCACTAGATGCTAATAGTTCCGTCTTGATCTCGACCTCGGACTCATTTGGCTGGTCGTGGTTTATTTGTTTATACTCTACTTTAGACTGACTGTAGGTTTCGTAGCAACCATTCCCAATGGTCTCTCTTTTTACAGGAGCAATCAATTCGTGGATACATGATCAGAGATCTCTTATTTACCCTTATTACCGAACGCCAAAACATAATGTGTCCTATAGCTACTTGCATGCCTGATTACGCCCTTTTAAAAATCATATAAATGACGAGAGTAAAAATCGTCGGAGTGAACCCCAATTTTTAGATATAGCCATAATCCTTCACTCCAAGGCTTCTGATGTTTCGTCGTCATCCGTCGTCTCGACAAATGTCATCGTAACTCCTTCATCGGCTGGGATGTTGAGGTTGATAGCATCAATGGCGTCGGAACTGTCTCGCTTGGAGAGAGCTGGCAGATTCAAAGCGGGGAAGGATTCAACGGAGCGAGTCTCGAAGTCAGGCGAACTCTGTATGGCTTCGAAGAAGACATAGTCAGTATACAGCTAAATATGAGAGTGTTGTGGTTTTGCTACAACTTACCAGCGGGGATGCCTCGCTTCACATACATGCGAGTCACCTTGGTCCGGCGACGAGGTTGCGATCCTTCATCGCGCTTAGCCGCGGCTTGACCCTCACCGGCGGGGGCGGCGGCGTTTGGGCGGTTGTCGACGATGATGCCGACACCAGCACCACCTTCGCCGGTGCCAAGCTGGATAATGGGGCCCTTCGTCAAAGCAGCCTCAGCATATGTGAGTGCTCGGTCGAAGCCTTGGAGGTCTCGTTTGGCCTTTGGCTCCTCTGTCTCGTCGCGAGGTGCGATTTCCTTGCCCATGCCCTGAAGAGCTGAAATTTGTGTAGCTGTTGCATGAGTAAGCATGGTCTCTTCTGAATGAGTAAGGGGTACAAGTTTTTGATTGCGTACCTTGCTCCTGTAAGTTAGGGTCAACTGCTGCTGTCGTCGCTACCGGGGTTGCAACCGCCGTCTCACTTCCTTGCGCAGCTACAGTGTTCTCCGTGGGAGTCGGGTCAGAGGGCGTATCTAGAGTCTGGATATCCTGGGCTGCACCGTTGGTCGCACCAGAGTTGGCCGTCGCACCAGTCACAGCTGCACCCTCCAAAGCGTTCAACAAATTCGTTACATCTTGGCCACCCCCAAACGATATTTCGCCATCACCGACCACTCTGAGATACAGATTAGCTGTTGACTCCGGTGCTAGATCTTCTATCTCTGCCCATCGACTTACAAAGCGGGTGAATAAGCGCCTAAATTAATGTTCAAGGGAAGTCCATTAACACTAGCCAAAAAGCTGGCAACGGCAATCATCCGGTAGTTAACCATTTTGAAAGTTGTTTCGACGATTTCGACTGTGGTTCCCGATTTAAAGACTGATCTATTATAGAAGGGGTTTGAAACAATGTATAAGTACAAGAACAGCGACCAGCGGCGACCAGCGAAAGAAAGGAATAAGATTAATCTGTAAAACGGAAAACCCGAGGATCGAAATGTCAAATTGAAGATGTGAGCACAGCTGAGGAAGAGAAACCAAAACTGGAGACCGACGACGGTCTTCATATATGGTGAAGGTTTAGTCAACTGCCAGAGTAAGATCAGCATACCAAGCCGGGACATCGATTTCCATGACAGCACAGAAACGACGTTCGGGACACGCCAAGGTGTTCCCAGTACGCTGCCCAAAATATCTCCGACGAGGCGTAGTAATTGAGAGATAGCTATGCATTGTCACTCGAACTGATGTGGTTATGTGACACTTCGATTGATTAGCCAGTAAGAAAGAACGTGCTCCTATGAGCGATCGTCAGAACAACTTCATGACAGTGAGCTCTTGGCTGAGGGTGCCAAGTACTGCAAATCCGTCAATGCGATGAAGCAAACAGAAAAAAAAGGACGTGGTGAGGCATCTAGAATGCATGAGACGTGTATCACATACCGAGGTGGTCTTCTTGAGACCCGCCAAGCCGCCGCCAAGTAATGGGAGACACATTGGCAATTGCTTCTACAGTGGTTAAGCTTCTTAACGAGTGGGACAAGCTCTCTCCGCACATGACTCGTCATCAGCGTTTTCAGCCAAGGCTGGAAGTGTTTGGATACAGGGCTACTTTATCGTCGAGTGTCTTCCTAGTTTCACAGGCAGTAAGCATGAATTAGCAGGACATCAGTAACACGACTATCATTTCAGGACAAACCCAAAATTCACAGGCAGTGCTACCAGGATCTTCGAGGAATTGAAAAGTGTCAGCGGATATGATGTTTTTCACCATGATCTGAGTTGTCGAGCTGATTTGGCTATTGTAGCACTTTCGGTGTTATAAATAGGCAGGCCACTTTCTTCGGCTGATTACGAATGCGATGTGTAGATCGCAACGCTACGCTTGGGTGATAAGTGGGCAGAACCGGATGAACCTGAATACGAAGAATGGAGTTTACTTAACCTTAGACAATCTGCACAGTAGGTTGATCGCAAGCATATCTAGTATTGCGGCAACTGATGTGTATGGTACTGCAAAGCCGAAATAAACGTCCAATAGATGAAAAGTTGGCCCCAGTCACCAAGCCTTGACGCCAGAAGCAGAGGAAAACCGAGAGAGGGAATAATGGTACACGCATGGCGAAGGAAATAGTCGAGCAATGAGATTGAAGCCAGCACTTGGCACGCTTAGGATTTTGACACTGGGTTAGGTAGTTCAATACCTTAGCGGGGCTCCTAGGGGCTTAACAAGGCTTGCGCAAGGGTTGTAATACAGCAAGCCCACCTGGGTTTGCAAAGCTATCATAGGCGATTACCCTTGTACAAGGGCTGCAAGCCTTGCAGTCCTTGCAAGCCTTGTTAAGCAACCCCCTATAAATGCCCTATAGCCTAGCCACTAATACCACTATATTTTGTGTATATTGCTCGCTACTTAACTAGGTACTTCAAGAGGTGAGAAGACATAAAATGGATATGATCTGTGACTAATCTGCAGTAAAGAATCTTTGAAACATTTCGATATTGTTATCTAGGTAGTATATCCTACAGAAGGTGCAGCTTCATCGCAGCAAGAGCAACTTATACCCCAACTTACCTATTAAGTACAGTATATAAAATACAGTATAAGTACCAAAATAGACACTGTACCATCTAATTGACATTCTAGTTTTGGTTCATAGTATCACTTGAGCTCATGTTGCTTTGTCCCAAAAAGCCTTGACCCAATCAATAAAGGTAACACAGCGTCAACACATGGATAAGTGTCTAGTGTGCGTGAGACTGAGCTTCTAGATAAGTAAATAGGCAGCCACGATTGAATGACATACATGTACCTGGAGAGACACAACCCTGAACGGTCCTGCCAATCATCACCTTCCAGGCTGTAGGAACGATATCTATGCGGCAAATACCACCCTGCTGTGCCTCACGGCTCCGGCTGTTTTGTTTTGTTCTGCAAACCTCCCCGCTCTCACCTCTAATAATTCGCTGCGACCTATTTGAAAGTGTTTCTCACCACTACGGTATATTGTATGAGTAATGGAGAAGGCAAAACTCGGTCGTGATCCTCGTCCCTTGGCCTCTTCGGTTGCACGACCATGGTGGTTAAGAGTAGGGGGGCACCTTAGGAAATGGCGATATATCTATGTCCTAATTGTGATCGCTCTTTACAGTAATCATATTCTTCGAGCACAATTTCTATCACGCTTCCATATCCCGAACGATGGGCCCACGTCAGAGAGTGCCGAATTATGGACTGAATGGCAGGATGTACGCAATGCCCAACAAGACCAAACCTTGCTAAGCAATGTAAACTGATTGACAATGGCATGAATAGATCACACCGAGTGAGAAGCTCAGATGGCAGCCATGTTTCGGGATATATGGTCCCAACTTTCAATGTGCGAGGCTCACCGTGCCTATGGACTATAGCCGCCCATTGAATGAGTCCGCCGATCACCCGAAGGTGCATCTCGCCTTGATAATGGCGATGGGCGCAGGTCGTACACAAGCACCGTCTACATATGCTAAAGCACCCCTCCTCATCAATCCTGGCGGCCCGGGAGGCAGTGGAGTCCTCTTGGCTCAGGTGAGAGCTGCAAGTCTCCAGCTCCTTGTCGGCGACCATCATGACATTATTGGCTTTGATCCACGTGGAGTGGGAGCTTCGACCCCCAAAGCCGATTGTTTCGCATCGCCGAACAGTCCTGATGGAGTCTTGGGGCGCAATGTCGCGTATATGAACAGGCTTACTTGGGCTATTAGCGGACAAGAAATTGGCTTAACAAACTCTAGCAATGTGGCTTTAACTAAGCTAAGCGCTCGGTTTAGGGCCATCGCTAAGCTCTGTCGACGAGTGGATGAATCTGAAGGCGACCGTAGCATTTTTCGTCACATGGATACCCCAAATAGCGCAAGAGATATGCTCTCTATCATCGATGCTTGGGACGAATGGAGATCGGAGAGCAAAGAGAGCTATTCCATGCAACTGGAAGCCGCAGATCCGTCTGTTGAACGCCAAAAGTCTGGCTATGGTGAAAATAGCAAGACTGATTTACAGGGAAAGCTCGTATATTGGGGCTTCTCATACGGTACACTTCTAGGTGCTACATTTGCTTCGATGTTCCCTGACAGGGTGGGCAGAATTATGCTAGACGGCGTCGTACACGCTGACCACTACGTCAAACCTACTTGGGAAGGAAGTATTGTTGATGCCGACGCCATTTGGGATAAGTTCTTTGTCTATTGTGCTGAGGCTCGGACTCTGTGCAACTTCTACCGCACCGGAGATTCTCCGGAAGATATTAGGCAACGATTCAGCAAGACATTGTCGCTACTTCAGGAACAGCCTGCTGCCGTATTACTTCCTGACACGAATCTTCCTGCTTTGGTTACAGCGAGCGATGTAAAGAAGTCGGTCTTTTTCGGTAGCTTGTACGCACCCATGATTGGGTTCCCTGTGATTGCCGAACTGCTGGATCTTGCCTTCAATGGTGGGCTAGAGGAAATAACGAAAGGCGCAGGAATGGTGTCACTTTGTGGCAACCTTACCATGCCTGTCTGGCCTGACGATGCCATGATAGGAATTGCCTGCAGCGACAAGCGGCACAAGTTCAATGAGAGCGTACCTGAGCTCCAGGCTCGATTTGAACATGCAGCATCGTATTCAAAGTTTGCAGATGTAGTAAGTTCCACTGCTCCTAAATTATTGTGACCATGGCAAAGACTTACTCTGCCTGACAGTGGTTCGGCGCGGAACCGAATCTTGGCTGTAATGGGTGGGAAATTGAAAGGAAAAACCCGCCTATGCGATGGCACGATCACCCTGCTCAGAAGCCGGCGCTCATAGAGACGAGCTTCCCTATTCTTTTCCTTTCTAATACCCTGGATCCTGTCACACCACTGGGTGATGCACTTTACATGACCCGGAAGTTCGCCAATGCGAGCATTGTTGAGCAAGACGGACTTGGCCACTGCACCCTTTCGTGCGTTTCGAGTTGCACAATAGCACATGTGCGAGCATATCTTAACGACGGCATTGTTCCACCGCCGCCGCAGTTCAAATCTGACTCTAGCAACGACGGCCAATGGCCCATGTGCAAATGCCTCGACAAACCTTGGACATCTTTGAGTGATGCAGCCGAGGAATCGATGGATGAACCCCAGGTGGACAGAAGTCAGATGCAGGCTTATGAGGAAATGCGCGCTCAATTTGCCGCCTTTACCTTGTCTCAGCAGCTTGAGAACAACAACCCTTTGAAGGCATATCTCGTCGAGAGGATTAGACAATCTGCTGGCTTCCGTAAATAAAGATGAATAGATGAGAGATTTTTAGAGGATAATAAAGGTTTGAGCTTGGTATCTCAGAAACACACTTCCGTAGTACCAATTGCGAGGGGAGTCTTATCTTATCTTAGACTTCTGGTCCCACTTGGTGTTTCCTGTGGTTAACCACGAATTTTTTCTGAGTGCAGCTGTCAGAACCTTGCCACGAGCTGGCAAGTAGATAATTCACCAGGCATACCGCATCTACTTCCCATTCTTCATTGGTTCTGTTTTTTGTTGTAATTCCTTTAGCCTTCACAACCCTCTGAGTCAATATGCCTGTTGCTCTCAGGACAATTGCGCCTTTCCTGCGCGCCTCGCGCCACTGCCTCAGACCTGGCAGCGCCGCCAACCCATTAGATTTCGCTGGTCGGCTCAACTTAACTCGGTCATACGCAGTCTTCGAGAGAACGAAGCCGCACGTCAACATTGGCACAATCGGTCACGTCGATCACGGCAAGGTACGAAAGCGCACGGGTCCAATGCTCAACTTCAGGAGTCTCCCCATGATCAACTGACTAACCCCGCCTACGACAGACTACGCTGTCTGCCGCCATCACCAAGAGACAGGCCGAGAAGGGTTTGGCCAACTTCCTAGAATATGGCTCAATTGATAAGGCTCCCGAAGAGCGGAAGCGTGGTATCACCATCTCGACAGCCCACATCGAATACGCTACTGACAACCGCCACTACTCACACGTCGACTGCCCCGGTCACGCCGATTATATCAAGAACATGATTACTGGTGCCGCCAACATGGATGGCGCTATCATTGTCGTTGCTGCCTCCGACGGGCAGATGCCCCAGACCCGAGAGCATTTGCTACTAGCCCGCCAGGTCGGCGTCCAGAAGATTGTCGTCTTCGTCAACAAGGTTGATGCCATTGATGACCCCGAAATGTTGGAGCTCGTCGAGATGGAGATGCGTGAGCTTCTCACTCAGTACGGTTTCGAGGGTGACGAGACTCCCGTCGTCATGGGCTCCGCCCTGATGGCCCTGGAGGGCAAGCGTGATGATATTGGTGTCCAGAAGATCGATGAGTTGATGACTGCTGTTGACGAGTGGATTCCTACTCCCCAGCGTGACCTTGAAAAGCCTTTCTTGATGTCCGTTGAGGATGTATTCTCCATCGCTGGTCGTGGAACCGTTGCTTCTGGTCGTGTTGAACGTGGTACCCTAAAGAGGGATTCCGAAGTCGAGTTGATTGGTAAGGGTGGTGAGATCATCAAGACCAAGGTCACCGACATCGAGACCTTCAAGAAGTCCTGCGAGGAATCTCGTGCGGGTGACAACTCGGGGCTGCTCTTGCGTGGTGTCCGCCGTGAGGATGTCAAGCGTGGTATGGTCGTCGTGAAGCCTGGTAGTGTTAAGGCCCACACCAAGTTCATGATCTCCATGTACGTTCTGAGCAAGGATGAAGGTGGCCGCCACACCGGTTTCCACGAGAACTACCGGCCTCAGATGTACCTGCGCACTGCTGATGAGGCTTGCGCCCTCTTCTTCCCCGATGACGTTGAGGACAAGTCGCGCATGATCATGCCTGGTGACAACGTCGAAATGGTTGCCCATCTGCATCATCCCATTGCTATTGAGGCTGGTCAGCGTGTCAACGTCCGTGAGGGTGGCCGAACCGTTGCCACTGGTATTATTACCCGCATTATTGAATAAGCATTCGACGATAACTGAAATGAATTACTACACTATATAAGGGGTTTGAATGAGCCGGTGGCATGCTTCTAGTTTTGTTCGCCAGGGGCGTAAGGGGAAACAAGGAGTTTGCGCCAAACTGTACATATGGGATAGGGGAGCCGATTTGTACAACAAATGATTTTCCCGGCATGTATACTGTCTGTCTCAAAAAGGCTCGTTCCATCTCCCCTCCGATTTGACGATTGTCGTTACGCACTGTAGGTTACAGCATGAATGAATAAATAAAATAAAATGAAGTAAATTATATATATAATGTATTAACCTTACCTCCAGATGTTGGATGTGGTTTGCCTCACCTTGTTATTTCTTGGTGTTGAAGATACCTACCTTGATATGCCGTCGTTATCGATAACATCATACTTAGGCTAGGTATCCTAGAGCTACGCTAGAGCAGAGCAGATCCCTGCCAGTCAGAGCTACATGGTACAGTTGTGACGCACAACGGCAAATGTGGCATCTTTGCCTTGATTTCAAAGCGAGCGCCTCTTGCTGATAATGAACGGCTGATATCAGTTTATCTGCCGTTTTTCTCTACTCAAGAGTGCTTTTAATCATCACATTAGTTCTGCATTGACTATTTGCAGTACAACTTATTACTACAATCGCGACCTCAAAGCGACAATGGTTTTAGTTAAGAGCTTCGTGCTCGCCGGTCTGACCGCCGTGGTCGCAGCCAAGTCGGCTGTTCTCGACCTGATCCCCAAAAACTTTGACGATGTTGTCCTCAAGTCTGGCAAGCCTACGCTTGTCGAGTTCTTCGCTCCCTGGTGTGGGCACTGCAAGAACCTAGCCCCCGTCTACGAGGAATTGGGCCAGGCTTTCGCTTCATCAAAGGATGTCCAGATCGCCAAGGTCGATGCCGATGCCGAGAAGGTTCTAGGCAAGAGGTTCGGAATCCAGGGCTTCCCTACACTCAAATGGTTTGACGGCAAGAGCGACAAGCCAGAGGATTATTCAGGTGGTAGGGATCTCGAGAGCTTGACCAAGTTCATTACCGAGAAGACCGGCACAAAGGCCAAGAAAGTGCTACAGCTGCCCAGTCAAGTAGAGATGTTGACAGATTCATCCTTCAAGAAGACTATTGGCGGTGACAAGCACGTCTTCGTTGCATTCACAGCACCTTGGTGTGGGCGTAAGTGATACCCCGCCTCGTGAGCATGGTACGTCAGAAGGATTCGCTAACCCCGATCTAGACTGCAAGAACTTGGCTCCTATCTGGGAGACTCTTGCTGAAGACTTCATCAATGAACCCAGTGTCGTTATTGCCAAAGTCGACGCCGAGGCAGAGAACAGCAAAGCCACAGCGAATGCGAATGGTGTCACATCGTATCCTACCATTAAGTTTTTCCCGAAGGGTTCGACCGAGGCCGAGAGCTACGACGGTGGCCGAAGCGAGGTCGAACTACTCGAGTTCCTGAACTCGAAGGCCGGCACCCACCGCGTCCCAGGTGGTGGACTCGATGCGACGGCTGGCACCATCGACATCCTGAACCACATTGCTCTGAGGTACTCAGCCGGCGCCGACAAGCTGGCCGAACTGACGGCCGAAGCCAAGAAGGCTGTCAAGAGCTTGAGCAACGATGCGCAGTACAAGTATGCCGAATACTACATCAAGGTGTTCGACAAGCTGGCACAAAACGAGGGCTGGGTGGCCAAGGAGTCGGCGCGCTTGGATAACATTATCAAGAAGGGCGGCCTAGCTCCCTCCAAGTTGGACGAGCTTCAGAGCAAGTCCAACATCCTCAAGAAATACATCGACCAGGTGGCTGAGAAGGTTCTTGGTAAAGACGAGCTATAAGTTAAGTCAAGGTAGTGGCTTTTGGTAAAAGAAGGGAAAAAAGCCGTGTTGAGAGGACGCCAACCAGAGTCTACTATGTAGAGGAGAGGTGTGTTGTGTTTGAAATGCCACCCATCTGTCTCCTTGTTGTTCTCCCCCGAGCCCCTAACTCTTATAATGTCACGCCCTTACGTGTAACATGATATAATGTCTCTGGAACTTCGTTAAGTGCATGACAAGGCACCGCACAAGCCAGAAACTAGCCTTCGCAGCGAAGTGTCTGATGTGAGATAAGATACCTTATTTTTATAGGATAGGCTACTAAGTAGTTAACGCACTTAGCCTACAATATGAACTGATATAATATTACAACCACTTTACTATAACATCCCCGCCATGTCGTCCTTTTAGGTACTTCCCTATTTGTGCACTTGACGGAGCAGAGGTCGCAGCGAATTATCATAGCATTTCTCTTCCGCCAGAATCTACAAATGCTGCGCTAGAGTTCCTGTTCGCTCGTTTTGCCCGTGCTGTTTTGCTGCTCGCCAAGGGCTTTATACTCGATGGGACCGAAGCGTCCAAAGACGCCAAGAATGAAGATAAAGGCACTGCAAAAATTGATGGCTTGACGCTAAACAACTGCCCATTTTCTCGAACTGTTTTTTGATACTCGAAATTATTATTTCAGCGCTTCCGTTTATATACATACATTTCTTCGGGATGCTTCACGAACACCAAATCCGACATAGCTAGAATTAAACTGTAACGACTCTCCTTGTTAAAGCCTAAACGCATTCATCAACTTCTCCGGACATAATCTCTATATCTAGCTTCTTACAGTGCCAGAGGCTTCTCTATACATCAGAGATCTGTAAAACGACGCGAGGGCTGGCGGAACTTGTTGCGCAAATACATCAATCTTGAGACCGTTGTTTGATTGAGCGTCATAAGACGTATACATCTTAGTACTAGAGATTAATGCCATACGAAGGCAGAACATCTACGCGTAAATCATTAAAAGCCGCTACTATGTATGCAACATGCGACTTACTATTTTCGGCGCTCAAAGAACGCGTGGTACCCCCCCGTGTTGACTGTCTCCGTTTCTATGCCTTTGACGGTGAACCGGGGGCCTTTTCCTCGTTAGCTCGCAGGGCAGCTTCAAGGTTGTCCAGACGTCGTGACATCTCATCCACTGCAGAGCACACCAAGTCAGTCAGTCCTCGTGACGTTGTGCAGGTCTGTCTGTGCCAAGCACCTACTCTTCGCAAAGATCTCGCCTGACACCGTAGTGAACTTGTTGGACAGGGAGTTCAGCAGTTCCTCGACAACGACAGTCAATTCATCCGAGCTCTGGAGATTAGGTTAACTACCCTGGATCTAGTGGCAGCGCACACACAATAGGGGAGGAGAGTGAATCACATTGCCGGCATTGCTGGTCGTGTTTTCTTCTTGTTTCTTGGACGACATTTTTCGCTCTAGATGTCGAAATCTCAAGATATTCTTTTGTGGTTTCGAGTGTCGAGATTTTCTATAATAGATAAGATAGCATGTATCGTTGAGGGTTTGTTGCTATTGCTAAGTTGAGTTTCTGTCTTTGTCGGTGGTGAGAATGTGCCAGTTGCTTAATACAACTGCTCTGGCCTCACATTACATTACCTGATGTACCTCTAACCTTAGGTAGGTGTACTTGTATACTTAGCTCTAGTGGGGCGATGGGGTTGTGGCTTGGGAAGTTCGACCCCTACCTGCAGCGCTAAGTACAGCCTAAGTGGTTACTTAGTCAAAGGTTGGAATTGTACTGTATGATGCTTTGCTTGAACAGCTTCAGACACAAGACTTTCCCCAACAAACCAAACCTTATACTAGCCGGAGAACCTTCTAACCCCGGCCTTCGCATAAACCCAATCGCCATGTCGACGCACTGACGTGATGGAAACCCGAAACTGCCATGCCGCAAGCTCAGGATAACGCACGCGTCTTCTTCCTGATCTTCCTGCTCTTCTGGCTCGCCTCCGGCCCCGACACAGGCCCGGGACTCATCGCCGGCCCGACCCAGATTCGTAACCGCATCGCACATCAGCGGGCCGCCCATGCCGTCCTGAACAGTACATCATGGGGCGACTTTGCGCCCGCACTTCCCGACGAGCCACCCGAGACCGAACACCGATACCTGAACTTGACGGGCTTTCGAGAGGAGGATCACTTTGCATGGGAGGACCTCGGGCGGTTCAAGAGCCGGTGTGAGGAATGGAGTCGCAACGCCGTGGGCATCCCCGAGACCCAGGAGCCCGTCTGGCAGAATGCCACCGGGGTTGTTCGTGGTGTGTGGGAGCGTTTCAATGCCTCTGTGTCAAGGACCCATTCAAGCTATAATCTCACTCAAATTAGCCCCGACGTAACCTGGAATGGCTTGAATACCGACTGGAGCAGGAATATTACCGGTCGTGAGGGCAAGATGCTCGTGCGGATCGACGACCCTGAGGATGCTGCGACAGAGCCCGAGCAGCTGGATTCAAAAGTCTTACATGAGAATGAAATTCGAGCTCGCCATGTTTCCACGACGGTTACTATCGAAGATATTGACGGAACTGGCAGCAGCTGGGAAATGCGACTGCACGGTGTCCATTGGCCCAAGGAAGGCGCAATGCTTTTTACTACCACAAGTGACAAGTACGCCGGCATCTTCGGCCTCCCGCATCTGACCACTAAGCCAGAATTCTTCGAGTCTAGCCAAGCGCTGTTGAACAGAACCCTAGGAACTACATTAGATAGGAAGGAGAGGCGGGCTTTCACCGATCAGTCTGATCCTTGGGCATCCACCATAGATGCACCAGCTGAAGTTTGGAACCCGGCTCCACACTGCGAGTATCTACTCTATGTCCAGATCCATCCCTTGGACCATGATGTATTTCAGGTTCAACCTAGCCTCACGGGGCCGGAAAACGTCATCAAGGCAATCCATGAGATTGAAGATGAGCTACGCTTCCCCCAGGGAACACCCCATAGGTCAACACCGCAGTTACAGATGTCGGTCGTGCTTTACTCTCCCGATTGTGCCTTTTTTCTCGAGAGTAAGGGACCTCCAGCATATTCTCCCGCGGATGGAGAGCATCTACTAGGCGTAAAGCAAGAGGTCTTCTTACATAATGTCAGCATTTGGCTTCTAGGGCTTGCCTTGGTAATCTTCGGTCAAGTTCAGTCCCTCAAGCTTCAAATGAGGGAGACATCAACTCCTTCAACACTAGGTCGCATCAGCTTCTACACCGGTAGTGTGATGCTGCTTGCTGACGGTATTATCTTTGCCGGTTCCGCCACCTGGAGTCTATCCGCTTCAAACACTTTACTGCCGTCGCTTGTTGTGACCTGTGTTTCGTTTCTCTCCATGACAATAAATACATTCTTTCTCTCGGAGATCTACAAGGTCCAAGAACCTGAATGGCGACGACAAGGGCGTGAAAGGGAGAGACATAATCCTCCCATAGCCAGTGCGCCCAGGTCGCAGCCTACTCCAGGACCTCTGGCTACGATACCAGAGAACCCCCCGGTCGATAGTGGAAGGGCGGTATCTCCGCCAATAATCATACCTTCAGACCAAGATATCGATGCTGAAATCGCTGAAGTTAATAACGCTAGCGCAAATAATAATACTCTTCCTGCACCCGCCACAGCTGGGACACCTGCAGCGAGTTTACAAAACAATGGGGTGCCCATTAGCACTATTTTTGGCCGGTTCGTACTTATTAGCATCTGCATACTTTTCCTAAGTCTTGCGGCTGTTACTTGGCGACCTTCTATACGTTCAGCATATTATAATCTCCTCGCGTTTGCCTACCTCTCAATGTGGACACCACAGATATATCGCAATGTCTACCGCAACTGCCGACGAGCGCTCTCGTGGCATTTTGTCGTAGGACAGTCTATTCTACGACTGCTTCCTATCGCTTACTTCTACATATGGTCAGACAACTTTGCATTTGCGGAGCCAGACTGGACTGCTTTCACTGTTCTCGCGGGCTGGGTCTGGCTTCAGATCTGGATTCTCATAGGACAATCGGTTCTTGGTCCGCGATTTGGGCTACCCAAGGGCTGGATGCCAGAAGCGTGGGAGTATCACCCAGTCTTAAGGGAGGACAACATCGAAGCAGGTGGCCTGCCCATTGGCCTTGTTTCTGCGCCAAACAGCCCGATCATGGAGCGCGTCAAATCTGCAGATGACAGCAAAGAGAAGAAACGGACAAATACGCATATGATAGATTGCGCTATCTGCCGAGAAGTTCTGGAAGTCCCGGTTGTCAAGGCCGGCGAAGATGACCCGACAGCTGGTGGAGTGGCAGGCGTTTTTGCAAGGCGCATGTACATGGTTACGCCGTGCCGGCATATCTTTCACAGTACATGTCTCGAGGGTTGGATGAGGTTTAGGCTGCAATGTCCCATCTGCAGAGAAGAACTGCCGCCACTATAGAATACAATCCAACTTTTACAATATGAAGTTTATCCTGTCGCACTGGTCGGGTATGTTTCCGCACAGTTACTGTCCCTGGACCTATGTATAATTGCTTTCGGAAAGTTGGGTGGCAGTAGCGACGATGATGCCGAGTATATTTAAAGCTTCACGAATCTAGATCGCCATCTTTACAGAAACGAAATCTCAAAAATCTCTGAGATAGTGAAGAAAGCTTACGAATGTGTCCCACACAAGATCCCCTAAGATATCCCGATGAAAAATCGGCTCTCTGTAGGCACATGGCAAGGTTTTGTTTAGACAGGAAAGCTCCCCGCAAATTGGTTTGTGACATCTGTAATCTTAGCCGCTGTCCTCTCTGATGTGGTTAGGGCGGCGAGGTAATCTTTGAACTGGCTTCGAGCGATACAATGCGTGCGTTACGACGTGCTTCTTGAGGTAGGACTTAGGCGGTAGCAGCGGACCGCGCTAAATCTCCATCGTCAAGCTTTTGCTGCTTTAGACTCCGCCCTCCTAAATCATCGTCATTAGGATCAAGCCGTCTCTTAGTCCCCATCTTGGTCTCGTTGGGTTTAACCTTCGTCGCCTCGGATTGGGCCAACTCGGCCTCGACCAGAGGGACCTGGTCCAAGACCCATTGCACGAGGATACTATGGCGGGAAGCATCCTTTTCCGACTTCATATAATCACGCGTGTCGTTGCAAAATGCAAAGATTAGATCGCGTCGCTTTTTAATGAAATCCTGTGAGGCCCGGGCCGCCAGTACCTCACGGGTGGCTGCTTGCAATCTCCGGCAACGTTCCCCCTTGGGAATGCTTAGGCGATTTGGGTCCAGCTGGGTCGACTCGTAGACCTGTTCGCCCTTCGACACTGCCCTTTTCCAGGCCTCTTCTGCCTGATTCAGTTCCCGCAATAACTGCATCTCGCATGCATCGGTCTGCATGAAATCTACAGTCTCGCCAGGCTTTAACACTTTCGAATCCACAAGCTCTTGCCAGGCCTTGTCGCGAGCTGGTTTGAGGCGCTCGATGGAGGCAGTGTACCAATCCACCCACCAGTACTCAAAGTTGAGGTACTCGATCCACTCCGTCAATTTGTCTTGCTGTTTGGGGTCTTCTTTCAATTGAAAGGATCGGGTGAATCCGTGCCGTGCCAGGCGGCCAATGACTGCCTCGACGTAGACGGTGAACCCCTTGTCGCCGCGTGATTCCCGGCACCGGCGTCGTTGCAAGTCACGGGGTCCTTGATAGTATTCCCAATAGAACTTAAAGTACGATGGATCATTTTCCATCTGGTCTGACATGATTTTATCCCAAGGTCTATTAGACTCACCGGTATTTTTGTCGTAGATGTTGAAACGCTGTTTGTGCCTCTCAACAAGCTTCATATACTCGACCTCATCGTTGTCCAGGTCGCGATTATCGGTTTGCCACCTACAGAAATCCTGCCATCTTTTCAGCTGTCTCTGAAATATCTGTCTAGGTTCGTCCATAAGACTAGCATGCCTCCAGGGAAAATCCTTCCACCAGCCAAGCCGCCAAGGTCGTAGAAGCTCGTAGTGTTCCTCTGGATTTTGGAAGATATCGTTAAGAAGGTTAATCGGGTATAGCGGGCGGCCACCATCCTTAATGAGCTCGTTATAGGCGTTCGTTTCGAGGTCTTTCTCATAGCCATCCCTATCAAAGTAAGGAGTAGAGGATCCAGAACGGGCGATCAACGGTCTCTTTTGTGATGGAATGTTGTTGGATGCCACTTCTTGTAGGCGTGCATCGACTTGGTTTAAATCAAATGGTCGGGATTGTGCCCTGGGGCTCTGGACTAGCGCTGGTTTTTGACCACTGTATCATCGATCGTCAGAAAATGAAAAGTATGTAGGCAGCAGAGTGAGTAAGATTTACTTTAATCGCTCCGCGAGACGATTGCGCTCGTCTTTTGATAGTTTATCCCAATCGTTGACAGGAAGTACAAAGTTTCCTTCGGGGGTGCGGTTCTGCAGTATGAACTGGGCAAGCTCCGCGTCGCTCATGGCGATGAGTTCGTCCACTGATATTTCCATGCTTGTTCGTTTAGCGCCTGCAAATTAATTAATACATACATAAACGCGCGTTACCAGCTGATGTTGAGAATGACTTCGTTGGTGATAATAGAAGTAGTAGCACAAACACAGCTGGCGTCAAAAGGTAAAAACAGAAATCTAGTAGAATATTACTCTTAACATCTTTTATTGAGATATTTAATCATGAACAGCGTTGTTTGGGGGGTTATTACACATCGAAGCATACGGTTTCTTTTGCTCTAAGGGATGATTGTGAGACCTCTGTGGGCTAATTATACGCCATTTCATCCCATTATTGTAATTGTTAAGACATTCAGACATATAGTTCATCATGATAGATGAAGGCCTCATTGCTCGTGCATAACCTCATGGACTTGTTAGCGAAGAAGAATGTATACGGAATTCAAGTCAAGCTCACGATATGTCCTCCCCATGAAAAGACGCAGACACGATAAAAAATATACCGTGTAAGAACTATTCAATCATCCCATGACAGTATGCCTCTCACTATTTGCCTACGCTATATCCTTCGTTACCTCTTTGGTTCTTCCATAATGCTATTAGAATGTATGATAAACTCTCGATACTAGAGATAGCTCACAAGAAAATCCTAAAGTCTCACTTAAGGCGATGTTCCAAGCCTATAACCACACTTGTAACCAGATCCAGACCACAGTATCGTCTTATTCACGGCACCGCAGTCAATTTTATGAGGAGTCTTAGACATGACTTGATATGTTAACTTCCAAACGCCGCTAGTACGCGGACTTCGCACCGCAGAATCCACGACAGTCTATCAACCAATATTAGTATTTAGGAAATTTCTTCACGTTCTCCGCAGCTTCGTTCTTGGTCTATATCATTGGGTGTGTGAGGAAACGATGCAAATATAGGATGCGTCGCTAAGTCTTGCAACAATGTTCAACGACCCCTTAATAAACCCCATAACTTTCTGGAGGCCAGCTGATCAGACCTGCGATATACGATTTCTCTCTAGTTTGTCGCGTATTCTTTGCAATTCCTCGCGAGAGTCAACAGTTTTGCAAATAGCATCAGAAGCGGTTACATCGCGGCATCTGTCCTATTCAATTTTCCGCCCCCAGAACTGTGCTAGACAATCCTATTTCATAGGCGAACAGAGGGAATTAGCCACGTGCATGATAAGATTGCAAAGGAGTATCAGAGGATTTAGCAGAGGACATGGAGATGAATTCGAGAATTTTACATGCAAGTCGTGTGCGCCAAAGATAGTCTCATATACACTTCCTCGTATTCAATGTGAGTTGGTGATCACAGGGTCTCGAAAAGCTAGATTATTGCCTCGTCGCCGCATTCATCTTAATATAGATGAAAAATCCTCTCCTGAATTGTAGGCCACATTCGCAAATTCCACATTCGGTAGGTTGGCGTTAGTTGATCCATCCCAATCCTTTCCAAGAGAAGTTCGGTGTGCAGCCTATCAATAACACTATAAAGCATACAACTGAAGGCTTCAACTCACCGTGCCGCTGAGTAGATTGTTAGGTAGGCAACAACAGGCTGTTTGCTGTGCCGCATGAGGATAGACAGAAGATAAGTAGCCTTGCGTGCTAGTAAAAGGCTAAGCTGTCATGAATCCTTCTTGACATCACCTACCTGGCACAGCACCCTACTCTACGTCAGGCGCTTCCTTTACGTGCCTCATAACAGCCCATGTCTTCGCCACAGATTTGCGCACAATTGATGATGACCAGAGAATTCCTGATAATCCATCTCATTACCAACCCGGTTTTGTAACGAGTTGCCTTACGCCAATAATATTGTCGACCCCGAGGGCCGGAATGCAATGGTCTTTGCTACAATCAGCTGTGGCGTCAGCGCTTCAATGCAATGTGTGTAAGATGGGATACTTTGTGTGAGAAAATGAGATAGTACTATGTAGTTGTATTGTTCGGGACTCGCATCACTGGCTTTCTTAGAAAGGATGCAAAACCTTAACTCGTCGGAGCTATTGCGACTGCTACCTGCCTATTGACAGGTGAGATGCCTAGTTGGGAGGTAATCCGCAGATGTTTCGTTTCATGTCGATAGTGTCGGCCCTTTCCGACAGCTGTTTGTATTATTCCGTTGTAACAAATTTAGCCCCATGGTATTGCTACCCCGGTCAATTGACATTACGTAAGTAACTACTGATCAGTACTGCACGTCAGTTCCAGCTGATGAGGAAAGAGACGGCGAAAGAAGGATGAGGCTGTGTTCGAGATCCCGTGGTGGGGGAGAAGCTACCCTTGAGCTGGAGCTTTCCCCAAATATCTTATCTGTCAGACGAAATCCTAGACTTGGAATAATGCCGGCTGCCCTTGTGTCTGGATATAGCCTAGGATGGTCACGGGTAGAGCATTTTGTACCTGTATCTACTACGCTGATTTCCTGGGTCGTGTTGTAGCAGAGCAGGATCGGGTCCCCGACATTGTGTCTGTTGTTGGTTGGCGTCGGAGAGCTACCACGATCTACACAAGGGTTACGTAGGAATCCAGACGGCGTTGCGTATTTCATGCGACGTCGAATCCTCCGGTGCAACCAACGCCCAGCTATACCACGGAAGGCCGACTGGGGAATCATCTATGGTATGTACATAGCTTTATGGAGATCAGCTCGGCAACGCTCGATGGTAGTCAGTCAGCTTGGGATGATGATGGGGCCAATTCTGCACGCTGATTACAAAGGGTCTTCGAGTTAGTTAATGTGCGGTGTGCGGTATCGGTCCTGGGCATCCACCGCAACAGGAATGGCAGCCGTGATTAAGCGGTTGGAGTTCGTCGTCCGGCCGCCAACTCGTCGTGCTCTATTTCTATTCCAGGGGAGCTCGAGTGGCTTGTCCAGAACGGACGTCCGGATCCCGATCGAACCGTACTATCGGTAGTATGGCCTTCCCCAGCACTGCCGAGTCAATGGTCTTATAGGTAGCATTATTGGCAAAAGAGGGCGGGGGCGGCATGCGTAGTCTCACAAACGCAGCAAGAATGAAGTTTAGACATCGCATTGTCTAGAATTGGCATCGAGAACCAATAATCAATATTCCCCAGAGGCGATGAGGCGCCGTACGACGTCAGATAGCCGCGCTGTCTGCCGATTTGTTGGCGCGCGACTGTCTCGCATACGCTACCGGATCTCAGCTCATCCGCGCCGAGGCGTAGCAGACGATCATGCTAGGTATCTTCTATTCAAGTTGTTGAGTTTGAATCGTGACGAAGCAGTGCAGCTAGCGGTTTATTTCACTGTGCATACTACTACTTAGTATTAGTATAGACTTGCACTTCTAAAATTCAAATCTCGTTATACATTAACAGTCATCTATTTTTGCTAGTCTGCATACTCATTCATACTGTAGAGGCTGGTAAACAAGCTAATTATGTCGGCTCTTGACAACTACTTGTACTTAACCTAGTATGTAAGTAAAGATGGGCAAACTACCTACATTGATATGGGGCATCGTCGACAGATCAAGTTTTACCCCTACATTCATTTCGGCCATTGCGAAGATTTGCTAGGCAAGTAATGTTTACTTGTTTTTCCATGATAGGGGCGATAGCTACACTTTTTCGCCCCAAAATTTTCACCAGGGTTTGTTCGGCGAAACCAATTAGACGAGATTGCAACTGTGCAATTGGCGTTTGTTTACGAGACCAGAAAGGCTATGACTTCGTACAATCCGTATTATCGACGTATTCTGGCTACGGGCGATGGTGCACCGGCACGGTAGAGATTCCATTTCGCAAAGTGTTCCAAGTACTTGTTATTTCGTGTCCGTCATCTGACGACGGCTTACAGCTCGGTGACGCCTAAGGATGACAGTTGAACATAAGGCGTGAATCCTTAGGGAATTCGGGATCTTAGACTAGCATGCTTCTCGAAAATAACAGCGACGATCATGTAATGATAGAAATGTATACTAATAGTGCACGATGTCAGTGCACTAGGTAGTGCCAACGTTGGTTCAGGATATTAACTAGCATGACTTTGCAAGTATGTTGACTGTCGAGACTGTACAGATTACAGTATCTTAAGACCCTTAACCAGTGCCCCGGATTAGTGGTACAATTATAGAACGGCTTATGATCGGCATCAGAATAATATTAGCCTCTTTCGGAAACCGATTGAGAATTTCAGCGCTGCTATTGGATAGAGCAAGCACACAGGGGGTAGGGGGTACTTACCTAGGTACAGTACAGCGTACTTAATGAGCTATTCTTAGGAGAGAGGGTGGCTTCGATCGTTTGTGGCATTAGACATATTTGCAGTAGTGACAACACAATATTGAATCAAACACCGCCAAAGGGAACAATCCGTCAATCAACATATGCACTCGTTACTATACTAGTAGCCTGGGGGTGAGGTCATGTAAGTAGGCTGACCTACCTAGAAAGAGAGAGTCACTTCATTGGACTACCCAACCCTTGAGAAGTCAAGGTATGCTACGTCAATGACAGGTTGATCTAGTGTGTGTCTGTGAGGCCGTGGCTTCATATTATAGGTCTTATACTCCCCTCCATGCCAGGATCCAACTCAACACCCCACCGGATGGAAACAATTCAGTTGTCTCTGTTGCTGGACACCAACTGCTGCGAACGGGTGTTGGGTTGACGTGATGTACTTCATGGTGATCCTTAGAATGACAAGTGTCAAGAAGGGCTCACGTCGAAAGTAGGCCCGAAGCGGTTAATAAACAAGTGACGATCATCAGTCAATACGCATGAGGAGGGTCGACCTCTCCGACGGATACAGGCGAGACAGGCAAGTAATACCCAAACCGCCTGCAGACTGGACGCATTCAATTGATGCGACCAGAGATATGACTGGTTTCTATCAAATCTGCCGGTAGCCAAGAAAAGCCTAGTGTATCATGGCCCAACCAGTAGGAAGAGAGTATAGAAGATTCATGGGGATTGATATCTTTCACATGACCATTTCGGCCATTTTGACTCGTTCTTGTCTCCGATCACTCGTGTGTGTGTGTGTGTGTGTGTCTAGCGAAAGACGCAACGTTGATGTTTCTGTGTACGAAGTAGAAACTTTTCAATCGCCTTCGTTAGCAATCTAAGAGGGCTAGGGCTACAGGCATCGTTCGTCCACTTAAGTGACAACAGACAGTATGATGAGCCTGATTGATTCTTCATCCGAATTATCATCGACATGATGCTATAACTCAGAACTTATTCCGGTCCTATAGAAAACGATTCGCCATTTGCGAGAGCGCTCCCGCATCGTGGGCTATATGTTGTGCGTACGTACTATACAACGGTTGGCGACCGCAGTAGTTGATTGGCGGATTGTTACATCAACCGACGATGCTGAGTCTACTACGCATGTATGCATAGTTGAGTAAATGGATTTCCCCTGGGGCCGTACTTAAGTATCTGCGTTGCACGACGTCCGCGTCCATCAACGGTTCCGATGCCGCGATTCCCTTTTCAGGTGTTCCTAGTGCCACTTTTGGTCCTTCCTCATTGTTAAGATATCCGCAACGGAGCACTTTCATCAGATGCTAACCAGGGGTACAATCTGTCCACCGCTGTACTATCTATGGTGTACACACTAAACTACTAAGTATATCTGAATACTTACAACGCCGCAAACCGACGGTTATGTTGCCACCAACGGACAACGCCAACGGCGCTGCCTATGTCGTCAGCGGATTCAGAATGAATGGGCTTCATCGTCATAAGGATGCCGTTGGATCGATTTAGGCGGCGTATGTGGAATCAACTTCTAACGGCCGTTTACTACTAGCTGCCCAACCTCTTCACTGCTAAGTAGTAACGGTGCTTAGCCTCGATACAATCATCATACAATACTGTACCAAGGCGGTAGTACCTTAGGGTAGTGAAGAATTTGCGGTGTGCACTTCGTATTTCTACAATCCTAGAAACTCCCAGGATATTGTACCGTGTGTGTTCAACTGAAGAGGATTAAAAAAAGACAATCGTACTATGTGTATATGTAACTACAAATACACATACGTTTCGATCGGGATGCAACAAGGCACGGTTGGTGGCGAGAGGGTGGCTGTGACAGCTATTCAGGAATACGGTAATTCCAGCCAGAAATATTTAAAAGCCCAAGCTGCCACCGCCTTCGCCCCATTCCCATAAGCTGCTTTTGGCACAGTCGCGTATGTTGTGTAAGTTGGTACGACAAAAAAATCATCGTCTTCCTCGACTCGATCTTGACAGCTTGATAAATACTACCAAGAAATACTGGATTTACTACAAATTTCGATTTATACACCGAAACCCCCATGCTCGCTTTGAAACATAGCGAATACTAGTACCTCCTCGAACGGCCGTTGACTAATTTTTCTTCCTCGGCCGGTACCTGCTCCTTTTGGACTGGCGCTGCATTCTGATTTTATCGATTGCCCGTACCTACAGTAGTAGTGTCTCTACGACTTCGCATTTTCCCCAAAGCAGACGACGACCTGCGCTAGCACGCCCATCTCCTCCCCTGCGAATAATCCACAATCCGCTACAATCCACGGCGCAATCCACAAGCACGTCAAGGGTTCATCCACCCACCCACCTTCCCAGGTTCAGGGGAAGGAGACAGTGACACCCAATCCCCCCTGCTTCTACTACGATACATGAGTACAAGTTCTCTGCGTCCTTGTCCTTTCCTGTAACCAGACCGAGTATGTATATACCTACACTTACTTCCCCCCCAGGAGCCCAACCCCCTTCCCGATCTTTCCTCTACTTGCTGTATACACAAAAAAAAAAGTTTCGAGAGTCTTTTGGAGCCGTCGTTTTCTCCCGATAACGATGTGCTCACTTCTTCCATTCTAAGACTGAAGAGCTGGCCTCGACGCGAATGCTTACCACGTCTTGTTTCCCCTGTCAGTTCGAATTCGATTCTGCTTTAGCATAGCGATAGCGATATCCGGTGTTTGTCTTTTCTAAGCAACCAACACGTTACCAATGTCTCTCATTGAACATTCAACAACCCCCCTTGAGGGGCAAAACTATGAGTTAGGGGAGAAATCGGCCACGGAACAACAGTCTCAACCCGATGTGGTGTCCGCCCCGAAAGAAGATCCTCTCCAGGTCTTAGTGGATGCAGATGATGACGAGCAATGCCTCATAGAAGAGGCCACAATCCTGAACACTAGTAAAGAAGTGAAGACAAAGGAAGTCATGATCGAACCCCCCGCCATACCCAAGCGGAACACTCTTAGGACATCCCGGCTCCTCGACAGTTTGAGACTTAATTCTATCGAGTCCGCCACCAAGTCCCTGAACACTACACAGAATGTATACCTCTCCTCCGAAGAAGATGCCTCGTCCTCGGCAGACGAGTACTCTGACTCTGACTACGAAACCTCGAATGAAGAGCCCGAGAAGTCCCTCGTTAGAAGAAAGAGTCAGGAGGTGACTGCACGAGCTGTCTCAGTCGTGTTCGTGGGTAAGCCGAGCGTGGTCGAGCTAGCAAATTGTCGAAGGCCCATATCTCCTGCCAAGAGACCACAGTCTGAACTCTTCGGCCGGTCAGTATCGTCACCATTCGGAATGGGGAGCCGACCAGACTATCCGCCACGGAAGATCAGTTTGGCATCGATCAACGACCTACCCAAGCAGTCTCCCAGCTTCCTAAGTCAGGATCCCTTCAGTAATAGCCCATACACCCGACGCGAATCGATTTTGAGGGTTGAAACTTCGCCGGCCAGTTTGTATCCACGAACACCGATGACCCCGACTGGCGCTTTTCAACGAATCCAGAAGACGATCAGTCTGGCGCGGAAGCGCAGCCGCCCGAACCTGAAAGCCGCTGCCGAAAGTAGTGCCTCGATGAGCAGCCTTAACCTCTCCAACCCCAATACGTCGCAGGAATGTCAGGCATCCATGAATAGCCCAGATATCGCTTCACCATTGATGACGACACAATCACCCGTGACCTACAACGAGATACTAAGAGTGGCACGAAGGAACTCTCTTGCTGCTTCTGCCGTCCACTCGGCTGGTACGCAGACATATACAACACATAGCCAACCAGCATCACCAATTACTCCTGTCACGGCGAAACGGGGCCTGCTTAGCGGGTTGAACAACCGTCGACGCAGCATGAGGATGAAGTCATGATACCTCTTATTTTATTTTTTCACCACATCTTTACTTACACATTCATCTCAACTCTTATCTCAAAGGTTTAATGTGTCTACAAGGCACAAGGCGTTTTCACACATGGAAAGGGCAGGTGGCTGGGTGATATCATGGAGATTGGCGTTTCTCGGAACTGGCGCAAGATGCATTTTCTCGCTACCGCATGGTGCCGTGTGACACCATTATGAACTCATTTCTTACACACATGCAAGGGGCTGGGCTGGCTATCGTGATTGGAATTTTTCTCACGGTGGATCACGACGCAGACACACGGGCGGCAATTGATTGATTGATACCTGATGGATCCATATCAGGAAACCGGTAGAAGAGCGGGTGGCGGAATCAAGCGGACACACTACGCGCCCGAATTGGGCGCTTGCAGAGAAGATCTGTACTTTGATGTGGGAGAGAGATAAGCGGCAGCAAAGATCGTGTGCCCTATATGCATGTTTGCTAAACTATATGTGCTACCACTTATCAGCAGTTTAGCGAAGAAATACAAGAGCTCTCTGCATTGGAAGCATTTCATACATGCACATAAACCTGCACATAGCATTGACAGGATGCTCCTCTATTGAAACTTCAATCGCTGTTATAGCGTCGTGGCCATAATTTGTTTCGTTACCAATGCCCATTGTTTTCCTAAAACCTGCCATGTTTCCGTCTAATGTATGTTTCTGATCAGATGTCGTACATGCAGATAGACTGTACAGGAGGTTTAAGCTTAATAAGGAGGATTCTGGAGGGGTCGCGCCTGATGTGTGCTGTACCTACCCTACATAGACATGATACAGTGATACAAGCAGTTGCAGATGTCGAAACGAAACACGGCAGCATCCGGTACAACAATCTTTAACAAGAGCCGTTTCACATCTCAGGGTCTCTCGTTCTTTCCATACCATTAATCTGCCTCTATCACTTACATCATTGCCGCCGGGTTTTACTATTGCCGTTGCACAGATGCATCTGCCACTATAAAGGGTGTAATATAGTAATGCTATCGTTTTCCCCCTTAGTTTAGCAATTATCAATTGGACATAGTGCATTGGGAGGAATTCAATGTCGCGTTTTTCTCACTTACACATTTACCAACTTTTTCAAATCCACACTAACGATATATAGGTATGCTGCCTTAATTGTATAGTGTTTGTAGTTACGTTACGACGTGGTGGAGTGTGACGTACTGTATTACCAGAGCGATGCATGCACACGGGCATACTGCACCAAAGCGAGACAATACGAGCAGGACATCAACGAAATAAATCTAGGGATGCCCCTCTAAAGCATCAAGACAAGTATTCGCTGACATATTCCCCATTACCAACCTTTTCCCCCCCGTCGAAGCATGGTGGTGGGAGGGAACTTATCTTACCAACACCAAATTGGAACTAGAGGACGCCCTGTATCGTATCCGGAGTCACCGCCATTATCCAGACAGACAGGAAGACAGACGGAAGAACATATGTAACCCAAAGACCTGGAGTCAGGCACTCCGCGATACAGTATAGGATCTACTCAAAGGGGGTGGGGTGGGCTCTTTTTCACATACCTACCTTCTATCTACTAGTCTAGCCATCTACATCCACGAACACGCATACACACCTACTACGTAGAGGCACATAGACAGACACGATTGACACGACCTACCTACAAGCCACTAGTGCTGCAGTATGTGTGTGTGTGTGTGTGTGTGTGGGCTGCTCCGTGCACGTACTGGACACGACGATGAAGCATGGGAAATCTGCCTTTCACTTCCACGTTTTTCTGTACTGCATCCAGGAACGGGCTACTTTCTCGATCATCTTTTTTCTTGGGGCGATCATTCGGTCGGTGTTCGGTCCCCTAAACCTACTGACGGAATCACACCGACCGGCCAGCACAGGTAAGGCATATATATACTCTCAGAGCGACCCCAATGCATACACATTTATGTATTGGGCCTTGGTGTTTCGCGACTCAGATGGCATCAAGAAGTAGAATGGCAGCGCCACAGCAAATCGGAAAAAAAGAAAAGAGTACGTAAAAGCGTCTCGCCTCACTTGAGGTCTTGGCTGGGGTTTTTTGATTCTGCGCAGGTGTCATGCACGTGTCTTGTCTTAAACGATCTGCTTGGTACTAATCTTTAGTAATCCTGCCAACAACTCACCGCGCAGCGAAGTGTTGATCTCGACTCGGCAGATAAGCACTTATGTAAAACCAACCCAGTCCGTTGCGGCAGTATCTAGCTACATATATTCAAGGCATGCTAGAGGGAACCGGACCTCACCTCCTACCTAGTACGCATACATTCGAAAGCGCATTACTTGATATCCACGCACACCTCTTCCAAGCTTGCCTTATATGCCCTCTAACACACCAAAATGGGATAGATGACAAAAAGAGGAGGGTTGGAAAGAGCGAACTTTCCACAGACCGCCAACACGTCTTTCCCTCGTCGAGTAGGTACTTAGTGCGGTGCACTAAGGATGGTGTATCCGTCCGTCTTTCCAGCTAACTCTCTTTCCAGCTCGCCAGCTTCAGTACTGCATACTATCCCTGGTTTATACTTACTCCACAGGAAGTCCGTGATGAAAATATAGCGTGCTGAAGCGTGCAATCTTTGCACCAACCAAAACGCTAGTGAGAGATCTCCGAACTAAATACTTCAAACTCGACCTAATTAGGTACCGAGGTCAGGCTAGGCGGCATTTGGTCCACCGGCTTGTTAGATCCCCTCTTTAGTTAGTCTTGTAGCACGATCAACGGGGAAACCCAATCTAAGTTAAGTCGAGGATTCGGGAGGATTCAGAGATTCAGGTGGGTCTGAAGAATACTTCGATATTTTGCACTTGCCAGCCGAAACAAACCTAATGTGGAGCAATACAATGAGTTACTTCCAGATATTACATTTTGTCTCAATATCCCATCCCAACGTTGCGCAATTGGTAAGTGCTGTGTGCATGCAGGAAGCCTCAGCTTTTATGTAGTGTTACCGAGGTGTCAGAGACCTTAACTACACACGATGTTTTCCTGCCCAAAACAATATCTGCTTTTCCCCTACTGCAGTCGCACATCTATCCTCGCCTAAAACTGCCGTCGAGCACCCCAAGACTACAGAGAGAAAGAGAAAATGACGCAAGCTCCAACATGTGCGTCATCTCAATACCAGGTCATCGGGAGCAGCATCAACGCAGATAAGACCACAATATCCAAGAGGCGGCGGTCTACCTGAGACAAGACCAATGGATCGAACGGCCTGGGTAAAGCCCAGTGCGTTGCGCTGCATCCTATATTGTAGTTCATTGGCATTGTAGCATTCGGGGTCTGTCTCCAATAATAGAGACGACGAGACCTAGACTGGACGTCGGGGTTTACCCAACCGTGGTCCGTAGCTCTCTCTGTCTGTCTGCGGGGGATGACAACGCTGACGACAATCCCAGCAGTTGGACGGCAGCGACCGCTGTCCTTGTCGTAATATAGTGTGCATTAGGACCGTTGCAATATTCCCGGTCATCTGGACACCGTTGAAGATATGGAATTATGTGCGCATCGAGGCTTCTTGCCTGCACAGCTACCCTCAAATCCTAGACCCTTGGAAGTTGGAAGATATGGTAACCCAAGGTGGTCATCCAGGTCAACCATAACCAGTACGCGTCTGCCGCCAGTAGGTTACTTACTTGGTATATAACCGTGATCCTCTTGAGTGTGCCTATATTGCTTCAGATTAAAGTAGGGGATGCAGGTCAATATAAGTCATCCTTATCGGATATAGACTACCATCGAGATCCCGCTCCCCCCGCGCTAGGAGCATTGAAAGACTATCGAAACGGCAACCCGGAAGATCAAACACTTCTGATAATGGCATGTCTCCGAGTATGAGGGGCAAAGAGCACCGTCGGGCCCTGACTGGATAGTAATCCTTTGCTGAGGCAACCGACCGTTGGATATTTTCCCCACGATACAGCGCCGACGATGCATCGATTAACAAGACCAACAGAAGTTCATGACAAGCAAGCTGCTGTGTCACATGAGTCTTGAGCGCCTATCAATTGTGTCATCACCATCGCATCACAGAGCAATTGGCTGCACCGTTGAAGCTCTCGAATGCTTAACAGGTTTTTGGTTGGAATTCGACATGTTGCAGCAGACAAGAAACGGTGACAGGTCGTACGTCAGACATTCTGGATCTGCATCTTACAATCTGGGACATCGCACAGACACGGACGTTTTTTGACTAGACTACTTGTTACGATATTAGTAACCTATCTCCTATCCCATCAGAACGTTACTGCAGCAAACAGGTAAATACCCAGCTCACCTAAAACTTGCATCTGCGAGCGTAACCGCAGAAGGGCACGTGCAGACAGACATGAAGATAGGTGGTAACGCTTGTCTATATGTGATGGTCCCGTCATTGGGGGTGGATTTCATGCAAGCACTTTAACAGGCCAATGTCCATCTTGTGGCGGCTGTGCGTTTTCAAGCTGCAAGCTCTTTAACCCCCAAGCGAGCCGGTTGCAAACGTTGTTACAGAATGACCCCTGCAGCGACGTCTACTCTGACTCCGTTTCCCCTGTGTCATTGTCATCAGGTATAGTATTATACCCTGACAAAAAAGTGAACTCCTTCATGATTTGTGAGGAGGAACGGCCAGTGACTATAGGTCACAACTAGGCCGGAGGCCAAGCTTGCCTTCGTAACCAAGTCTCTGTGTAGGTACTTATGAATAATGGCGGGATCGTAGCGTTGGCGGATGATAGACATTAATTACCTGTGCTATAGTTACAGCTTTTATACCAATATGCCTTGACGCTTAGTCCATCGTCGTGAGGCAGCCTGGTGAAGCAAGGATTGAGGAGATGATAAAGCACGTAACCACAAACCCAAATTAACCAACTCAATGCTTTTCTTTCCCTTTTGCGGCCTCATGGTATGAGCGACGAATAAAATCAAGTAGTCTCAAGATACTCGCTCTTGCCGGCCGCAAAGTGACGCGCATGAGAACCAGAAGGGCGAACCTTCTGACCTATACACTAGTGGGCTCTCTAGCTTCCCCAAGCTTTTCAGCTTCTCCTATGACTAGGATATAACGGGGATGCCGGCAAGCCGCCTGGCAGTGAGTGTAGTATATAGCGTCGGTTCGTTGTATATCATGATTGGCTACCCGTATTATAAACATGTGCACGAAACGGACGCAGCATAACAAGTCTCTGGATAGAATAGGAGGTAGCCTATCTGGATCGATTGTGTTTCTTGGTGCTGGGCATACAGCTAGCCAATGACTCGCTGGCGTTTTAAAGCTGTACTAGCGACTGGACTGATTCGCTACGGTCAGAAGGCGAATCTCTGCTGCTGCGCCTACATGCACACTTGCCTTGTGGTGCGACCTGATGGTGACGAAGGCAGATTCAGAGCCAGATACGGCTCAACGAGATGTCTCCTAAATGGCTAGAGATGCTTTACGCCAAGTCTTTGGAGGCATGGCTACCTATGTGGTTCCGCCTGGCCACAAAGGCGAGGCGGTCCCGGAGGTCTTATTCGGACATTTCTTCTCCATATTTCGGCGGTTTGCACTATCCCCGTGACTCTCCTCCTCCCGGCCTCCCGGCTTCCCCTAATCTAGCAAAGCAGCCATACCTTCGGATACGATTTGAGTAGACAGAAAGGGTTTGGCAAGTATCAAAGCCCATTCGCTACTCTAACTTGACCTTGCTAAAGATTTTCCCTTTCACGCAGTGCTTAAGGATCCAGGGATGTCGCTGAACCTGCTCCAGGGGTAGCCTCTTGTCTGCATCGAGAACGAGCAGCTTAATCGATGTCAGCCTCGGACCGGTTTCATCATGAAATATATTGAAACTCACTCCTTTAATAAGGTCCGCTGCCTCAGGGCTGATAAAAAAAGGAATCCTCATATCACCCTTCGCGATTCTTATTTGGGTCATAGAGCTTGTCTCTTCTTCAAAAGGAGCCTCTCCAACCAAGAGCTCATACATCAGAACCCCCAAGGACCACAAGTCCACCTTTTCGTCGTAGCATTTGTTCAGCCCTCTGAGACCAAGCATCTCGGGAGGCAGGTAGTCCAATGTCCCACATTGAGTAAGTCTGCGGCTGCTTGGAGTATGCACACTACAGCCGAAATCAGAAAGCTTGATCTCTCCGTAGATGCCAACCAGGATATTCTCGGGCTTGATATCCCGATGGATGACATGCTTGCGGTGCAGGTATTGCAAGGCACTCGCCATCTGCGCAATATACTGCGCCGCCTTCCATTCCGGGAACCGATGCGCCTTCCGCAAGTGCTTGTATAACTCCCCTTGACCGGCAAACTCAAGGATAAAGAATATGCGCTTGCTATCGTGGAAGTGGCCGTATAGTTGCAGGATGTGCGGGTGGCGGAGGTTGCTCTGGATCTCGACTTCACGGCACACCTGTCTCCTCATCATGTCAGTTTGAATCTCGTCTTTGTAGAGAGTCTTCAGAGCACATATGAAGCCGCTAGATCGTTCTCGTGCGAGATATACTCGTCCAAAGTGGCCCTTACCCAGGGCACGGCCGACCTCAAACATGCCTATATGGAATTGCTTGTAGACAGGCTGTGCGATGATAGTGGCGGCTAGACGCTTCTTTAGAACTAGTGAGTGATGTCGTGCACTTTCGGACTGGAACGACGGGGAGGGTATAGTCGCGGTCGTGATACTGCATGCATTTCGCAACAGTGCAGTCTTGAGGAGGTTGGATTGGCCAAAGCCGTGTGATTGAAATGTACCGGTAATGGCTGCAGTCTGTTCTCCTTCATCTTTCGTATTTTGGAAGCAGATAGCTTTATCTCCAGGGCCTGCCTTTGTCTTCTGGTAAACATTGATAGACTTCGGTCTGAGTGCCATGTTCAAAATTCAATTGGGAAAATGGGGCAGTTTAAGCAAGGGGGGTTTGACCAAGCTTTGTACTATCTGGGGGATTAGCAAAAGCAATCAGCAAGGGATATACATAGCAGAAACCGTACTTATCGTAGTAGTAGTGACTGTATCTACTTTCTAAAACTAGTATAAGAATTGCCTGTTCCCGACCAAATCAAAGGTATCTTAACGGGGTTCTGGGTGAGTTGAAGGTGATTGCCTAGGTGGGTGCTACAACACGTTATTTGATTTGGCAAAAATGTGTTTTGTTTACCTTGCACGAGCGCTGGTGAGACACACAAACAATACAATATTTAATAGATATTTAAACCGGCTCTCTGCTTAGGACTATGCTTTAATCACCTAGTTTTCTTCTCTCCTAGTTAGCAAGTGCGGCGGTTTAGAAAGAGAACATCAAAGGCGTCAACAAGAAGGATTCTTGAAACACAAGAATCCCGCGAGCTCAGTCATAGAGCTTTTGATAATGCCGGAGCCTGCATCCGATGACCTCGGTGACGGTGTCACCTTTAAGATGATCTCAACAGCTTACGGCTGTCCGTCCCGGAAGCTCAGATTGCTATGCTTCAACGCGGCGAAGCGCGATTTTCTTTCGAGATGTATAGGATCTTCTGCGTGTAAGCTACTAAAGCTCGGTATGATTCTACATCCCTATCGTTGATTTGTCCCAGGAGAGTAGGTGGGGGTCATCCCAGAATGACCATAGTCGCCAGTCGTCGCTGTTGGTGTCGGTATCAAACCCGGCAAAGGGGTCCGGCACAGGTTGAACAGAAGACTGGTCTTGCGAGCGGTCCGCTTCTTTTTCGTGCGCGGCTCTCGTCAAGCGTCGACAGGGACAAGTGTTTATTTTTCTATCCAGACATTGGCAGGCTTCGGTATGTTTGTCGCATTTGAGGCCACCGAGGGGTGCATAGTGTATCGATTTCAAAAGCTCGGGGTAGTCGCATTGACAGCGACTGATAGAATGAGCGGCGTCCCTCGTCACTCTGTCGTAGAGATTCTGAGCCGCGCCAATAACCTGTACCCATTCCTCCCCTAATTTCCATAATTGCGAGATCTTCTCGAGGTCGGCGAGGTTCTCGGCTGCCAGCTGTCTACGCAGCTCTCGTTCATTGGGGTAATGCATGTGAGGAAATGTCACGACATATTTATTCATGAGTGCTGCTGTGAAGACACACAGACCTGTAAAGGGTGTATGAACAGCAATATCAAGACTATTAAGATCTCTCATGATGTACGATATCTGCGCTGCTGCTTCGAAGAGCTCGTCGGTATTCTCTCGCCACCAACCCGGTGGTGCTTCTTCTCGGTAGAAGGGCGGATCGATGGGCCCGCGAGGCTCTTTTTCTGCGATAGGCAAAAGAGGGATATACTCCCGACGCATGAAGATGACACTTGGGCCTATTAGAATTCTGAAACCATCAGGTGTTTGTGAGAGGACTCACCAGAGGTAGTAGAGCAGGTTAATGTAGGCAAAAACCTCGCCTTGTCTGAAGTGAACGTGATTCGCTACTTTAGTTTCCGGATACTTCAACCTGGGGTCTTGGTCTGCTCGCCAGCGAATTAATTGCTCTCTAACCATCGCCCACTGTGAGTTTGGATTCCATGGACAGTTTTCCGGTTCCGTCATTCGAGGTTGCTTCCTTCCTCCGTCTACTATCCAGCTATGCGTCTTATGCCAAATGTCCAAGCCCCGTACGAGAATACAAAAATGGAAACCGGGACTAGATGTTTCTTTACCAAGAGAAGGACTCCTTATCAAATCCTCGAAGCTAAGCGAAACGCTGGGTTCTGATCCGAAGACAAAGTCTTCCTCGCTCTGCGGCATACGGACTTCAATGTCCTCTGGATTCATCATTGCCGGACGCTGTTTTCCACAGCTCAACAGCTTGTCTATCGTGAAATATGTCCACATCGTCCTGATCTCCACCTCAGACAAGAGGGAATTGTTCGATACCGTTTTCGCGTCTCGCTCAATTGTCTCGGTCTTGGTAGCTCGGTAGACCTGCGCCATCCGTGCAGCAATGCCGGCGTACATCCATGCTGAATAGCCAATCCCCTCTCCCCACTCGTAAAGCGCCATAATGAGGAAGCATTGTATTAGACTCAGACTTGCCGGTGCCGTGATACGGCATTGTAGCTCTCGAGTCAGTAACGTAGCATGTTCGGTACGACGGAAATCGACCGACTCCCCCAAGTATCTGCAACTAACAGCAAGAATAGCTATCAATCGTAGTTTTTCGTCGTCGGATATATCACCAGAAACCTGCTCTAAGTCGGATGGATGAAGGAACCCGCACTCGGGAAACTGAACTCGGAAAGTAGCAACAGCCTGGGCGAGGACACCAGCATCTAGTCCAGCAAAGTGTCTGGCGAGTTGGTCACTTGTATTGGCTACCGTGCCGCGCTTCTTTGCTAGCGGCCTGGTTTCCTGGGAAGCTTGTGATGCTATCCTCTTCCTCGGGGCTGGTTGTGTACGATTGCTCGAAGAAACGGAGACAGTGGTCGCTGTTAGGATACATGTATGCGAGTTACCACTTCTGACACACCCACGGCAAGGTGATTCGCCCGTGTGGTGACATTTGACTTTGGACCTCCTTTCACACGTGAGTATGTTAGTGATGACTTCTGACTGGTGTGTGCTTGTCGGGAATCACAGTCGTTAAGGAGAAGCGAGGCATACCTGCACCTGAGGCCCAATTAGTACAACAACCTCGGGAAAAACGTATAGCGGAAACCAATGTTTTACCTTTCGCATGCTACTGTTGTCCGCATTTTTGAGATACGGTGATGTGCGGTGTTACACAACCCAAAGAGATAAATCGGAAGCTTCCTAGCTTCGAGGTGCCAAAGCCGAGTTGTCAAGCATTCCCGACTTTCCCGATACCGGGATCGCTAGCGCTACCGCTTTCAAATTAGACCTGAGGCCGCGAACACAATCCTGTATTTGGATTTACGGAGATTCTAAGTCATCCTGCTTGCTGCTTGCTGCTATACAGTAACCCAAGAGCTAAGCAACACGTTTAAGTTGAAGCACTCGGCCGATTTGAATCTTGAGGGCATCGGCAAGAACTCTTGCGCTTCTCGGTTTACCCCCAATGTAGGCACCTATATTAACACCCCTGTAGCTTGAAGGGGTGGCATAATCACGAACACAATAAACGGTTCATTATCATCTGTTAGTTAAAATTTTGCTTTTGCTCATAAGTCTAGTATGGGATAGACGGTGAAGGGGTGGGTAGGGACATGAGCGACTCCCGCAGAGGGATCAGTATTACGCTAATCTTGATTCATATACAAGGGTACTGCGTACTATTGAAACCGCGAGTTGTGGCTCATGACACAAATCTATTCGCAAGAGGGTTTCTAATAAATGACTTAACGACAGCTATACCAGGGACAATTTGTAGGCTCACCTGAAAATAACATGTGCGCAACTCTGTTTTCGCGTCTCTCGCCGCCGCGAAAGAATCCAGGAGGTGTCCATCTGATCAGATGGCTCCGATAATACCGCTGTCCTTGCCTCCAGTGACATGCCATCTCTTCCTTCTACGTTGAAACCGGCGAGGTCTCATGGGGAGCATGCCACATTCGCCTACGTTCGTGTCTAAGCCGCCGTTACGATTCCTTGATGGAATATACACCTGACTAGGGTGTCATAAGAAATTGGCCTTTCCACCGTCTCTACCTATAAGGCTGTAGTGCGCCTTTTGGGAGCCAGCGATGTTACTAGCTGTCGTTTCCTATGATAGTTGAATCCAGATATGACCAATTTGTTCTTCTCATGACCTTCACCTTCGTAGAGAAGCCAAACTCGATCGCTCTGCTGTTGGTGTATTAATAACAACAGTTGAAGACAATCCCTGGGATATCTCCCTATAGCATATGCTGTACCTTTAAAGCACTTGGTATGTTTTATGGCACTGGCGGATAGATTTTCATGAATATCGGCTGATATTACCGTATATTTGTCGTATTTCTAAACTAGTATACGAGAGCCCGACAACTTACAGAAAACTCGTTGCGACTGTCATAACAGGCCTCGAGTAGTGTCAGAATTTCGATCCGGTGTGAACCACCTCTTCGACAAGGATAGAGCCGGAGACATGTGGTACGTCTTCAGGACCTCCGCAAGTGCCGCCTTGATACTATCTAGGCCCACGTCTAGAGTACTTAAGATCATCGCCGAATTCTGGGTCAACTGCTGTTATAGGGACACCGGGAAAAGAGCGATGCCTACAATTGTTCATAAAAGAACCTTCATAGTGGCCTGCTCTTCTCCTACGACATCGCGAGTATACAACAAAGCATGGTAGGTAGTAATGGCCTGGTTCAGAATCATCTGGTTAACCTCTGGTCGGGAGCACCATATGAGAGCGTATGTACTTAGGCTGGAAAGGATTCTCAGCAGCGCCTTTTGAATACGTATTATCAGTTTCATCCGAAGATAAAATAAAACAGGGTGCCCAAAATGGATTGGGTTTGCCAACGAATCTCAGAGCGGCATCATAGGCTTTGTGCTACCAGCACATCCCCCTCTCGCGTTTGCCCAGATGAAACCCCTTTCAGGCGAAAGGAGACATGTGTTCTGTCGATAGTTGAATCCAACAAGGTTTCGGTACTCAAACGAAAACTGACGAATCGCGAATGAAAACATGTTTCGTTGTAACCTTTGTAAATAAGCATGTAAAAGCTAAGAAATGTTATCAAAACGTCGCTATGTGCGTTCGGAAGGTTTTGGTCCTAGATAGGCGCGATCTTCCAGGAGCTCGACAGTGAGATACGATCACCGATAGAAAGGTAACGATGACCAATTAGAGTTCATCGCCCTCACGGTTACTTGGTATATAGACGAGAGATATCACTCTACATATACCCAATCGGGGGTGGCGGACGATGTGTCGCCTCTATGGCATCTATGAATAACAAGCAGATACTTTAAAAATATATTTGATTCCAGGCTACCCTCTCTATTATTTTGAGTAACTCACATCCTTGGTACATCACTTTGGGTCCCGACTGATGGTGCGCGGTCTGAGGCCGCGTATGAGGGGGCGAGCTATCCGGTAACACGACTGCTACACCGGCGAATGGTTATAATTAGAGGTTAAGATATGGAATATAGGCGTAATGCTATTTTATTATCCTACAGCCACATAAGCGGGCTCTCAACGCATGTCAGAGCAGAGTCTAAACGACGGGTTACGTATTGAATTGAAAAAAAAAAAAGGTAGAATACGGCTACTTAGCCTTGCCACCGAATCAAAGGCTCCTGGCGGTAGCGAATACAGTATAATGCTGCGCCGCGTCGACGGAGCGAATTCCGGTCCTTCTGAAAGCCGAAGGCAATGTACGAATGCGACAACAAGCCGTAGAACGAATGGAATAGTTCCTCAACGTCCACACGTCAGATCGTTGCGTGGCTTTTTTTACTGGGAGGCTCTATGCAGCCATACGCAATCTGTCTTGTTCGGCCCAAACACCGGTCATAAATGCTGCGGGAGCAAAGAGAGAGAATAGCCAATGAATAGGCTTTTCGCCTACTTGGTGTGAATGTCACAGTAGCGGTGGTAGTGGTAATTGCGAACCAGCTTGTTGTGTGAAGTTATCAGGTATGGTAGTATGAAGTGGTCGATGCAGGGTAAGCGACGTGCACATGTGTGTTGCTTGAAGTCTCATATAGTCAATTTATCTTCGTTGGAGCAGATGGATGCAAACAACTGCGCTTCGGATGCAGCCAATCCGCATAATGTAGTATGGGGGAGGGGGCCCCCTATGATGACAAAGGTAGTAAAAGTAGGTAGGTACTACAAGAGCCATGATTCGAGATGACTTTGAGAGTCTCGTTACATTGCTTTAATGGATACCTTAGATAAAGAATAATCCCGAATCTCGGGATTGCAGAGGTAACAGAAAGAATACCCACATATCTTAGGTAGATAGATGATATTTCGGTTGCATCATCGGTCGAATCTTTGTCACGACGAAAAATCAACTACTGACCATATTAGGTGCCATCAAGCGCAGAAACATGGTGGTGTTGCACTAATTATGTTTCTGGCCATGTACAACCTTGATACCCGTTTTTGCTTCCTCTATATTGATTAGGCCGAGTTTTAGTTCCAGGAAAAGTCAAATGTCTCACAAGGGACATCGAAGTCAGATTCTGTGTTAGGGACGGAAGCTGAGTGACCTCACACGAAGACACTACACTTTTTACCTTTTCCGGCTGGTACGACATGGCCATAAACTTGGTATGCGTCGGGGCCTGTTACCTCGACACCATCCTTAGGTATGTGCCCTCCGTTCTTACCTGGGAAGCAATAATTTTGGTTTGGCTGGCCTTGTATGCGTCTATTGGTATACAATTGCTCATGTTCGTTGCGTTGCGTTGTGCACTGCAGCGTCCCCCATTACCCGGCCGAGGATTCGAAATTACGTGCCTCAAGCCTCCAGGTCCGCCGCGGTGGTAATTGCCCCAATACGCTCGAGGTTCTCCAACAGCTTCTCCAACAAGAGCAAGGAAATGATGAAATCGTCAAGGTTAGACCGTACCTGGTGACATGCCTGCCCTCTCGTCATGCGCCAGCCACGATGCAAATTATTGAATCGTTCGGAGTGGACTCGCCTGTAGACTTTTCGCGATGCCTTTTCCGAGACGAGCACGAACAACCGGCCAGTAGCTACATTATCCGTAGCTCGGAAACAGGGAGCCGGACGCTAGTCAACTATAATGAATGTAGGAGTTATTTCCTTTTCTCACTAGCCATTGTCAAAGGTACATTATCGATTCACGGCATAAGCGTATCGTGAAAAGCCTAACTCCACTTCTAAGACGCCCTGGGATCACGCTCAAAATGGTGATAAACTGACAGCGGATGGGGTAGTGGCTGAAATGTCATTTCATGAGTTTGTTGCAGCCGCCGAGAGTGTGGGTGGCGAGGATGCGTGGTTCCACTTTGAGGTACGCAAACCAATTGACCCTGAACAGTGCGATATGAAAGGGGGTGCAGTAAGGCACGACGCTAAGATATGCAACAGGGCAGAATTCCTGCAACAACACTTCAATGCATCCAGTGGCTGAGGCGGTCAAAGCCCAAGGCGAGAGTGAGCGTTGAGATCGAGAAACCGGGTCGAGAGGGCCTAGACGAGTTGGTGGCTGAGGCAGACGTGGTCTTCTTCTCACGCAGCTGGGCTGAGGTAACGGTCTGCCCCTTGGAAGCTTTGAGCGACTGATTGGGTCGATTATGACTGAACTATACAGAGCAACCTATACACGAGTGCCGAGAAATGCCTTCGTGCCCAATCGGCGAAAGCCCGGAAGGGGTGAGTCGCATCGGCCGTTGACACTGGTTATGAACTGTTGCATCCGCAGAACGGCATTGACCTGGATGATGATGATGGCAGGTCCCATCTCTTCTGTACGTGGGGTTCACAAGGAGCGGCCGGTTCGTCGCCTGACGGAACCACCATGTCTTGCTCGGCGGCGCAACCGGACCAGACGCAGACGATTCATGTCATCGAGTAGGTCAGACCATCCCCGCCGTGCTGGTGCTGCACCTATGGCCCTGCTTGGGAAACGTCAAGCGTCAACCGAAGCGAGCAGGTAGAGTCAACTTAGACTAATGGCATCACTGTGGTAGCACTATTGGAGCAGGTGACACGTTTATCGCCGGAATCTTGTTCGGATTCCTTCAGCACAGTCACGACTGGGACACTGGGACGAAACTTAGCTTCGCCGTACAGTTGGCTACCTGCAAGGTTCAGCAGGAGGGATTTAACGATCTTGGATCCAAGGCACTCCGCTGTGTTGCGACGGCAAGGGTAGAAGTCGACAAATGACGAAGGCTAGGGTATGTGGATAAAAGCCCGCAAGGTAGAGTTGGTCCGCTGGACGTTGGCAGGAAACTACCTACTTAGCAGCTTTGTGACAGGTAGCGTCGGCGATTCACGACTGAGAGAGAGCAGCTCTGTCCAAGTTCTGGAGGTCATGCTGAGGACAGGCATAGGCCATAAACGTTCGGGCAATCTACTTAAGGCCTGGTGGGTGGGGAGCTCGCATAGATCGACCTGTAATCACACATCATAGAGTGCAGCGAAACATAAGCGAAAACCAACTGTCAAGTGTGTGATCTCGTCGTGTGTGGCAGGATGCAGAAAGGGACTGGCCAAGACTAGGCAAAGAAAGGATCGTCTTCCATACGCACAGATTATTGCATTCCCTGTGCTATGTGTGCTGGACCGAATACCACTTGGGGAGGAATAATACGCGCGTAGGCGTTTCTCCTGTGACAAAAAATAAAACGCCCCGAAACCATGTGGATGGGACCAAGTGGCACTCGGCGAATAGCACGAAAATCTTGTTAGCCTGGTATGTAATAACGATAAGCGGTGAGACTCTGTGGATCAGTGAGCGACGTTATAGCGCTACATATTGGCATGTAAGTAGTGGCGAGAGTCCGCGGGGGGGACACGAGCTTCAGGGAGGTGGTAATTAAGTGCTGGTAATGGAACTGTATGTAGTAAGTAGTAAGATGACCAGGGCCATGCAGCATGCTGTAAGTTTGTAAGTATTCTACTTAATTGGGCTGGCGGAGATGAAGAACAAATGGTCAGCCAGGACTGCAACACCACACATCCTGATGAGAAGGATCCGCTGCACAGCAGTACACACTTACATACATAATACACCACTAAGTGAAGTACTGTATGTAGGTGTAGGTAGTACGTGGCACGGGTCTGGCACAGGTTTTCTCATTATGCACCTTCACGCTTTCACGCGCTCGGCCGTTCCTAGCCCCTCAAGGACGCCCCAAGGGGATCTGGAATACGAATCAGGTCCTGGCAGCGCTAGGCGCCGTCGTCAGGAGCACCGGTAGCCGCCCTGCTCATGGCGTTGCCCACCCGAAAATACTGGGTTATACCCTCCGTTAGCCGTACTGTCTACCGCAGGAGAAAGCTCGGCGACACGGGTTAATCGGTGATGAGCGTAATGCGGGGGCACATGTAAGATCGGGCAGAGATGAGCTGAATAGGAGATCCTTAAAGTTTAGTGTAGTGTATGATCCCTCGGGGCAGACACGATAATTTACGACGGCAGGCGATCATCGTCTACGATAACTAGGGCGTGTTTTGAAGGGCAACCACCTGCGAGGAGTGGCAGAGTCTAGCCTAAGCTTTCCTAACTTTCCTACTACATCAGACCAGAGCATGAGGATTGATCATCACTGCTCTTCGGTCTCCTTAAAACCAAAAGGCAAGCGAGTCGCAATAACTTCCAGGGAAGAGGGATGAGGGCCAGCAATCCTTCGTTAGCCATGCTAAAAGGGGATTCGGCTACATACACGTAAGAAATCGACTCATCTATTTGCACACACTTACAGTGGACTACCTTCAAAATGTGAAAGTGCCCTAAGGTGAGCAGCCTCCCGGAAGATGAATGGCCGCTCGGCTGATGAGCTGGATGGCAAGTAAGTAAAGAAGATGGCGGCGCTAATCATGACGCAATACCCGGCACACAAGTGCTTTGGACCTTAACTGGTCCTACAAGTACGTAGTGTACACACGGACTGTCCTTGAATCGTGTGTTATCCTGTCTAGGATTAGAGAACGAACTGACAAATCCCGTTGTAGGACTGGATTGGTGGCACGGGTGGTAGACAGACTGCGCGGCACTCACTCTACTGTACAGTTTCTGGAGGGGGGATGTTTACCCGCCAATCCCATGGTTCTACCCCGGCGGTTTTCTTACGAAGAAACAACATATTATCGAATGCGACCGAGGGTCACGGGCTAAGCAATCTCACCATCTCAGTTTAATGTGCCTACCGTCAAGCCCCATTTCGCCGCCTGCTGTACAATACTCAGAGTACAGGGTGACCATAAGTAGGTGGGGGAGGGCTATTATACTACACTGAGTAAGTAGATACAGTGGATAGGTCTGTCACTGGCATATACTTGTACTTACAGTGCTTAGGAAGTGTTTTATGCCGCTGAATGAGATGGAGGCGTAGCGGTCACGGCGCCATTGCGGGGACTGAGAACGGACTAGATCTAACTGCACCCAAACTGGCCTGTAGGAAGGAGCGGCCCACCTGCGTCTGCCACCCTTTTTGGCTGGGGATGCCACCAATTTCCCATTTCTATAGTCAACATACGCCACTTCAGCCGTTTATAGTTAGATTCACGGCAAGGGCTATACCTCTGCATGACTTAAAGTGCTTGGGCATCTGGCTGCTTGTATGTAGTAACTAATAAATTAATAGTGTTGTTTCTTTACTATATAATCAGGTCATCGGCTTATTATGGTATGCTACTTAGGGTCAGTAGTTTAAAGGGTATACGAGCACTAAATTACGCACTTGGATTTGTAAATACACATGTTTTCTACGTTGTATCTTGATGCCACGGAATACAGACTTAGCAAGGCACTTGGACGGGCTTAATTGTATGTATGTAGGTATATCATCCGTACGCGGGAAATTGGTGGCATCCCCAGCCAAAAAGGGTGGCAGACGCAGGTGGGCCGGGAAGGAGCATGATACTTTAGATTGCGGATTGTCACGAGATTAGGTACTTGGATGCACAGTCTTGGCCTACAGTAGTGTTCAAGTTGAGCGTGAAGAGCCAGACAAGGAGAAAGCTGCCCTTTTCGGAAATAAAACCCAGTCACTATTGGCTCCCCGAGGTCGTTGGTGTTCAGCCGGGGTTCAGCAAGGATCTGATAAGGTTACTTAGTTTACTAGTTATGTACATGATATTCTTAGCGTAAGTAGGTGATGTGATCTGTTAAGGGAGATCATTCGCTACTGTAAGGATGGGGTACGTTTGATCTCGACAATGTTCAGCCTCCTCCTCCTGCCTACTAAGTACGGTAGAGGCGGTCCACTCTTACCTCCTTTTAACTTTCATACATAATCCAATGGCCTAGATCGAAAGAAGCTCAAGTGATACATAGAATTTATTGCAAATCCCATACTTATACGTAGTAGCGTGATAGTTACTGAAGAGGTAGGAACATGGATCTACTGTATGATATAAGAATATGTAGATGTCAGTGTGGTAGTAGCGGTGGTGGAGTACCAACACCAGGCACCAAGTTGAATGGTGACATGGCTATACGGTATCCGAGATTTCTATACGACACTGTGACTGAGTAACTATCTGCTTACACTGCTGTAGGGAGAAACCAGGTAGCGAACATCCCTGTGCCAGTGAAACTTAATAGATCATATATGAAGTGAAGTGAATGGCTTACGTCGATCAGTGTAATCTGCGGCTGGTTTCTACAGCCAGGTTACTTAGGTCATCTGAGAACGGTACAGAAAGAACGAATCAGAGTTCAAGTAGTGCCATTGTACCAAAATCACAGCGACTCAAGGTACAACTAACTGGGCCTTGTTTTACCGATGTTGGTAAGGGGACGTAGCCAACGTGCTTGGACAATCTGGAGACCACACCGACTAATGGTGTCCATGGCGTACGTCTTGTGTCATGGAAGAGAGACACGTCAATAACCTATCACCTGTCGGGCATGCCTTTGTAAGATCCCTCATTAGTAGCTGCGCCGCGACTATCTTTGTGAACGCGCAATGACAGCAATGCGAATGAGGCAGTTGCACTTTGGAGCCCCTGACTTGGACGAAACAGAAACTAGTTAGATATTGTGGGTATTGTGAGGCTGTGGTATTCAGTTTTTCTGACAGCCATTTGGACGAAACGAGAGGTCAAAGTACTAGTACAGTAGCATCTCTCTGGTGCCAGTGTGGATAAATTGGTAAGTAGTGTTGGAGGAACCAGTAGCAATGAGATCAGCCTCGACACTCCTAGTATAGTTTTCTACAGTATCATGTACCTACACCTCTTATGCATCACTCGGAACTACGGTAAGTTGCCGTCCAACGCAGGGCCAGGGCCAAGTACAGTAAACGTGCATTAGTCTAAGCCTACCTGACTTGCAGCGTACTACGTACAGTACCTGCCTGTATGTAAGCAGCAAAATGGACGTTGAAAGAAGCGAAGGAAAGCTATACTTGTACGTGGGAAAGAAATTGAGAATTCTCTGTGTACGTATACAAGTCGAGGATATCGACTGATCACCCCACAATATTCTACCGTACGAAGGGCATTACTAGTATATTTTCAAGTGCATAAAGCAAACTCCCAAACGTAAGCTAGAAGTACGATATACGTAAGGCAGCATTAGTTGTAGTCTATACAAGGAGTCACCTCTTGTAAACAGTACTTGCATTACTACTATAGACGATCTTACGTTGCTTAAGTTATCCACAGCAGGTAGTAAGGCTATTATCACAAATTGACGACTTAACGGTTTCATTATACCTACTTGCGCCAATATAGGCACCGGGTTCATAACGTATCCTACGTACATGTGCATTACTCGACGACCACAGACTTGGCTTACTGCTAACGAGTGGATGCGGTTGATATTCTACTTAAGTAGATATGCATGGTGGCAGCTGGTTCATAAGTGTTCAAATACATCATCTAGAACAACTCTTGATGCGATCGACACCTACGATCGATCCCTGTCCTATCCATAAGCCATAGAGTTACGCTATCTACAGGTAAGAGCTTAGACTAAGTAGCTCCTGAGACTTTGCTTTATTGGACACATGTAATAGTAGTACGAATAGTCTAGTATATCACTTGTGGCTGGCGAGGTAATGAAAGGAAATAGTGATACACAGATCCGGGACTTACTGTTCTATACTGTATCACTATTTCCTTCCATCGCCTCGACTGGGCTTTGCTAAAAACTTCTCGTTGATGCGCTACTATGTAGTAGTCACTGCAACAGCATGGGGGCTTGCCCGCTGTAGACGTGGAGCCTGCAGATCCTCGTCAGCCAAAGATCGGAGTGAACAAAAGGCCGAGCAGTTGCTTGCGGTGGATACAACCCAAAAAAAAATCATGAGAAGTTTTATAAAGTTATCCGGACATATAAGTAAGATCCATCTTTTGCCAAGAGCGCATACTCTATCTCGCAGGTACCTCGGTTAGCTTTTGCTACTGAAGTATACTTACAGTAGGCCGTTTACATGTATAAGCATTTCAAGATCTTCTCAAGTCCCTCAGTTCATTACAATAAAGCATACACATTTTACTCACTATGCAGTTGTCTGTAGTGTGTGGATGTGTGAAATTTATGTTGGCTCTGGCTTCTGCTCTGTACACCGTATCGCGGCAGCTTGCCTAGCCCTAACGGGTTCTTTATACAGTACTTGAGATTTATATACATTAGTTATTGCATAGTACTTACTATAGCATATGGTAGAGTAGACGGACAAGGACATGAGATCAACCCAGCTTTAACAGGTCATAGAGACTAGCGGGTAGCCCGTGTGCGTTTATGTTCTGTACTAGACCAGTGTAGGTCAAATGGCACCGGCTGTGGCGCTTGTGGCTATGGAGACATGGAGTCATTATTAGCCCAATACGATCTAAATTAGCTATATAGTGTACATGCCTAGGACTGGAATGACTTCGTATAAGTAGTACCTTGCGAAGCTGATCACCTACTATTACCTACCTTCTTGTCTCTAGCCGCCCCAAAAGCGGCATATTGTTTCAAGGGCGACACAAGCCTGGTAGTCTCGGATGCTGGGTACTGTACAGGGTCTTTTCTTTCGTGCCACCGTTGCGTAGGAACTAATCAAACCGTACTATTAGTATAACCTGGATCCTCAGATCGTTTCAGGGAGCCCGATCGTAAGGTCGGACAAGTCTCCTTCTCCGCCCATGTTTACTGGTAAGTAATTACCTACGGTATACGCAGTACTACAGAGTACCTAGCTGAGGCCAATAATCCACTCATACAGACCTTCAGCAAAGTCATATTATCTTATTTTTCTCGCTTGGCCAAACGTTGGTTGTCGCCGTGTTCCATCCTGTCTTTTGGTCAATTCTATTGTGGTGACCTTGTCATCTCAGATATAGTTACGTGCCACTCAAGAGGCATAGTCTACGGAAGAAAGAAGAACGTATTCCCTAAACGTGACGTTGTGAGATTGTGACCAGTTGGCAAGGAATTCGCTTACCATAGGACACGGGAACAAAATGCAAAATGTGTCTTAGTTGCATGCAGGTAAAAAAAATACCAAATTGGTATGATCTAGCTGCACCCTAGTCCATGCAGTAGCGTCCTAGACAGGCGCGTGCTTCGCGAACCTGTCTCGCCTGTGTGCACTGCTATGTACATTGTATTGAAATTTCATGTTGATGATACATTCCTGTGCGGGAAGTTGGATTGGTGGACTGTACTTCATGAACAAATCATGAGTACGTGTAAGTGAGTGGTCGAGCAAGAAGTCACCCTAGCATCTCTAAGCCGGGCCGTCCAAACCCCCTGTGCCCTCATCATTCGTGTTCCATTCCAAGAGAAAGAGAGAGAGAGAGAGAGAAAAGTCATTCGCTTTCTGACAAGCGTCACCGGCGTTTTCTAGCTTTGAAAATCCACGGACGAGACGCCCTTGTTTGTCTGGCGCAGTCAGCTTTGAAGCTAGTCTTTGCCAACACGCCTTCGGGTATTTCTAAAGACGGGCTAGCGTAGCAGAACCCATGGCCTGGGTAGAAGTCTGGGCATTCTATGCGCTGCTCAGGTAAGTAGGTACCTTATTACCATCAATATAGCTTCGTAGTTGCTGTAAACTACCTAGTAGCACCTACGCTCGCGCCAGTAGTTCTCCGTGGTGGCGGTATAATAGTGACTGTACCATTCATCCATCACCTCTTTACCCGTCCCTTTAAGTGTACGCATACGACATGTACTATGGTAGCATCGTAATCTGGCGTTGTCGTCGGTAAGCCGCTCCTCACTACGGATCTAGCATAGAGACACCCGGGTTCAGGTACAGAAAGGCCGAAAGGGCTCCCTTGCAAATGTGTCTCTGATGTGACCGCCCCTATGCCGCATACCTAATGAAGCGTCTTTCTTGTACAGGGGGCTCAGAGGCCAGTTAAATGGATACAGCCCAGGGTTACCTTTGTGATGGAACGGTCCTCGGGTTAGAAGCGTCCCTAGCGTTACCGAAATATGTAGTGTGGTGGCTCCTTTATATTTTTGGCAAAGAACGGCAAGTGACGGCCGCTTGAGTCGCGACCTTGCCTTCACGCCCCGGCATCTCATGACACGCCTCTCCTGGCAGGTTCTGGCTGAGACGGCAAGCCAACGGGACCAGAAGCCTGGTCGAAACCTGCTGATAGGCACACGTCCCCTGTTTCCCTTGTCATCATTCTACTTGAACTAAGTCTACTCTAGTCTAGTGCAAGCGTGGTGCAGACTTCCAGCAGAGACTGCTTGCATACACTAGAACTTCTACACTACTTACACACATACATTTCAATGTCTCTCCGCTAACCCCTACCCTCCACCCTCCTCCTTGGCTCCTTGGTCCCACGCTACCGACGCTAGTTCTAGCTTGAGCCTTTGGCCATTTGGACGGGAAACTAGCAAGGCGTTTGGGGGCCAGGGATCCGCCAGCAGGGAATAGGCTTTGTCCTATCGACTGTTCCAAAAACTTCGTTCCTTTCGTTGAACCGGGGGTCTGTGTGGCCCTGCACGTTCTCCGTACGGAGCAAACCTTGAATGCGAGCCATCAAAAAGTTGAAAGGCCTTTTTGCAACCTCCCCCAGTCTAATCCACTACACCAACGCTACCATCGCCAAAATCCACCCGTCCCCCCGGCCATGGACCGCGCGGGCACAATGAAGGAGAATCCTTTTCTGACCCTACTCAGTAGCAATCTGTCAGATCCCTGCCGGAACCATGACGCAGAAAGAAATGTCCCGACGAACCGTCATACAGGTAGGTGAAGCAGACACACATGAGCACACGCTCACTTGCATACACATGCCAAAGCGGCCAATGTCTCTAAAAAAGTATTGCTTCTCGGCCCTACCACCCCAATATAATCCGCCTTGATGCCGCTTCATAGTCAAGAGCCTTTGCCCCACGACCCGTCTAGTATATTCTTTATACCTAGTTTAGATCCCTGATATTAAACATGCTACATTCTTGGACTGACTAGCCTGAGACTTCTCTTTTCTGTTCATCGATACATAATCACTCTCATCAACCCTCTGCAGCAACTTGTTCGTAGTTGCTCTTTCTCTCAAACTCAAACTCTACTTCGTTATTATCATACAAAAATCCTACTAGCAAAGCCGGCTGGTCAAGCCAGCCTCCAACAAGATGATGTCCTCAAGCTTTGGGGCAAACGTACAACAACACATCATGCCGCTCACATACCCAAGCCACCCGATAGTAGACGACTCCTTCAGACAACAGCAACAAGCGTTCCCAGAATCGTCTCGTAGGATATCCCGTCATCTTAGTGGACAAAGGACGCCAGGTGCCATGCGGGTGGTGAAGCCAAGTAGCGCCAACAACAGTCCACAGACCATGATGGCGAGGCGGAGGACGATGGTGAACGACACCAACCAAGCTCGGCGGCGCCAGCAAGCTCTGGACCAGGCTTTGCAGCAACAAATCCAAAATACATCATACTATATGGCCCATCAAGACCAGGCCAAGCGTAATGGCGGCCGCCCCGTTAGCTGGCATCCGAGCTCGCATCTTCCTGATACACAGCAGCAAATGCACATGCAAATACCCCAGGTCGACTTCAGTCAGTTCGTCACAGCTATGCCAACGCCATATCATGCAAAGGAATGCTTCATCGGATATCAAAACCTGCCGCCGACACCAGCTGCATATTCTGGGCATACCTCTCCGATTTCTGGGTTCTCTCCATTGCTTATTCCCTATGGCCCAACCTCCCAGTCGACTGCCATGCCGGCATACGTATCAGAGTCGTGGATTCCCACGACACAGGCAGCATCAGACTGCTTCAATCAAAGCGGCAGCCCTGGTGCCATGGAGCCTTTTCCCGCATACAACAACAGCCAGCCAGCTTTCGACTGGCACACGTATTCTCCTCAGGAATTCCCGTCCTGTACAGCACCTCCCACGCCAGATGAGTGTTTGGGACTACAGCAACCTCAAGCCGTGCCATCAGAAGAATCGATACCATATCAACCACTGGAGGAACCCGAAAATGAGGAGGAAGAGGGGGAGATTTTGGTTGGAATGGGGCTTTACGATCTACCCAGCAAGGCGGATACCGATCCAGAATTAGATCATTACCGGATGACGACTTCGCATTTGTTAGGCACGACCTACCGCAGCGGTAAAGGCTGGAAACTAGAAGAGGCTTGGGAGCCCCCTGCTTCGGACGACGAAGATGGTGACGAAGACGCCGATGGCGAGGAGTCAGGAGAGGAGCCCGAAAGCATAGAGTCACCGCCGGCACAGCAGAATTGGATATGAAACTGACACACAATGTCGCCATTCTGCTATACCCATGACTACTCTGATGCTTGAATCATCAAGGGCGGCGATATATAGATACACAAAACAGTAAAATCCTTAGGAAAATAACCTACCGGATCAGACATGGTATGGCAATAGGACCTATCAACTCTATTCTAGGTACGGAGAAAAAAATGAAGAAAACTGTTCTGATTAAATCCAACGAGTTCCCTTGTTTTAGATGCGTGATATTTTCGTTTCTATGTAAATGTGCTTTATGACGGCATCGTTCGTGGTCTGCGGAAACCTCATCTCGTCCCTTATTGTAGATATGACATGTCACCTGTGCTTTGCTGTTAGCTACTCTTAGACTCTATACTAGTCGAGTCACTCTACTATACAATAAATAAGCCGCCGAGGCTAGCGGTGTTAATCAGGTTAACGATCACGTACCAGTATATTCGGTCCTGCAGACATACATAGCTCCGTACCGAGGCGATGTTCATGAGATACGTACCTGCTGCACAACCCCCCTGTCTCTGGTTATACCCTTGCTAGGGGTCTATGAGACCATGCTTTATATAGCAGCCTAAGGCTCTACTCAATAATGTACTAAAGTGGGGGGTGAAAGTAGATATCATGCCTACATTCATCGTGGTGTACTAGCTCCATATCAACATCATACGTACAACGTATTTGGAAGTACATATGCATACTTACAGGGATTGTTTCCCTCTTATTTGCCTTCCTCGAAAAGCACCCTAGACGCTTTGTGTGGATTCAATGGAAGCGATTTCGAGCCTTTTGCACCGGACCGGGAGTCAGAAGCGTATCTTTCTACGATGGGCATACCCCGGTATGAACTGTACATCCAAGTATACTCCTTCGTTCCATAAATTCGTTCTAGAGTACGGATCGTACATGCTTCACATACACTACCTTGTTTTCTTACATTTCTTTTCACGTATATCTGCGCAACCCTTTTCCAGAATACGTTACTTGCAAGGGCCTCCTGGACAACTGCGTTAACCAAAGGAAATGCCCATTATTCTATTCTTTCTTGTCACTACTCACATACTATGCACAAGTAACTAGGTATACGTATACGTGCTCGTCCAAACGGCCTCATAAACCTGTGGGGGTCAATATTTTTGCACGTGCGGTTGGTTGTATTGCCCTTTTCATACCATTCATGTGTTGTAACGCCTGGTACGTAAGTCTTTTCCGCATCTGCTTTGGCGGCTCTAACCGAACACTTGTTTGAATTGGGCATTCCGTAATACTGTGCTATAATATCTACTGTACCAGCCTACATCTTGGATTGACAATGCCAAAATGCACGCGCTGGCCGGTGACCTGGCCCATCCATCCATCCATTTCCATCATCCGTCCATCCATCCACCATCATTCCATCCACCCATCTGGGCGCTTCAACACGCACCACACACTTTTTCACACATTCCTTTCTTGCATGTACTCCGTATCCTAACATCCCAACTTGAACATGGAACCATTGACCCGAACCATTTGATATGTATTCCGACCCACCGTTCCACTTGACGAACGCCAACACGGAACAAATCTCCATACTCGCCACGGCGTCAGCACGATGCACAGCACAATTTCAAGTATATAAGACGCGCTAAGTGCCGCCTGCGTCACATGGATACTTGCAGGTTGTTTCGTTTAGCTGTCCAGGTCACTTTTTGCTGTCTCATCCTCCGTTAGGAATTCGATAGTGGTCGGCCCAAGCAGGATCAAAAGCAGAGTAACGACTGGGCCTTAAAATAAGCGTAGTTGAAACCCCATAGCAGTCATTCACGAGAATGCATAGATGTATTTGAACAGGGCCAGGTACCAATGCTTCCCTATTTGGTACCCACTGCATTCGCGTCTTCAGTATGGCACCCGTTGGAACCCCGCATCCCCCTCAGACAGACTCAGTCGACCGCCAACTGACACCGCTGCTCGAATGAGCAGTATACCAACGACAAGCCAGTAAACCAAGATTCAATAAAGTTGAATCACCTCAGACCCTCTCTCTATTCACGCCTTACCAGACCAATCACAGGGATTGGTTAGTCTTGTTTTCGTCTCCTGGTACAAGAAATGGTATCGAATTTCTTTCACGTTTCTACCTATACGTACTCATCCCTGCCAAGACCTGCCCTCTCCATACAAGGTATTGAATTGGATTTTTTGGAAATTGTTGATAAGTCAATCAGTCACGATTCGACCGAGCATCCATTGCATGAACTCGCATGACTCGGTGTAAGTATGTAGTACACTATTTCCAACCGCCAACTAACCTAGTCCCGTTTGTATGGAATTTAACGACCGGGCTGGGATTCCTGCTCAGCCTTTATCAGTACGTCGTTCGTCTTGGTTACTCTGCCTGCTGGATCCCTGCAAGTTATTACAGTAGACCTACTGTATGCTGTAACCATACACTCCAAGTCTCATCGTGAAGCGCTCTAGTCCTAGTCCTACGCACGGTCGACACCAAGGGACCGAGCAAGGAGCTCGACGTCCGCGGACGCCTCGTATGGTTTCTAGGCACCCAGAGCAATCCCTCTGCCGCAGGACGCTACTACAGATATTCATGACGCCTCACCCTAGCCCACGTGGCTTCTCATATGTATGCGTCTGGGCAATGTGGGTGTCCACGCGTCTTACGAAAAGAGCAAGTCAAGAAAGATAGTTACTCTTGAGCGTCGTCCAATAGTTCGTAATGAAAGCATATACGCTCTAGGCGATGCTCCTTGCCACACAAGAACCCGGTGCTTGGACTTGGCGTACGAATAACTTACCTAGCAAAAGAGCAAATTGTTACATAGTACACGATTCTATATGCACTGTCCGTCTACTAATTGCTAAATCAATGGCTAAAAGGCACGCACATAATCTATCAAGAGAGAAACAATCGTCGACCTTAGTGATACTCTCACCGGCTGATCAGGTTTCTCAAGGAGCCATGTCACTTTGTACTATATAGCTCAATATGCTAGCAGCATGTATAGTCTTTGAGTCCGGCTGGGCGACCGACTATGCCATCTACCAATTTCCAATGTAATTCAAGACCGCGATGAGCATAACAAGGCACCAATTCGTTCTCTATATCAACCCTTGGTGGGTTTACTTTGCTAGTATAGTCTAGCGGTGATAGTGCAGCCCATGCGAGATACTTTCCAATGGAGCATTTCCCAGCCAATATATGTGGTACCATCTAGTGGGTCACCTAGCAAAATTTTGAATATCTTGTACGACCCGCCGTTAATTAATTAATTAGTTAGACACCTCGAGAACAATTCACAACATCCACCACTTCATCCACCCAGCCTCGTCTGCAATTTCTACTATAAAATACGCCGTAGGAGGAGTCTCGAGCTTAATCAAAACGAGTAAGCGGCCGACAGATGAGAAACAAGCAGGGGAGGACAGAGGGAAAGAAAAAAACGGATCCTTTGTTCTCGAATTTCGACTCTTCTACCAATTTTCAATTTTAAATTCCCATCGTACACGAAACCATGGTTCAGTATATCCACACGCCCTGGCGGGACCTAGAAGAGCTGTCACGAGTCCGTCAACAATTTTATCCCTCGTTATCACCACCTCCCGCCCACGTCAACGCCAAGCCCAGTAACGCTCCAACGGTTCCTCGCAATGGTAAGTAGCAAAGTAGCAGCAGCAGCACCGCCGCCACCGCCGCCGCTTTCTACCTAATGGCCAATAGCCGCATCAATCCCCGGCTAACGATCCCCGAGGTGACGAGAATGCCGACGGCACGCATGCTACCCTCGCCCTCGTTCTCGATGCCGAGATACGGCAGCAACAGGCCGTCTCACGTGTCTCCATGTGGATGCAACGCGGAGGGTGCCCCCACTTGGTCGAGTCGACGGCCCTCTTGACAGCCGCTGTCCTCAGTGATCTCCACGAGTCCAGGACCAGGGCTAACTCATCCTCTTACGCTATTCGAGCCGCCTATTCAGCTGCCTTTAGTCGGTGTGTTCATCCTCGTTCTCATCTCCGAAGTTTGGGTTTTTTTTCTTGTTTTTTATTCTTGGGTTTCCTTCCTATTTTGTCATTATCCACTTGCTGCGCTCTTCTCATTCCTTCCGCGGAGTCGCCATCTACCTTGCTTATGCCAATCTACGGCTTTTGTTTGGTGAAAGGTGTCCAACATTCCCCAGCACCGTGTTGTTCGCAAGATGTAACTGCACAGCATGCGACCCGCTCTCGGGCATTTTTAAAGCGCCCAGGTTAAAACGGGGAATCCGATGTTTCATTCCACCCTTCAGAGTTGCGCTGATTAACACCACCCATCGAACTATTCAAATCTGCTCAAAATTTCAGTGGATCCGCTAATTGTCCCGTCATAGGTTTGTCACTGGTCTACTGGACGGTCAGCAAGACAAGCTCCGCAAAATGAGCATGTATACGATAGCGAAGACTATCGGCCTACCGGCAACTTTCGTTGAACTTAGGCACCAAGCTACGCACGAGCAACTACCCTCGTTGTCGAAGCTGAGGTCTGCCGCCAACAATGCTCTTGCGTGGATCTGGCACTTCTACTGGAAAGATGTTATCCCTATCAACAGGGAGAATTCCGGAGGAGGAGAAGGCAGCCAGTCCGATCCACTGAGGGACTTGCTTACAAGATATTTCCGTGAGCAGGACGAGACTCTAAAAAATGATCTTCGAAGGCAGCTTCAATCATGGGACGAGGCATCGTTGCTCCGGACATCGGCTGAGATCGCAGAATCTTCAGAGGAACCACAGATCATTTTAAGGGCCCTCCAACTGTCCCGTTCGATATTGGATGGAGGTTGTGAAATACCGTTAACAGTCACATCAGCAGGCCCCGAGACCCGAAATATGAAGGCCTTAGAATCTGTTCGAGCAGAGCTGCAAACGTTGAATGAAGAGCTCGATAATACCCAGGTAGAGCGTGTAGATCAACAGGTTGAGGCGTCCGACCAGACATCGAGTCAGTCAGTAGGCTGGACTCGGTATAAGGGTACATGGACACCAAAGCCCATAGGAGTAGTGTAGTCGTTAAACGCTTCATGCTTACGGTGGTAAATCGAGCTGACGCTATGAAACCATTTGCTCGTGTGTCGGTGAACTGACCAGGATAAGGGACACCCCGTCAACTTTAGTCTCATCCGTACACATTGATTATGGTATTAAGATGCGTAATTCATCACGAACCAAAAAGCCCAGGTAACTCCCGTCGCTCAGTCACTCTACATGCTATCCATTCCAGGGTAAGTCGGGAACAAGCCATGCCATCGTTTAAAGACTTATCATAGCGGTTACCCTGTAGATCGCTATGCCAATGGACCAAAAAGTCCAGCAATATCCCATTCTAGGATATCCAGGGCTCCGTACTTATATATAATCATATCCGAGTGCTCAACCACGACCCCGTAGTCGCTAGCACGCCTATGATGACAAGACTCTCAGGCTAGTAACATTAAAGTCCGACCATACCGGCTTATGTGGTATGACTGACGAAGTCTTAACTACGATATACATGCAATTTTATTACTATGAACGTATTTGACAGCCTCCTTATAGATTGAAACAAATATTGAATCATTGTAGTCTAGACTATCGCAGAGTTTGTATTTTTTATATGTTGTAAGAAAGCACGAAAGACAGTGCCATATAGCTACCCCTCACAATGATTGCATGTCATTTATCTCCATTACTCCTACAGCATCAATTATCCACTCAGAGCTACTACAATGCCTCGGATATTCTTTAGGTAACAACACTGGATCAAACTGCACTTACTAGACAGCGTTTGACAGCTGACAGTCCCCGATGCAGCCCCAACTTACGGTCCGTACCGAACAGTCGACGTCATCGTGATAGGGACCCCGAAGCTCCTCATTGTCTATCGGCGAGAGCCAGCAACCTCATTTGTCAGCGAGCACCAGACGAGCAATAGCAGGTAACCCCGAGAGCCAGAGAGGGGTCCAAATACCAGCCACGCTTCTTCCTCATGAATTTCCTTCCGAGAATTGCTATAAGGCCACTAGCTTTCAAACCAAACCTCAGATCTTTGAGTGCGACTGTGAGTTCATCAACTTATCATTCCGGATGGGTCGGAGGAATATAATTGGGCAGGCCCGCTTTCTTAAGGCTGAGAGAAATGGGAGATGGGAGAAGCACAATGGAGGGGTGGAATGGGATCGATGGGCTGTCCCTCCAGGTTCTCAATGATGCGGCGACTAACGAGGTACTCCTGGTTGTCTAGCTCACATTATCACGCGCCATGCATATCCAATCGATTCCTATGTGTAAGTATATTCATTTTTATTCAATATCGCTAGACGTGAAATACTGTCTGGGTGCACTCGCATATGGCCTTATATAAAGTTAATGAGGCTACGACTTGAGGACAGACGCATATGTGCTAAGACATTTAAACTAACGAAACTATAGGGACGGGGACGAGTGATAACTATGCGTATCTCGTCACGGACGACAAGTCTAAGGATGCAGTAATCATTGATCCCGCACATCCCGAGGAGTGAGTGTTTGACCTTGGATGCTAATTTGATATACACATCTCTCTATCCATGTGATGCAACTCATCACTTGAAACCGACTACTCGTGCTCGACTAACAGGCATTTTCAGGGTTGCTCCTGTTTTGAAAGAGGCTATCAAGGCTGGCAAGATCAATCTTACAGCAATCGTCAATACCCACCAGTGAGCTCCGCCAAGATATTCCTCTTGTATGGAAACTACCCCCTAACATCTTCATAGCCACTGGGACCATTCTGGTGGAAACAAGAAGTTGGTCAGTATATCTCTGTTCCGTCATTTTCGGATACACCTAACGCAGACGGAAATGCACAGTTAGCTGAACTCGGCACGCCCAATCTTCCCATATTCGGCGGCAAGAACTGCGAGGCTGTTACCAAGACGCCCGCGGACGGTGAACCGTGGAGCATCGGCAGTATCGCCGTCAAAGGGCTCTATACGCCGTGCCACACCCAAGACAGTATCTGCTGGTTTATGCAGGATGGCGATGACAAGGTCGTCTTCACCGGAGACACACTGTTTCACGGTGGTGAGTCTGCGCTCCCTTCCCCTGCATGCTGAGAATTGTGAAATTAGTGGAAGACATATATGAGCATTACAGCTGAATTCCGGGTTCTCATAGGTTGCGGAAAATTCTTCGAGGGTAACGCCGAAGAGATGAATACCGCCCTGAACAAGACCCTTGCATCTCTACCCGATGATACCAAGGTCTATGTGAGTTGCGGCAACGCTGCCTCTCTCATTTTGTATACCAATTAGGCTAACACGAATAGCCTGGTCACGAATACACCAAATCAAATGTCAAGTTTGGTATCTCAGTGCTTCAGAATGCGGCGATCAAAAACCTGCAGTCGTTTGCCGAGAACAACAAGGAAACACAGGGCAAGTTCACGATTGGCGATGAAAAGGTATGCAATGCTTGGCCGCCTTTCGACCAACTTACAACTAACCAGCCATGCAGAAACACAACGTTTTCATGAGAGTAGACGTAAGTTACATAATTGTTATTGAGAACAAGCCGTTTGGGGAAGGTATAGTTATTGATCACTTTTTTTATAGGACCCAGAGATTCAGAAGGCTACTGGCAAGACAGACCCCGTGGAGGTCATGGGTGCGCTACGGGAGATGAAGAACAACTTCAAGTGAGTAAGTATAGAATGAAATCTCTTGTTCATTGGAAGTTGGCTCATTCACTAGTAGGCCACCTGTCGAGAGTAAAATTTAAGAATCAAAAGGAGGTTCGACATTAGGAATAAGTGAAGAAAGTCGCTCATTGTATATAAGTCAAACTAGCCAGAACCAATGCTTATGTCCTTGACCCCGCAAATATACCCACCTACTTCTCTGCAGGCTCGTTTTTGCGACTTACGTGTAACATTCTGTGATGCACGGGTGACGCAGGAACAGTTAGGGCAGTACCCTCACTTGTCACAAGGGCTTGAGTACTAGGGCTTGGAAGGGTATTCAATATTGCAATAATCTTCTTGGGCTTCAAGGAGGCATAGAAGTCTAAGCTCCTCTCTCGAATCCAGCAGCGAATCTAGGGTTTTTATACACGAATGGGTTCGTTCTCTACGTACCTAAATCACTCCAGATCATCCCAATCAAGTAACTCTAGAATATCAGGAACAAGTCCATGTTGCAATTATCGTGTTTGCTTAAGTCCACGATAATAGCGAACATGATATCCAAGAATGGGAACGCCTTGCAGATTGAGTACAGGATGTCGCCGACCAGACCCTGGTACACGGGTAGTCGCATTACCCTACCTAGGGTTTGGTCCGTGTGACATCACTATACCATGGGATGAGTGAGATCTAGAAAGTTGATCGGGTATCATATTCAGTCTATCATAATATAATCTATCGATTCGCTATGCTAGTCGTGCAAATGATGTCTAACCCCAGACGCCGGCCAAGCCCAAACGCTATAGCTGTTTTCCGAGGACATTCAACCAAATTTCACACGTCCCTCCCTGCTCTCGTTCACGATAGTTTTCATTTCCACATCGGGGGCTATCCTTCGGCGCGTTTCAGCAAACTGCTGTCTACGCTCGTTCTCAACGACAACACTGTCTCTACTGCGCAGGCTTAGCAATCTTGCCTCTGCAGCCTCCTTATCAGTCCCGCAGACGTCGTCTAGTTCTCCGACAAGCCGTATCATGTAGTCGAAGATGCAGCCCGCCTCCCGAACGATTTCCTCGCGCTCGGATTCCGTAATCAGGCCTTCGGCGTCAAGAAGACGCTGCTTAAACTCGAGCTTTAAGTCCTCGCCGTCCACGGGCGTATCGAACCGGAAGAAATTCAGTGGCAGGGCCGCGCTTGGAAAGGTGGTGGTCGATGTCGGTTTCTGGGCCGAGGCGGGGATCCAAAACGCTGGGTGGATGCTCTCTAGCGAGGCTCGGATAAAGCGCCCGCCCGAAAACAGCGCCATGTATAAGACCCAGGCATAGGCGAGCAAGACGTGCGGTGACTTTTCTACGGAGTCCCTGGTGTGGTTTAGGAAGTCGCCGAGGACTGGCGACTCGGAGGCATGGTTGAGTTGTTCTGTAAGTGTGCGGCTGGACCAGCCCGTCAGAGTAATGAGATCCTGGTGTAGTGCCTGTGAGCGTTGCAGTCCCTCGAAGTGAAGGTTGGCGAGTAGCGAATGTATTCGGGCGTTAAAACTTGGCGGGAGATGAGCGTCCGAGGAGTCGGCGGGACTTTCTTCACTGGAATTCTTGACTTCTGGTGATTCTAGGATCGCCCTCCAGAGCGACTCAAAGCCCATGTATATAGGTGCAATATGTAGGAGACCAGATACGTATTGCGACGCATCATCTGCCAGCGGAGGCAACGCCAGCCGCAGCCGGGAAATCACCAGCTTATTGAGTTTAGTATGAGCAGGACGGGTGGCGGCATTGATAGAGTTGGAAAGGGAACGGGTAGTGTCCCTTGACTTTAGAGGCATGTTCATAGGTGAGATGGATAGATAACGGGAGGTGAGAGGGTATAAGTTGGCGATGCCAAGTAAAAAGTTTATCCAAGAAGGTTGAGACGAGAAGATATAGCTGTCAAGCCTCACTTCCGTAATAGCCAGGAGAGAGGTATTGAACTGCCCCCAAGGACAAGGCGTGATAACGTGATTGCGAAATCACGACCCTTGGTGGACACGGCAAGGGGAATCCGGAGTTAGATCAAGTGCTATCGAGCTCGGTGTATGGGCAAGTATGTCGTCACGCAGAGAAGCCGCGATGACGATGACGCCAGATGGTCAGTAAGACGAAGTTCCTTAATAGCAGGACGCATGTGACTCTCAATATAAACCGGATAGCTAGATATACAAAGAGACAAAACGAGAAGATACCATACGCCACAAGAGTAGTCAACAGATCGTAGGGAAAAAGAAGAGGAAAGCCACAACAAGACTTTTGGACTATGGGGAATACAATGTAACTCTTGAGGATTCTGGTCTAGACTAGTAGTGCCGACTAACAGAGAGCAGTGCGTAAGTGGAATAACCTAGGCTCAGCCGTTTAATTCACGTGCCTGGGGCTAACGACTCGCCTATGAAGTGAGATGAGATGTAAGTCTTATGACTCGTCCGATTAATAATATGGCACAGACAGCAACACCAGGCAGAATCGTTGGGTTATGTATCGACAGCGGCCGGGGTGCGGACAGTCCGCTGAATAATGACTCTGGAATCGACTCGAAACCTTTATCGGGTAAAGGCCACGAGTCAAAGGTAGACTATTCGAGACTAGATGGTTTAACCTACTGTTTTCCAATCCGTCGGGACCCTGCTTGACTCCCGTTTATACTTAGAGTTTAGGTCCAGAACGAACTCGTTAGCCGCCGGTTCCCGCGTGAACTACGACACGAACGTTTTCCGCAAAAGCAGTATAAATGATCAATATTCAGCTTCATATACATACATACAAACAATCTGTTCTGTGATCGACAATCGACAGTCAGCTGATACGTGATCTGTATGCACTATTGTGTTATATACATCGCATAAGGGAAAACTCTTGGCATAGGGCCTAGGCCACCTTGTTTCTGGTTGGGCCATCTTGAAGATCTCTAACACGATCCTCACCCACTTCCCGACGTTTGAGATCAGATCAGAGGCAGGGTCAACCAAAACCACACACTCTTTCAAACTAGCCCACTGATTGTCAGCCTTCAAGAGCAGTACAGTTGCTCGTTTAAAATTAATAATAAAATTCAATCTCACCCAACATGTATCAGAAGAATCGCCGTTCTTTGTTCAACTCGGTCATAATACTTTTTATGTTGTAGATGCTTACAATTTCAAATAATATGAGTGATGTTTGAGAATCTGCGTGGTTTTGTTGACCCCTGCAGGACGGGCGAATTTAGAGTTGCAGATCGCGGATGGAATAAAAGCCCCGGTATCTTGGCAATTTTCAGGGACGACCAAAATTAGTTTGGGATCCGATCCAGATTCACATTATAAAAAGGATCTTACAATAGTTCATTCGCGCCCTGCAAACTTGGTCGTTTGCTTCCTCTCGTTATCTCGCAAAATGAGCAAATTCACACCTACTTATTTCACGGGGGCCTCCAGTAAACCTGTAACTTTCCTAATACGCTTAGAACGGTTAGAGAAGCTATGTACCGCAGGCAAAAGTATCAAACATGCAATAGCTGCGGAGGTGGGTTGATTGGGCATCCTAGATTCTGGAATAATGTCAACAGTACGGAGTAGATTTTGTCGATTTCAACATAAGGAGAAGAAAATGCGATCATAAATCCGTGATGTCTACTTTAAGAGATTTGCGTCTTTCATATTCCTATGTATCTATTGGCATAGCAAAGTTGATTCTACTTGGTGGCATGAGCAAGAATGTCCCTGAAGAACTTGATTAGTTTGTGCTAGAATGCGATCGTTGACGTCAGTGAGAGCTCCGACCCATCAAAGTGACAGGTAACTACAACCCAAGATTTCAGATATGATGAATGATGACATGCCCGGCGGCCAAAACAAACAATCTTCAATAGGGAAACCGTTTTCATTCAATAAGGACGGATAGCCAGGACATAGCGACGTTGAGGTTCACATTTATGGTTCAATTTATCTTATACAACATCCAATAGAGTGCATCTTGGAATAAAATGGGAGGCTTCGAAGTAACAAAGGTAAAGTAGCTATTCAATTTGTCTATATTTTGTAATACATAATCTAACTTATCTCAAATAGGTCGGCGTGCTCGGTATAGGCAGTATGGGAGGTGCGATGAGCATGCTGATGGGCGAAGCAGGATACGAGGTTTATTACTTCGATCCGAGTACGCTTTTCCGAACCAAAGTCTCATGATATCGTGACAATGATGCTAACAAGAGTTGGCCCAGGCGACGAGAACATGGACCAGCTAGAGAAGGCTTGTCGGGACATTCATCTCGATGACAAGGTCCATCGCACAAGCGGTTATGACGAGTTATGCTCTAAGCTTAGCGAGACAAAAGTCTTCGTGTTTAGCACACCCCACGGCGGGCCGGCGGATAAGTGCGTAGAATCACTAAAGCCACATCTGAAAGCGGGCGATGTGATCATTGATTGTGGAAACGAGCACTGGGAGAACACGGAACGCCGCCAGCGTGATCTCGAACCGAAAGGTGTGCATTACGTCGGCTGCGGCGTTTCTGGAGGCTACCAAAGCGCCCGCGCCGGTCCATCCATGGCACCCGGCGGCAGCGCCGAGAGCCTCGAGAAAGTGATGCCCTTTTTGCGATCCATCGCGGCTAAGGATAACCAGGGCCGTCCCTGCACGATCCCAGTCGGCCCAGGCGGTAGCGGGCATTATGTCAAGATGGTGCATAACGGCATCGAACAAGGAATGATGTCCGTGATAGCTGAAGTGTGGCTGCTGCTCACGCAAGGCTTAGGAATCGGCGACGAGGAGGTTAGCAATATCTTTAAATCATGGAATGATGATGGTCCATTACGTGACTGCTTTCTAATCGCCATCGGCGTGGATATCGAGCGTGCAAAGGATGAAGACGGCCAACGCGTGGTGTCTCAGATCAGGGACAAGGTCGTGCAGGATGTTGACGAAGAGGAGGGTACCGGGATCTGGACCTGCGAAGAGGCCGTCGCCAGACACGTTCCCGCCGCCTCGATACTTAGCGCGCATCTCTTTCGCTGTGCGTCTTCGGACCTCGCACGGCGAATGAAGAACAGGAAGTCGGCAGGCAGCCAAAAAGTGAAGCCGCAGAAACTATCAGTCTCGTCTCAAGAGGAATTCGTCGAGGCTCTTCACAGCGCCACTTATTTCTGTCTCTTGGCCTGCTTTGCCCAGGGGCTCGATCTCATCCGGCAGAAGGACAAGGACAAGGACTGGAAACTGGATTACCGCAATATCTTACAGCTTTGGCGTGGAGGTTGCATTATCAAGGCTGAGCACATCACCGATTTGCTCGATAAAATGTACGCACGAGAAGATCACGATCCGGACGATATTCTCGGGAATGAAGAAGTAGGGAACGAATTGTCGGGAAACTATCAAGCTACGAAAAAGGTAGTATTGAAAGCCGTCGAGGCAGACTTGTTTGTGCCATCCATCAGCCAGACTCTGGAATACTACAAGTACGAGACCTCGGTATGTGACATCTTCCCTTCCCAACTGCTTTGAATTGCGTATTGCTAACACTCTCGTCTCCGAAGACTCATTTACCTACTCAGTTCATGGAAGCTCAGCTTGATTACTTTGGTGCACACATGTTTGAAAAGAAGAACGATCCCATGAGAGGAGTAGAGAAGGGAGAGCATCATTATGAGTGGAAGCCAGCGAAGGGAAAATCGGACGAGTGACAGTAGCAGATCTTAGCGAGTGACCACTTAGGAGGAATATCAGCGCCGGAAGCCCTTTTCGAAGTGATAGAGGAGCTACGATGCCTGTTGCGAAGACTGTGATATACGCCGTTATGATTTAGATCATGGACTACTTCTGTACTCCGACATTCTGACCCTAATTTTAATAAACTGAAATAGTTTGTAGATAGAAAGGCATTTTAATCCTTCATACTTGAATTTGCTATGTGAAAAAGATAAAGAGGCTAATTTGCAAACAAGTCACGAGAGGCGCGTGCCATGAAGTTATGCTATCCAGTACGACAAAGCTGAGAAAATCCCCATACGGCCAAGAGCCTTAAAACCAGCAAAGCAGAATGATGCATGTTACAGTGTCTCCAGCAAGAATCAAACCTCCGCTCCTAGAACAGAGCAAGACGTCGCCCCAAAGGGCACCAGATCCTCATCGGACCGTCGATTGAATGGTTTTCAACGACGGGGTGTTTTAATCTCGCTTCATTGTCCACACTTGCGCGCCGTTTGAAAAATCGGGACGGCAAGCTCTAGCATAAGTTGAAGCTGTACATTTCTCTTCATCTTGGAAACCAAGGAACAAAAGTCATAGACGTGGTTGGAACGGCTAGAAAAACACGACAATAGTAAATATAGGGAGACTGCGGTCTTATGATATCGCCGGAAAGCATCGAAGTACCGCCCTTCGTTCATCAGCACGACTGCTTACAAACCTTTTCTTCCTCAGTAAAATTTTAAGGCATGTATTTATTTCAAAGCCTATGTGAGGGTGTTTCTCGGCGGAAGAACTGATTTTTTGTTTGGTTGAATGAGAATGTAAAATGAGCGAAGTGGGCGACGTGAAAATTTATTGAAAAGCTCTTGCGGCTTAGCTTCCATCTTAATAAGGGGTATAAGCACTAATCGGGTCTATGTTTCTGAGAACAGGTACCCCTCCAAGCAGGGGCCGTCTCCTACACCCTTGTAACAGTGGAATCCGTGCACTGGCCAAGTCTTGAGCTTCTATGTCAACAGAGGAAACAAAATAAATAGATAAATTGATTAAGTATAGTAATATGATACTTTAAGTAATAAACAACTCTACGCTTATTTTCTCTTATTTTATTTTAATTGTTAACCTTATTTATTCGAGTAGCAAAGGTGGTAAGTTTTGGTGAGAAACTGGCTAGTGCACGGATTCCACTATCTACTGATTGTAGGTACCCAAATATAGCAATTCAGGGCAATTATTAGCAACATGAACGCCAACGCAGAAGTGAGCGTGCCGACATCGAGCTTGAAAATGACTCCGCGAAAGATAACCATGGGCGAGTGACGAGCCCGATCTTCAGCCCCGACGCCCAGGAGGTCGAGCTTCGTTTCCTAGGTTAGACGATACCGTTGTTAAAGTAAAGGTGAAGAGACCGATCAAACCTGTAAAAAGTTGCCGAATCTCTAGACTCGAGCTTCATTTCACGAAGTGCTTTGTTCTTGCGCCTTCTCCAGCCGTGCTCGGCTCGGCGACGAAACACCGAGCGCCGCAGACACAGAGAAGGCTATGGAAGCTGGACTGATCCAAGAGCCGTGTCTGAATGGCGCGGCATCGGAGGGTGGTGCCAATGTCTTCCGACTAGCATACTTTGGCCAGGAGGCACTACCTTGCCCAATCATCCCAATTTCATAAGCAGTTCGAGATTGCAGGCGGCAAGGAACGTATAGCTGAGAACTCTAATACGCCGAGGCATATGACCAAGTCATTTCTTCTTTCATCTCAACCGCTGGTTAAATTCTCATCTAACATTGATAGTTCATTGAGCTCGATCTGGATAAGAGATTACACTAAGTTACACGGAAGTCCTTTATTCATCGAGAATACAATTGCACTGATCACGGGCGAGAAGAAAACTACCTATGTCTACTCATCTCGACGTGGGACTCTGGGCACTAGCCACCAAGTGGCACCTCCCACCAAGAATAGTGCAAGCACAATAGGTTGTAGCACAGCTACACCAGCGCCGGTAGCTATCAGACCCGTGATCGATGGGAAGATGGCACCACCGGCTTGGGCTAATACAAAGATGAAACCTGTTCTGATTAATATGAAGGCACACTTCGTATTGTAGAGTGCATGCTCACCTAGGGCTGCAGGTTGTGATTCCCGAGGAAACAGTTTTGAAGCAACGGACATGCCCTAAGTATTAGTTAGAATATGAAATATCGACGCATTGCTTGGGCTATAAGACGAACCGTGGCAAAGAATGGCCCGGAGAAGAAGCCAATGAAACTCAAAGCGATTGCGCTGCCAATGATGCTAGGTTGCAACCAGAAAACGAGTTGGAGAGCTGCGCAGAGAATGCTATATATCAATATCATCCTTTGTTCGCCAAACCGAAAAGTTGGCTCGGGAAGCAGCAGTCTTCCTGCTAGCAGTCCGCCGTAAAATCCGGTGGGAACATAACCAACGTTAGACAGTTTGCCGCCGCGGACAGTCGTCAGGAACTCGACTACCCAGCCGCCGGCCGTAAATGTAGCTCCCAGCTCGAAAAAGTAGAACATGCTGAGGAGCCACAACGTCTTCGACTTGAGAAGTTTTGCCATGGCGACTAATGCGAGTCGGTTGCGCTTCTCGCCTCGAGGCGCGTTCCGGGCGTGTAACCTGCTGTAGAGCGTATCTCGAAACGCAATCATCACACCGGCAACATTGAGCACACTGACCCCGATTAACACAAAATATACTCGCCTCCAGCCATCAATCGCCAACGTGTTGGGGCTATTCGCAATAGCGGTGGCAATTAAGGGTCCGATGAAGGTCCCCAGAGCATAGCAGGCGTGGATAAAACTCAACCATCGATGCGGTACATTATTCAGATTGCTCACAAACGTATTCGAATGGGCGTCTTGGTAAGCCATCCCAAGGGACTGGAAGAGAAATGATACAATGAATACGGCAAGCGGGCTCCATGGACGTAGTGCTTGAGCAATCAGCTGGAGTATCGCGCCAAGGAATAATAGTTGACCGAGCGTCATCTGGGCTGTCAAGATGGGATTAGTGATGGCGGCGAGTAGCCATCCTGCAAAGGTTGTCGCGTAACTAACAAGTTAGTGCAATTCAAGGTGGACAGTGTTCACGTCGCCCCCTTACATGATAGCGATCTCCCCGGTTCCAATATGAAAGGTACTCAAGATATACGGGATCAAAGGTCCCACTACGACCTTCAAGTCAGCATCCCGTCTAATTTCGTACAAAGTATAATACGAGATAAACGATTCTGGATATGACTTACAGGTACCGTCACTGACACCGGCACAGAAGAACGAGTATCCCGCAACAATCAACTTAATAAAGGGCGTCGCCGGTTCACGATCAACGGCTTCGCTTCCAGGTAACTCCTGTTCCGAAGGTGATTCAGGGTCCTTGATCACCGATCCGCGACTAAGCTCAGTCAACGAGTAGGACTGGGCCGCGTCCACGACGACGGTCTGTGTTGTCGACATTGTAGATCTTCACTAGGCCTCAACAATAGCCTTGGGATTTGCCCTGGACTTACAGGAGCCCTCCCTACTCGATCAGGGCGCCTTGTTTATATACCTGTGTAGTGAACCATTGCCATTATAGACCTATCGGCAAAAGGCCGGCAGAGAACTGGGAATAAGCGCCGACTTGCCCGCCTCGGCCCGCCTTCCCCGTTGAAGCTGGGGTGCGGAGACACCGGATGTGGAGTTGACGGCCGGGTCAGTGCCAGCAATCAGCGACACAAGGCGAGGGCGGGCTTTCCCAATGAGTTCAAGAAGACCATGTATCGTATCCAATCCCGCTGTACCCTTTCAAAAATCTATTATATTTATACCTGTAGGTTGCAAATTATTTCCCAGGTAGTCATAGTCCTCGGCTAAGGCTCGGGACAAGACTTGCTGTGCTCAGTTATCACGATAGAACTTACAGTACCTATCTAATGTACCTAGACCTACTACCGATTCTTACCGGATCTGATTTGGATTCTACTTACATGTATCTACCCAAGGTAGGCGAGTGTAGGTACTTACAACTTGAAGACGCCAATTGCGATAGTATTCAACTAAGGAGGTGTGGATCATCTTGTGTTAGAGGTCCACGACGTCCTAAGCCACGGCCCCACGGCGCTGGGTATCGCTGTCAAACTGTATCACGCAGTATCGATAAGACCCAACAATGAGGTAACAGCCCGTCTATCTTGATCGCAACTCGCCGAACCGACCAACATTCTCTAGCATCAACTTCCTTCGCATCCCATCCATATACGTAGCAAAGACTCCCAAACCGATTCACTTGACAAGCCGACCGTCCCTTGTGCCTCGCACTCAAAATTGCAATCTATATACTCCATTGGCGAACGTGGCATCCTGCGACTTTTCTACTTCAACAACTTGTTTTCCGTAGATATGGATCCGCCTTGCCGCGATGGGTGCCAGTGATTCTAAGCTCGTATTCAAGAAGGGGATCTTCAGGCTATCAGAAGAGCGGCATATACCAGCTGATGATCCCTACTGGACGTCTGTTAGTCCCCTCGTCTTATCGACTCGTCGTACCTGCAAAACAAGCACAACGACGAGGCTGTGTTGCGCTTCTTGCTAATGCGCTCTAGTTCTGGGAGTTGCCAGAGTCTTCCGAAGATGTGTTCAGCCTCTTCTCGCCTGCTGACATCCGGCGGACACGAGACCGGGCGATAGAAAACCTAGAGACTCTTATCTTAGCCGTCACCTCACGCTTATTCATATTGCGCCATCACCCATCTTTCCCCGATGCCGAGTTCGCGCCCGAGAGAGATGCCTTGAATTGCATTCGCGTTTTGACCCGCATCTTGCCATATCTATACGAGGTCGATAGCTTGCAAGCGTGGGAGGATAAGTTCTTTTGGGGCACGAGGAGGAAACGAACGAGGCGGTCGGCCATCGCTAATGAAGTGCTGTTCGATGAATCGCAGGAGGAAAGACAGGATGTGAAAACCCCGGTCGACGAATTCGAAGATGCGAAACCTCTCGCTGAGGAACTTATTGATACGCTGGTCGATCTACTCTTCTTCTCGGACTTGACAGTCCCTAGACAACCTCATGGCAAACCAAAAGTCACATATGCCATCTGGCAGAGCGGGGTTGGCTGCAATACGGTCGTGCCGACCACAAAGGAGTTTGAGAGTAACCGGTGTGAGATCTTGCGATTGCTCTTGACGTTAGCAAGCCAGAGCATGTATATGTCGCCTAACTTGCTCCCAACTAAGGGCACAAAGGCGTTGACATATATCTGCACCTGTCCTGATAAGCAAGTGGTGCTCTCCGTGCTCTGCTCGCTATTGAATACGGTACGTCGAGGCGGTCAAAGATGGAATTGGGTACAGTCTCTCTAACTCTCACGCAGACGCTCAAGTATAATCCTGCCAGCTGGCGCGTTCCTATCAACACGCTTGTCTTTAAGGACCCTAAAGAAGTTCTCGTCACCTATACTCTACAGTTCCTCTTAGTGATTTTACTGTACCCAATACCAGAAACATCTGCTGGTTTAACGCCAAAGAACTACTATCGCCATTTTCTGGGCCGACTACATCGGCCACAAGACTTTCAGTTCATTCTAGACGGCATGACGCGAATTCTCAACCAGCCCATACAGGCCAATACATCGTACCTTCCGGGTACGCAAGCTACTGCGAGATTCTCCCCCGAGATGATCATGTTGTTCTGGGAAGTGACCCAGTGTAATAAACGTTTCCGATCATACATGATTGACACGCAGCGTGCCCATGATTTCGTCATCCTGATTCTCTTTTATGCCACCGAGTATAAGCTCGATGCCTCGAAACAGGGCGTCGTAAGAATGTGTGCTTTCCTTCTACAAACACTGAGTGTCGAGAAGAGTTTCGGCATCAATTTAAACAAGCATTTCGGCGCGCAGGATACTCTCCCAGCCGTGATAAGAATCCCTAATTTCAATGGAACCTACGGGGATTTTCTTATACAGGCAAGTATCTCAACCCTTATCTGGGGAAGGCTACGAGGTCTAATGATCATTTCTAGTCTATCTATAATCTCATTACCACGAGCCAGGGCAAGGTGGCAGCCATTTACCCAGCGCTGCTGGCCGTTGTCAACAATGTTGCTGCCTATTTAGAGGGCATCAGTAGCACGACGAGCTCGAAGCTAATACAGCTGTTCAATTCAATGTCCTCTCCATCCTTCCTTCTGGCCAACGATAGCAATCACGTTTTGCTAAGTTCTCTGTTGGAATCTATGAATGCTATCATAGAGCATCAATACGAGGGTAAGTATTCCACAGCCTCATACATACCCTATACACGCTAATGATTATAGAAAATCCAAGATTCATCTATCTTGTTCTGAAGAACAGGAAACGGTTCGAGGCTCTGCGAAGCTTTACTCTTGAGAGTGGCCAAGAAGAACTCGAACGACGGAACCGCCTAAGAAAAGAAAGCGGACAGCCTATTGACCCATTCGATGCAAGTTCGAGGCGGAGTTCTGTTGAAAGCTTACGCAGTCCTTCTACAGTCGCACAGAAAGCCCCGTCACTGAGTAATGTGCCAGAGGAGGATACCACATTCGCGATTGGCGATGACGAGGATGATAGCGACGGAGAGGAGCGTCCAACTCCCGCTCAGTCGAGCTCTAGCGAAAATCCTTCTCGTGCTTCATCCGTTGCGGATGTGGGGGACGCCGTCCCAGCTCAGATGAAGGGGATGTCTGAGAAGGCCCGGGGGAAGATGCCTGCTGGCGTTCCCACCTTCTCGAGGCAGAACAGTACTACTAGCTTAGCAAGCTACTCGGCTGCTGGCCAATCCACCTCGGGCGCATTCGAGCCGTCTGCGGATTGGATCGAGAGCTGGCTTCCGGAGCTCCCGCTACACACAATTCTGACCGTTATACAACAACTAACTGTCCTCGTAGACCGCCAGGGGCTTAGCGCCGATAACCCCTCACCCGCCACCCTCACGGCTATCAAAAACGCCGACCTGGTTGCCATTGAACCATCAGCGGTCCGGGTTCAATCGTTCGAGTGGTCCCCGCTAGCCCTTGGGTGGTACGAGTCCCTGATATGGAGCTTTGTCTTCGCCGCCGAGATGCAGGTGGCCAAGGGCACGGCTGGCCTATGGAACGGCACGGGCATCAAGTTGTTCAAAGTCCAAGAGACGGCAGCAGCAGGCCCGACCTTGACGTCGCCGCGTGGAGCCGTTGACGCCGTCGGCAATAACATTGTATCGAGAATTGGATCGATTAACCTACGCGGCACGGCGGCCCCCGCAAGTCCTGCCTCACCGGGTCTCCCACCACAGAGGCCTCCTCCGCCGGCTTAGGACGTCACGAGTTGAACGAAATAGACACCATTGAGTAGGTCGTGGATGATTTCTAGTATCGAGAGAGGAGAAATGGGTGCAGTGAGGTGATGGATGGCGTTGTTGAAGGGATCATCAGTTTGGGAGTCTTGAGTTACAGCCATGCATGCATCCGTCTAGTGTAGTTTGGAGTATTCATAACGTTGCTTCAAATCCGTGTGCTCATATGACCAACTACCTACCTATACTTTCATTTTCCTTGTAGTGCATTATGATTAGGAAACGGTGAAATAAGGACACGCATACCCAAACTCAAAGCAGCAAAAGTTGAAACCCGCCAACGTGGTATTGTGTCAGTTGACTTGATGACTAACATACTAGCAAGTCTGCCCTGAAACATGACAGAAAATGTACATATATGTCTTATGTCTCGTTGTCAATTAATTCACTCGGGAAGACCGAATTATCTCCGTTACGCGGAATGTTGATACAACGACCTCCCGGCATTCCATCCCATCTTGTCTACACTCTCCATCAACGCCTGTTTCAACTCATGCCATGCTGTGCTGCGCTGTGCTGTGCCTCAATTCTTTGAAGAAGGAGAATATCTTAGCTCATGAGCTTATGCCAAATACCAACGCCTGAAAATGCCACTGGACCACGTCTATTGAACAACTACCACAAACTCCACCGCTCGTCTCTTCTGGGTATGTACCTTTTAATTATATATGGATCTTTTTTAATCTTTGTACTTCTTATCATAGCTGCACAGTCGAGGTGCCCATCTGTAAGCTAACCTCCCACTTTAGGCTTCCGCCGCGACCATATCCCTCTCCCAGTCTATTCTGGATGAGGTTCGACACGCGTAGCCGTAGACGACTGAGTGTGGCATCGTCGCAGCCTCTGGCGACGCTGACCTTGAGGTTGGCCATGCAGAGCCCGTAGTGGACCTGCCAGAACTGCGCCTCCTCGACTCGTTCGATGCTGGGCTCCGTCTCGATCTCTCGGAGGACGTCCGAGACGCCGAATTCCTTGTACCTGCCCGACGTCGACGAGCCCGAGCGTCCCCCGTAGCTCATGAGCAGCATGAACCCCTGAGCAATGGCCAGCCGCACCCCGAGCCCGAACATGGAGATGGCGATCAGGCCGCAGACCACGCTGTCGAGCATGATGTGCAAGTGGATGGAGAAGAGCGGGAGCATCACCAGAAGGGCGGATACCGACAACGTGAGGAAGTGGAACGGGTTTGAGAGGATGCTCGGCAAGCTGGCTAGGTAGCTTACGCGCATGGCTCGGCTGATCCTGGCGTGGTTCCGAAGACCAAATGCGCTGATCAGAGTCGCGATTATGGCGGCTAGACTGACGAAGTCGACACTACCCATGGCGACCCTCGGTTCGTCGTGTTCGTGCGCATGGTGATCATGACCGCCGTGGCCTTCGAGGACGTGTTTCACGTTGTGGCTCACAAGATCAAAGCCACCAAATATAAGGAAGATACTCATGGCAAAGCCAGCCAGGACCTCGGCGCGTTCTAGACCGAACGGATACCGAATGCTACTCCGCTTCCAGACCTCAAAGTTGCCGAGAACCTCTACTGCCACACAGATTAATGCGGATCCCACGTCGAAAAAGACCAAGTGCGAAAGCGCCGTCATGGTAAGGGAGCCGTGTGCGGACAAAAACAACCAGATGGCGACGCAGGCATGGCAGATACACCAGTACAAACGATGGCCCTGATCTTTGGACATGGACTTCCAGGTCTCTTTGAGAGTGGGCACGGGAAGATCGCGCGGTAGGGCGAGAGGCGCGCGAGGCGGTGGCTCTTGGAAGATCTGGTGCTGAGCGCTTATGCTCGAGTGCTTGTACTTGTGACCACGCCGTTGGCCGACATTGGGCTTGACGGGAGAGGTGGATATGACCTGGGTCTGGAAGTTGAAGGGGTTTGGCGCATTCGACTTGGGGATATCAATGGGCGCAGAATTCTCGTCGAAGTCGTCATCGGCGTTGTTGGATGCCATCATCTCTGGAACAAGGAGGGTGCTGCGGCCTGGGAACGTCGGGGCGACAGGCGAGAGGCGCTTCGGGTCATAGAAGGGGTACTGATCGCGATTGCGTTCGTGATCGGGGTCGTACCCGGCCACAGGGACGGTCAAAGCCGAGCGGGAATGGTTCTGGCGGTCTGCGCGGCGAGTGGAACTGTCGTAACGGTAGTCGTCGGGATCGTCAGGCGTCTCAATGGTGGGAAGAACGGAGATGGGGACGAGAGAGGGAATTGCGCTGCTCATAGTAGCCATGCTCTTTGCTGGATCGCCTTTTACTCAGGAGTCTTTGCTCACTACAACAGCGCAGCATGGACACTAAGCGGCTAGGTCTTGGCGCTGATTACTCGCCCCGATTTAGAATACACTATAATAACAAGGGGGACGGACTAGTATAATAAGGCTCCAAAAAAGATACCGTCAATATACGTAGTCAAAAGTCAGGAACAAGAACGCCTCAGTGGCAGACGCAGACGCAGATGCAGATGCAGATGCAAACAAAAACGGGACTGCAGGTTGCTGTCGAATTCATGACGTTTTCATGAACAGAAGTATAGGATTTGTGAGACTTGAATGAGAAATGTCTCGGGATAATAGGCTGGGTTGGGTTGGGTTAAATGCGGAGATGCAGCTGCGTGAAGAAGTACAGTACAGTCTGTACAGTAGGCACTCTGTATATATAATGTACAGTTTAGGTAGGTACCGAGTGTAAACAGAGTTCAAGTCGGTCGAGTTGATCCAATGGAGAGTCCAATGGAGAGAATGAAGGCCCAATCATGATGTCTTGGTACCTTATCTGAGATGGATGAAATAGCTGTTCCTGGGTACAGACGAGTGGGTGACAGCTGCACGAAATGGAGGGAAGACGATGGGACGGAGATTGGATGGCGGGGATGGCCGGCAGCGGCTGCAGGGGAAGAAATAACAGGGATGATGTGCCCGAACAGGGGACTAACCTACACTAAAAAGCGGCCCCGGTATTGCGTTGCGTCACTTACCAACCAGATAATGAATTACTCAAGTTACAACTTTCTGTCTTCGACACGGTTGAAAGTCACGTCAACACATACCTAGCAATGCGCTGCGACTCCGGACCTCGATCGTCAAATTAACATGATGGGAGTCGTCGCAGCACCTCCCCTCGATCGCAATTCGGATCCACGGCGTGTAGCGTTCACATGACCATGGAGAACATCCCTCCTGTTCAAAATGCCAGCTCGCGTCAGCCACCAGAAGCGACCACCAGCGGCCATAAGAGAAGCGGCTCCGGTGGCAGCATACTATCTAGATTTCCCTTTCTGCGCACCTCCGAATCCAGGTCGAGCCTCGATGATGCACGAACCCAGCAGCATTCGGTCGCTGTTGGCGGTGATGCTCACTCCCAAGCTGCCTCCGACAGGCCAGCGCGCGCTCTAGCCGCGGCACTGTCTCAACAGAAGACTCGTAGGCGGAGGGGCTCTCTACGGAAAGTCGCTCTTCTAGGTCGCGGCGCCGCGCGTGAGAAGCGCGACCTGAAGTCTCAATCGTCGCAGCAACAGCAACAGTTGCCACAGCCTCTCGCCATAGATACGTCGCAGATTTTTCTCCAACAACCCTCCATACCTCCACCGATACAGCAACATCAACAGCAGCAGCAGCAGGAGCAGCAGTATAGTAGCTCCGACACCACGTCTGACGTGTCCGCTATCGGCTTGGGCTTGTCAGACGCTAGTTTTGCGATATCCTCGAAGCAAGCTCCCACCCTCCATTATCCAACTCAAATGCCGAGTCCCACGATTTCTTACACGTCAACTACAGACGAAGAGGATGGGCTTTCCATGTCGCTACCAGTACCCTCCCTTTCTCAGTCGGACCAAGCACCCTTTGCGTCTGGTTCCGAATCTTACTACCGTGGCTCATCTCATCGCGCGCAATCTTCGGCGAACTCGATACAGCGCCGACGATCCATGAGCAAGCAGCAGTATGCCAAGTCACCTCTATCATTACAGGGGCTAGCAACAGGAAGCCCAGCCTTGGCTAACATAGATAGCGGTCACCACGACTACAGCGAGACAGAATGGTGGGGGTGGGTTGTTCTCATCGTCACGTGGTCCGTCTTCGTCATCGGTATGGGCTCCTGTCTGAACGTCTGGAGCTGGGCTTGGGATGTCGGCTCAACGCCATATGCGCCTCCCGAACTCGAGGATGATCCCACTCTCCCCATCGTGGGATACTACCCTGCGTTAATAATACTCACATGTATCATGGCGTGGGTTTGGGTAATCGTCGCGTGGGTCGGGATGAAGTATTTCAGGCACGCGAAAATTAGTGGTGATTGAATCTATTTAAATATAAAATATAAGTATATAAAACGTGCCGAAAATCTGATAGGACCGCCTGTAGTTCGTCTCTATGCTCTTGACTTTCAACTTCGCTAGGTTTGACCTCGAGATGGTACATATCTAGTCGAAAGCTAGGTATTATCTTGCTATCAAAGAAAGCATTATGCGGGCTATAGACATTATTCTTTAAATTAAGTAACCTACAAAAGCACTTATTGAAATCAACAAGCTACAGCTACCTAGAAGGGTGGTGGTTCGCCTGTACAAACCCCAGATACTACTAATTGATCACATGACCAACCCATCATGCATGCATACTGTAAAGGATATCCAATCGTGACATAATAGAAACAAAACTACTAACATGAATATAAGCTAATTTGAAACGTTGTTCACCAATTTGTATTATACATATCCCGCGTATTATTGTAAGGGGTTCGGTAGAGAGGCTTGAGGGCCTCCCGCTACAAAGAACCAAAAGCTTCCATCGACTATAGTCATTAATACCAATTACGAAGGAGATGGCTTTATATCTATATCTTCCCCACCACCTCTTCAGACTCGCGCAGGTATTTGTCGAGCCTCTCAAGTCGTCTCGATGAACTCGTTGTCGAGTTAACATACCCTATTCGTTGGATCGCTCCTTGTCCTCTAGACTAGGCCTAGGTAACGGGCCTTTGTTGAGTACTCATAACCTCCTTCTTCGCGGGAGCCGCCATGCTAGAAACCCGATTACAACCGATATGACAGCAGCGACACCTCCTATTAGACCTATCTTATCGGACGTGCTGAGGCCGCTGCCGCCCCCAGCTCCTCGGATAGCCATCGCTGTAGCTTGAGTCGACGTGGGAGTCGACGTGGGTTGGGTTGACATAGGTTGAGTTGACATAGGTTGAGTTAACGTAGGTTGGGTTAACGTAGGTTGGGTTGAAGCAGCATGAGTTGACGTAGATTGAGTTGACAGAGGTTGAGTTAACGTAGGCTGGGTTGAAGTAGCATGAGTTGACGTAGGTTGAGTCGACGTGGTTTGAGTTGAAGAGGCCTGCCTTACAGTTGTTATAGCTCTTGAAGTTGTAAGCCCTGTCGTTATCTTATATGATGTAATTGACGAACTTGTAATCGCTGCCAACGTCGTTGTCTCCCTAAAGAAGGTGAGTTCTTCATTGGCAGACACACACCCGACCCCTTGTAGATATGGCGTTGTTGCTTCTAGGTTGCGGTAAACCTCAAAGGTCCGACAGTATTCCCCGGTAGTAGCACTGGAACAGAATTGTGTTACCAAGAAGCTAAATAAATACGATGGGTTTAAAAGGCCATTAATTTCTCACCGACGACTTACCAAGTTATTCCTGTCGCAGGATACTGCCCGCTTGTGGGATATTCTACGATGGTTACCATTTGGTCTGGGCAGGCCGTCGGTAAGATGCATGCTGAAAGCTGGCAGCAGCCGCCAAGCGAACTACTTCTGGTACGAAAGGCTGGGCTGCAGTAACCACAAGTCCCTAGACAACACTGGTCAATAGGCAGTGACTAGGAAAAGGGGGGGAGGGTTCTATGAGCCGGTTTACGCACAGTAATGGCCGCTCGACGCATACCCAATCCACCCTACACTCGTAGTGTTGCAACTCGCTGCAGCCAAAGCCGAGTATTGTCGTAAGCCTAAGACAGCTGTTTGGGTGATCCGCGGCGTCGAAACGGCAGGGGAGTTGCCTGTGCTTTCAGTCATGGAACTAGTCAGTCTAATGAAGACCAGTACCATCAAAAGTCCACTGAATCGGACCGGAACATGGCGACTTGGCTCAAACCACATAGTTCTATAAAGACCTGACTAACAGAGGATCTTTTTAGATATAGTGACACAGATATACTTACTTGACGTTCGAAGGCGGAAGATGGAATTCGGCTAGAGGGAAGAAGATTTGCACTTCAGAAACTGCGACGGGTCAGGTCACTGGGTCTGACATCAGGGTTAGTGGAATAAAAATCAAGTATTAAATATACTTGGGTATTACATTGTAAGCATACCTATATATATTAAACTCAGATTTCCTTATATCAAAATTTACAAATTGAAGTGTAAAAAGGCATTTCCTATATCTATTTTTAGTTGATAAAAGGCAGTCACGGCTAGGCAGTACAGGTTGGGGTCCAAGAATAGACGCGCGCATCGAGAAAGCCATCAAACTCTCGATGTTCACGCTGTCGAGGACTGGACCCGCGAACGTCTGGGTACGGATACATACACCTCCTCTCGCGCACCTTAGCCGATAGGAAAGCGGCGGCGACTCGTGAACTTCGAGGGCGTAGTAGAGATCAAAAAGGGGGGGACGTTCCCCGTGTTCGTCGACGCGGTAGATTCACCGAGGGAAGCGTGGGGTATGATGGCGCTTTTGTGAGGAAGTTGCTAGAAAATGGAGGTTAGTTTAGTCGTCGAGGGATAAGGAGTGTCTCGAGGAGATTCGTACGGCCCTAGGGCTTTTGCCGGAGGTAGAGTGAGGGAAGCGAGGATGAGAAGAGAAGTAAACTAACTGAGATGCTGGTGCAAAGGCTGAAGTCGTGCTGTCTCATTTTAAAGGATCAATGGGATAGTAGTGTTGCTCTGCTTTTAGTTGGGAGCGAGGAGCGAAAGCGAAAGGTAGGATCAGACTATATGGCCCTCGATGCCGTAACAGGTACAGTTCTACACTTCCAAGCCCTTGTTATAACTTGTCGATCTTGAATTGTTCCAGCTTTTTTTAAGGCAGATCGATATAATTCAATCATAGGTCTCATGACTTAATCTGGAGGAGTGCGCCAAGGCGTGTTTGTTCTTAAGTTATGAGCAGTAGCGGAACAAAGTATACTTTATTGAGCGTTAAGAGAGTCAGGCTTAACAAACCGTTGAGACCATCGGAGCTATAACACTATCGTCATATTTTAAATACAATAATGTTATCTTCTTAGATGCAGACGAATACATAATTTTCTTCTTTTGATTAAAGATAAGGACGAGGTATCGCTGTGTTGTTGACGTTAAGCTTAATGACTTTAGTGAGCTGATAAGTCTAAAAAGGGGTTATATAAATCCTGAAGGCAGTGATTGCTACCTACGTTACGCAGCTTTATTGCTTATGAGTTCACTTGTCAATATTCAATCGATCATTTCAAAACTCATGCCACGGCTTGCCGTGTTGAGGGATGCGAAATAACGTGACAGCAGGTACGGAATGAATCTACCTCCTCCTCAGATTATGAGCATACATATAGTAGCTGTAGATCTGATTATGGGATTTGCGAGACGTAAGAATATACTCATTATGGGCATGATTTTCTTATTTACGAGATAAAGGAAACTTTAACAATAGCATGAACTAGCAGATTGCATTGAGCATATCAAGTATATATGTGCTGGCCTATATGGTTATTGGTTCATCTCGGACTTATTCTACCCGCTGTACGGAAGGCGAGTCTTTACCCCGTATCGGAATAGTTCGTGTATGTTGCTGCTGTCTAACCGTACTCCTTTTCATTCCGAGACTAACTATGTTTCATCCAACTCATTTCTCAGTAAGCAGAGATCTGACCGCACGAGGGGAAACCCGAGCTTTGGACGGTCCGCTGCAACGGTTGTATTGACTGGGCAATCCGGCAGGCTGGGTCTGTCTGTTCGCTCAGATCGATCGTCTCAGCTAGAGAAGATTCAACATTGCTGGTCCCGGTAAGTGATAATAAAGTGTCTGTTAATGTCTGGAGTAAGTGAGATTCGAATAACCTGTGTTTCTCCATCTTTCTTGTATTTCTGAATATCATTACTTACACCGCATGCGCGCGAAGCCTTTTGTTCCCAACCAGGAAAGAAGCTATCGAAACGCATGGTAGCTCATATAAGGGCCTCTGCCCATTATTGAGGTAGGGTCGACGATAGCATTAAGAGAATACTACCCAACGCCGATCGCCATAACTAGCTGCGACGCAGTTTGTAGAAGTGCTGTCCTAGCATCGTTGATGTCGCAGACTAGCTAGTTAGTCTTGGAAATATCATTGCAACAATGGGCTCTTGGAATGTTTAAACCCACATTCTCCCCGTATGACACCATTGATTTCGCGAGGAGACAATGCAGTAGAGATAAAAATAAAAACATTCATTTGCAAATTAGCCAACAAACCATGGGTAGAGAAGGGTCGAGCGCATGCGCTACCGCGCCTGTTCCTTGCGTGTGAGCGCTTACGACTAACAAGGGGCGGCAAGGTGCACCAATCGTAATTCTACGCTACCTTCCATGTAGCATTTTCTCATTAAAAGCATATGCCATGGCTTTTCAACAACACTAGTTTGGCGTTGGAGGAACAGTTGGCGTTACATGGAAGGAGTGAAGAATGTTTTATAAACCATACGCTTGTTATTGCTTTTCTACTCGGTAAACTACGATTCGATGCCCGTTTGACAGATGCGCGTCTTCAGGGGTACATGAAGTAGGAACCATCTATAGACGCATATTTTATTTCGGTAAAGTTATGTCTACTAGTGAAGGAGTCAAGCGATCAAACCTTGGGCGGACCAGTGCATTATCTAAACTACTAGCGGAGAAGGGTTTCTGGTGTGTTTCAATCGTTCCCTCATCAAAGCTGCATGTTGAGTGACCGATGACGCGGAAATTGGGTACAAGGGAGAAGCTCCTACAAGGATCGGTATCTCGTGTACAACTTTGTTCAGTCACGTGTAGAGGAACTACTGCGATATCAAGAACGTGTTTGGTGTCGGGGCAGAACATGTTTGGCTTGGAAACTTGCGATATCTATCCCATCTGTACCACCAGAAAGCGACACTTTCCGGCCGTTCCATCTAAGTGAGAAGGTAGGTCTGCGGTGGCCGATTGTCCTTGGACGCATTAAAACAAGTGACAGGGAGAGCTGCAGGTCGAAGCGTGACATGTTGGAGCAAGTGAGGAGAAGGGCGATGGTTTCCGATACATGTTGCAACCATAAAGATCACCTTGATGGCTACTAAGTATAAGGGTTCATCTAGTCTGTCTTACATGCACTGGTCGCATATGGTCTGTTCCAACTACCAACTCGGTAGGTATTTAGTACTGGCAGCGTTGACAGCCGACGAACCGAAGCTGGATCAACCTCGTTCATCTATGCAGCAGAAGCTTGCGTATGTGCGCATGTTTGTGTGTATGGTTCCTCTGTTTGCAAACAAATGCAAAGAGCAGAAAGCCATGTGTGACAACGCGAGCCAAGGGCTGTTATTGACCAGCTTTTGAGGCCTAGTGGTGCCAGCAAGACGGAACCCGCCAGTTTGAGAACACGACATGTTGTATTCTAGCTGCATTAGGCAATGTAGTCGTGGAGCACTGAAGGCGGCCCATGACTCGTGAGTGACTTGAGTGTGAGACTGTTTATAGAAAATATCGACGTTCGACAAGTTCTGACTAGACCGACAATTTTGTTGACTCAGGCCGTGTACCACTTTGTATGTAAGTATGTAACGGATCACGTTGTGTCTCCCTACCCAGATCAGGTTGTATTGTCCCAGTGGAGAATCTAACGGCCTGGGTGTGACCGATGTAGGTACATATTTACCTTTATACTGACTCTGTTGGCGGTGACCTTGTTGGCTACCTTGGGGCATGTAGATAGATACCCAGAAATAAAGTTGGTTGAAAGGTAGAAAATAAATACTGGTAAGCAGGTGTCTACAGTACTAGCCTTATGAGGTGCGTTACTATCGACAGGTATGTGATGTCAGTTATTGTAGTAGTAGTCACCAAAATCTCACGAGGTTTTGAGAGGTAAGCCCTTCAACAGAATGAATTCTGTAGGAATCACAATTGTTACAGCAAATGCCAATATTCCATAGTGACTGGGCCCACTCAACTCGTCAGGTCGAAGCTCTTTGCCACATCGTCATTCGCCCCTCGCACCATGTGGCTAATGGTAAGTTTATCTGAAAAGACGACTAAATCAGACACTAGAACCGCCTCGATCCTTCATCAACAAATTCAATCAAATTAGCAATTCACGTCCCTGATTCCGAACATTATGCTTATTTTCATAGCGCTCCGTAGCGACCTAACCTAGTATTTAGGTGGTTGGAGAGCGACCCCCTAAGGCCGTGTTTCTCGGTGGACAGGGGACATGTGACTGGGTGGTTGGAGTTCGGTGGTTTATGTCGCATTTGATTTGTAAGGAAAGCAGATTTTTGTTGCGCACTACAAGTCTCGTGTTAGATAGAGCTACCTAGGAATTTTACTCATGTATTTCTCTATTGATTTACTTGAGAAAATTGTTTTGATTAGTAGAGATAAAACCTACAAGAGAAAGAAGTATTTTCGATGTAAGTATATACCTAAGTTCATGACGAGTTCGTGATGTTGAGCCTCTCTCGTAAGAGAGGTAATCCTCGGGATTGCCGCCCCGCCCGCGCTGTCACTCACTCAAACTGCTGTAAGCTCAAGAGGCAATTAGACATGATTTCTGCACTGAACCATGGTGCTGGAATAGGCAATGGGTGCCTATCCCCTTAGTGCTTAGCGCGGTTTAGGCTATGCGTCCACTGTAGTCAGTGGAGCGACTTCTGAGTTATTTGGAGACTTTGGGGTGGAATTTGGGGGGCAAGGCAAGGCTAAGTACTAGGTACTGCACCCGCTGAAGACTTTTTTTCAACATGCCTCACCAGGAGGCTTCCGGGGTTCTTAGGGGATTGGATTGCTTGCCTCAGGACCCTCACGCCACGCCGTGAGCGGTGCAGAGACTATACCGCCCCTGGCACCAAATACATACATATGTGCTTTACCGACCGTTCCCCTCTTCGGTCTTTTCCTCAACGCACCCAAGTGCCAAGGCCAACGCCCAGACCTAGCTTAAGCCCTTTTCTTCCCTTTAGAACCCCCGACTCGCTTGTCAGCCAAGTTCCATCCCAACCATCCTTTTCATCGTCTCGACCCGAAAGAACTTCCTCCCCTAATCGTGCCATTGTACTCGAATTTCTCTCCCCCATCTCTCCTGTTGACGCTGGATGGAGCTTTTCGTCGTTACATAGTGTCCGTCGCGCTGGAGATCCGGGCCTCCATCATTTTTCTTGTTTCCTCAGCTCTGTTCCGCGAACTCGGACGGGTCGGCCGTCGCGGCATCTGACATTTGGCATTGGCACCTGGCATTTGGGCAGCTTTCCCCATCGACTCACGATCTAGTTTCATGTCCGTGTCCGCATCCGCATTCAGGTGTCTTCCCCTAAGCCCGCCTCACCAACCTCCTTTGCCCTTCTCTCATCATCGGAGCACGCACGCCTGAAGCAAGCTTGATCTGTTTTTTCTTTCCCCTCTCCCGCCCGGAGTCACAGCGCGTCGCCTGTTGGCCGTCGTCCACTCACTATTGCCCGTCATCGCCGAGCCTGAGACCAATTTTATAACGCATTGTTGGATGAGAACAGTTTTCAAGCAACACGCACTCGGCAGCGTAACCTCGTTGCATTGACTCTCCGCATTGATTCTTAATCCCGTCCGTCGAACAATACATCGCGGCCGACTTGTGCCTGAAATCGACTTAATTATATACTATAATCCGCGCCACGCTAGCTCCCTCTTATCAATTACCTAGTAAAAGCTCTTGACTTGATCCGTGATACATCGTCCCGATACCGCCTCGCGCCGACCAGCTCCTCCCCGACCAGCCTCGTTAAACCCCAGCCGCCATCATGAGGGAAGTCAATTTCAGCATTCCCAATGTTAACAAGGCATCGGTGGGCATCACCACCGCCTTATACGATCGCCGTGCCCTAGATTGCACCTCGACGCTTCCTCTGATCAACTCGCTCAACCATCTTGCCTATCTCACCACCTCATCGGCCCGTATCCGAGACATTTTGACGGTCGATGGCGGGATAGAAAGGCTGGTGTGCATACTGAAGCAGGGGCGAAGCAAGGAATTGATGGATATGTGGAAATGGAACCTGGCTTTCCAGTGTGTGGTGAACATAGGCGTTCGTGGGACGGAGAACGTAAGAACCCGAGTCGTCGAGGCCGATATGGTACCCGTCATCGCGACCATTTTGGACAATTACATCAAAGTCATCGACAAGTGTCGTGAAAAGGCCGAAGAACACAAGCAAAAGCAGATGGTAGATAACCACCGCCATCGAAGCCACAGCCATCGGGATGCATCCAAGACCACCCCCTTCACCACCTTCACAAACAGATCTGGCCGCATAGAACTCGAGCAGCGGCCATTCCGTAGGCAAGCTCCGCCCCCGTCCATCGACGTGTCTGCGGCCGCCTTTGCGAGCACATCAGTCGTTGGAGGGCTGGGCAATGCCGAAGCTGGTCCCTCTACCCCATCTGTGCCAACCACTTCACCTCCCGAGCGGTCGACTTTCTCCAACCACCGTCATCACCATCATCATCATCATCACCATCACCACCACAGACATGAGAACCGCCAAACACTCGTCCCAACTCCCCGACAAGTCATAAATCCGCCAGCAACCGCCGTTCCTACTATGGAGGCGATTGATGGATTTATCCGCCCTGTTCGTGACATTGACCGTTTGCCTTCAATGGTGCCGGTCTTTCATCCGAGCGTGGCATCCCAACCAGCCTCGCCAACAACACCACTCCCTCCTCCGCAGGTTCGATCGCCGACGATTCGACCCACGTCGGTACTCGGCCCAAACGCTCGATCCCGGCGGCGTCCTTCGATCCGCCACCAAAACTCAACCACGGATACGGATGACTTGAACACGGACAGCGTGCAATCAGACGGGTCCCAAGATGCCGATATGTCGGGAACTGCAGATGTGACACCTACAGTGGAGTTTGAAGACGTGGCTATGGAGGAGGGAGACAGCACTCTGGCTGGCGCCGCTCTTGATCTTACCACACCGACGGTATCTGAGATCCCCGACGCTGGCACCTTCAATATCACTCACCGAACTACCATGGATGGAAGCATCCCCAACAACACGCCAGCTCCTGGGCCAGCGGGCATTCTATCGCCCAACCGACCTATCGTTCCGACCCATCAGCCTCATCTAGCCACCCAAACAATACTTCCTCGTTATCTGATGGATCGCTCTATTTCCATTAACCCGCAAGCGCTAGCAATAGTGCCAAGGGAAGAGGACGTGCTCATGTCATTACAGCTTCTCGCATACGTTTCTAAGTACTGCAATCTCCGATCGTATTTCCACCAGAGTCACCTAGTGCCCCGACTGAAAATTGGAAAGGAAATGCAACTATTGGACGACGAGAACATAACACTAGAAGAACTAGGCCCGGAAGAGTATGAGGAGGAGTACCTCTTGCCAAATGATTTCAATATCTTCCCTCTCGTGGAAAAGTTCACGGTGCGGTATCACAGCACTGACATGCAGTACTGGGCTGGTGTTGTGATGCGGAATCTCTGCCGCAAAGATGATACTCGAGGTGGCATCCGACAATGTGCATACTACCAATGCGGCAAATGGGAAGAGTTTACGCGGCAATTTGCTAAGTGCCGCCGATGCCGCCGAACCAAGTACTGCAGCAAAGAGTGCCAGAAAAGTGCTTGGGCTTTCCACCGTCATTGGTGTGTTGCCGCTTCACAGTAAATACTGTTGTCCACTGGCCATGCCATTCTTTTGTCTTATCTCATTTCACATGGCGTTTCCTGCATAATGTCTATTTGATTCATCGACTTCGTTCATGACTTGAACTGCATGGCGAAGCAAGCATATCACGAACTGGCGTCTGCGCTCTGATACCACTGTTTTCATCGGCATCACGGATTTTCTTTTGTCAAACCCCTGCTTTTCGGGTGCAATATCGCGGGATCAACTCGAAACACTCAGATATTAGTTGTGACTTCGGCAGCATACGCTGAGCCGACGAGAGTCTCTTCCGCCCCGACGTCATACGGGCATGATTCGGGGTGTTCGGGGCCCATCATTCATCAGGGAATAGCGCCATCAAAGCTATCCCTTTCTTTTCTTCTAACGCTACCCATCACGCATTTGGGCTTATTATCGTTGCTTTTTTTCTTTCTTTCTTCTTTGGCTCGCAAGAACTGCGTCTTATCTCTTGGAGTAACCAACCACGGACGAGACGGCCTCCAAATGGGTTGATATTGCCTTGCCCTTCACCTGTGTAAATTGGGTTCACGGAGGGTCTGGGTGCGAATATATCGTGGTTGTTATGTTGAAGATGTCGATCAATCGAAGCTAGGAGGTGTAACTGATAATGGGAATGGGAGGCCTAGACGTCTCGCTCTTTTCATTGTGTGATATGGGAACGTGGTGGCCAGCGATATAACTCTGATTGGGCCATTGGGAAGCCCCAGGTTAGGTTGAACCTAGGGAGCCTACTCATTTCAGGGCAAGCACATACATGGAGATGGGTCATGGGAACGTAGCTCATGTATAAGAAATGACTGCTACCACACAGTCCCAGGACTCTAACTCTGTATCTCTAACCAAAAATCAAATAAAATCAAAGAAGATCATCAAAGGACCTTGTCTTGTGCGCCTAAAGTAGCGTCGCGAACAGTGAATACTTAACTCATGACTTGGTGGCCGGGGCCTATACAAGCTGAGGTTGACCCCTGTATTATGCTTCAACGACAGTTCGTTATAGCTGGCATAAGTTGAACTTATGATATATATACAGTTGTCTTTATGGACAGTTCAGGATCATGCTTAAGATCACTTTTTAGCACTCAAACTGCTTCGTTAAGAGAATGTAAGCTCAGTCGAATCGGCTAATCTTGTCGGAACGACGAGGTACGCATCTGTTCACACGTACTCCAGTAGGAGCCAGTACCAAGATCCAGTTATCTTTTTTTCAGCGTAGAGGCTAGGCAAGATGTCTGCGATTATGTATAGGGTGTATCTCTATATACAGAATAGCATTTGCACTTTTGTAACGAGTTATCTCCTTTTCGTGCTCACTAGAGGTTATTCTTACTAATAGATCTTTAGTAAGTAACTGCCTTTATTCGGGTCTTTTTGATCCTGGAGAGAGAGTTGTTTCTTGAGTGACTATCGTGTAGTCCTTATCATGATGGATTTCGAAGAGAGCATCTTTTGGGTTTCTCTATGTGGAAGTCGTAGGATCAATGAAGTTACGATGTAAGTTTTCTAGAACTAAGTACAAGAAGGGAGAAAGGGTGTTGATGACTCATGTTATTCACTTTTCTACACAAGTGACTTGGTTTTATCGAGAGGAACTAATGATGCATTAATTCTGCTCAAAAACGGCATTTTGGGATTTCCTAATACAAGTTTGAAAGACGCGATATAACACTGTGCCGGTTCGGGGGGCCCGACAACGAAGGTCCTAATATCAACTATAGTGAGTAATGCAGCCTCACGGCTAAGTAGGCTGCGGTAAGATAAGTTATTGGTCCAGCAGTAAGCACGTTTTTTAAGCCACGCCATCTTTCAGCGAGAGATCTGAAACTTTTCTCGGGTTTCTTAACCCCCGAACCTTCTTGTGGCGTTGTATTGAGAATTCTCTCCTTGGCGCAGGGCTGCAAGCGAGAAACTAGGGCAGTTAAATAAAAGCTGGTGGGATGCCACTACGTTGAAGTTATCCTCATATCAACTTGCTAAGAGTTCATTGTGTACGAAACTTCTAAGTCTTCTACAAGCTTTCGTCCGACAAATCAGCTGTGTTAAATTTGCCGATGGAAGTAATTAAACGGTATTATTTTTGAGTTACTTCTTTCCCTTTTCATGGCAAGGTAGACTCGCCCTGGCGAGGCTGGCCGAATAGCCTTGAGGTCCGCAGCGCCCAGGTAGCTTGTGAAACAACGGCAGGATCGTTTCATACCGAATACGAGCCTCTCGGCTACAGGCTTGACAAGGGGAAAATAACATGCATACATACATAGGCAAGAGTGGATGAATATAATAACATTCTCTTCTATAAGGTGAATGTGAGATTAGAATTACGTAGTCTATAGTTGCGGTGCTGGGGACTAAGACAGTGAAGAGAATAGTGATGTCGAAGCTCACGTTGTATCAGGCTTTCATGAATCAGGGACCGTTCCACTATGCTGGAAATAGGTATGTATCCCCACTACACTGCCCCTCAGCAGGCGCCGGGAAGCATCTATCTCCACTATATCTGGGGGCTACAGAAGGGAGCTTGCTTGGAGCTTCAACATCATTCGAGGGTCGTTGGTTAGACAAGAAAGGCAGAGCAGCTAATGAGATCCAGCTAAGGAGATATATCTGTCTAAGTATCTACTAGGGAGGTACACTAGGATAGGATAGATAACAGTAGATTCGCTAAAGCATCCTAGGTCCAACAGTCAGGTGTTGTTTCAAGATATCGTGCAGCTTTCCCCTGATTCGCAACTTGGGTACTTATAATTCGTGTAGTTAGTTGTTAAGTAGCTTACACCCTTTGATTCTTTGATTCGTTTCTGATTGATTCACTTTCTCTTCTTTACCGCGTGCACGCCATTATCCGCTCATTTGGACACAAACGACCATTGTTCCTTACGTTTTGTCGTCGTCCTTGTCCACTACTCCTCACCACCGCCACCTTGGACCCTGAAGCAGCCTATCGTTTCCATATTTAAAGGGCTTGGCAATCTTGAACTACCAACACCCCGCCATCACCATCGCTTTCTCAACTCGAGGTCGACTCTTAGCTCTATTGCGCGTTAGAATAACCAAACTCAACAATTATTAACATTCATCATGGCTGCACGACCGAGCCTGTTCACAAGAGGTCTTTCCTCCCTATCCCAGAGCACTGACGCCAACTCCCCAAGCGTCAGCTCACCCGCCGAACAACGAGACGATGCCAAGCGCAACTTTCTCAAGACCATGCGACCTCTGCCCACCCAGCATTACTGGAATGTCTGGTTTGACAGGTAAGTAACTCACTCATGTTTCCGAACGTCCTCGGTAACGGCGTATGAAGGGGGTAGTCCACTAATTCGTTCATATCTCACCAGGCCGTCCAAAGAACAGAAGGCCGATGACAGCAACTACCAGGCCTCCCTAGAGCAGCTAGGCACCCAGATCGAGTCGGTCCAGGACTTCTGGCGGTATAACAACAACACACCCGTCGACCAGATCAAGATGCGTGAATCCTTATACTTGTTCAAGAGCGGCTTCAAGCCCATCTGGGAGGACCGCCGCAACATCCAGGGCGGCAGCTGGACCTTCCGGGTGCCCAAAAGCAACGGTCCGGATTTCTGGACCCGCATTCAACTAATGGCAATCGGCGAGACACTGCAGGAAGCTCTGGCAGAAGGTAAATCCCTTTAAGCTTAACTAACACGTACTTATTTATGAAAGACTTGAGCGCTAACTAATATCTTTATGCAGGAGACCAGATCTGCGGCGTGGGACTGTCGGTGCGGTTTAACTCGCACCTTATCTCGATCTGGCACCGCGACGCCTCAAAACAGGCTTCTATTGACGGCATGCTGGAGGCCGTGCTCAAAGAGCTGCCCGTCGAGTTACGGCCCAAGCCCGACAATTACTTCTACAAGAAGCACTCCGACCACGCGGGCTTCAAGGCGCCCCCGGAGCTCCAAGCTGTCTTAGACTCGCAGAAGAGAGCGAAGGAGGCCGCGGATGCCAAGAATGCGAATGTAACCGTTACTTCGCCCGAATGAATTCTTTTCATTTCAGCGATAGATTGGTCTTGATGGCAGCCCCGGTCTCGTGGCTACCGGAGAGTCGTTTGTAGCTCATTCATCATCTCGACATGTGTAGAGGAGGAATGAATGCTTGGAGCTGGGAATAGTCCTAAGGATCCAATATTGTCTTCCAGTTGATTATACAAAGGCAGGCGTGCATTTACTCCGGCGTTACTAAAGGCTGGGTTGCGAAGCAATTTACAAATTGTTGATTTCTTGATAATGTGCAGTAAATTCTAAAACCCACGAACTCCATGCCAGCATGAATGTGCTTAGTTTTGGTATCTCAACTATTCAGTGTTTAATAAAATGTTGGCAACTCAAAAGGCAGCTCAGCCCCTAAGTATCATAATTTCGTGTCCTCGTGTATCATACAATGCCGCACTTCGGTTCAACAACCCCGATTCTTGTCTGTACCGAAGGTAATCTTGTAGGACTGTGGTAAGTAGTCAAAGGCCCATTCCCAGCTCCAAACCCAAATATAGTTCTCTCGCTCCTGGCGGCAGACCTGGTATTACTGCCGATTCGTTTTCAGCCTTGCTGGGTGTATGGCCTCTCCAGAATGTCTGTCTGACGAAGATTAGTTCTCGTCGACAAAACCAAAGCCTGAGTGTTAACAAAATGATGTGCACGCTCCATTGTCGGCCGTCCATCCACGTCCAAGAGGTATCGTATCATTCCTCTATAACTTCAGGGCTCGAATTGCGGCATATTTAAAGCTCCTGTTCGCGCCAGTGTCTCTTGCCGAAGCCTCAAGGGCTCATCCTTTTTGCGATTTGCGTCTTAGAAACTGGTCTCTCTTAGAAGGGACCCATCACTTCCAGGCGCCAGCCCTACGCATGACCTCCTCGAACTCAGCCCTCGTGACGCCCCGCCCGATGCCCGCGCCGCCGTTGGCCTCGAGGATCATGTCGCGCAGCACGGCCTCGTCGACGTCCTGCTTGAGCGTCATGGCGATGCGCTTGAGGTGCGCGAGCGTGAGCAACTCGGCGTCGCCGCCCGCACTGCTGCCGGCGCCCGTGAACAGCCGGAACGCCTCGTCGACCTCGGCCGAGTCCGGCCCGTTCCCGCCGTCGGCCCGCGCGTGCAGCTTCAGCGCGCAGATGGCGAGGAAGGGCTCGTACGTGGCGTGCCCGTCGTCGTCTGGGTCCATGATGGAGAGGAATTCCTTCAGCTCGGGCTTTGTGGGGGGAAGACCGAGTGCACTGTGGGGAAAGTTGTGAGTTCATCCTATCTATCTTATCGGGAAAACTTGAATATATGAGATATTCATGTATATAATATAATGTAATATGATGCACATAAAGCGTAGAGGGGAGACATCAGGAGTGGGTGAGTAAACATAATAAACATACACCATCGCCCGCCTCACGTCCTTGGTGGGTATGACGCCCTCCTTCTCGCCATCCATGGGCTCGGCGAACAGCGCAAAGGCCTCTTTGATCTCGCGCTCCTCGCGGGCCGAGATGTTGTGTTCTTTGGCGAGCTTCGACTGCCGCTCCTTGGGCGCGGCGGCGTCCTTGGCTGAGCTCGTCGCGGCTTTACGCTTTGGTGGCTGCGGGCGGCGCGGTGTTAGCTTTGCTTTTGAAATTTCGTGTACTTGTATGTTCACATACCATGATTACTATACGATTAAATTTATAAAGACGCGGTATCTTCAGGTATACTATGGTTTGAGTTGTGATCAGTCGATGAGAACTTGAAAGAAAGGTAGGTTTAGTTTGGCGAACTGATAAAATGTGGGGCTTATATCTGTGACGCAACTTAGAAAATGGCAATTGAGACGTCAATGAAAGAAACCAGCTGGCTTATCAACATTTCCAGATGCACTGGCTTCAAATTCCTAGGTTATCTCGTAACTCTATGATGCTTATTTATATACAAATGATTTGCGCTCAAGACGCACACCGGATTTTGTCATGCCCTTGATCTTATAAGAGAGGTCGTTTACGTGGAATTACTCCAGTGATATTACAAAAACAACGCTTTGGGCAGTTCCAGAATCCCATTCCGATGATTCTAAATCGTTGCCCGGTTCTTTGCATAAATGGGCTATTCGATGGCCACTTGCCAGACTATTCTGCTGCGATAAGCAGTAGTCGGAATCATACCATACTATATAAATCATACAATCGACTGTTGATACAAATATGAGCTTAGACTTCTAAGTCACAAATAACCAGAATCCCTCGTGACCCCTTTAAAAAAAAATCGAAAGGATCGAAAGGAGCGTCATGGCAGTGTTGATGAATAGTCCTAATATATTGTTTGGTAAGCGCATTGTTCGAAAGCTTCGGCAAAGTCACTTAGGGAGTGAGCAGGCATTGTGTCATATGATGGGCCAGATGACTAACAGGCGGTTCACAAACTCCCGTTGTAGTTTGTTATATAGTATGCGGTTGGTTATCATGAATACGCGACCTCCGCACGCGCATTTCCGCCCCGGCTCAGGACTAGGCGGTTGAGTAACGGAAAGCGTGTATATGAGCAATGGTAACAGGCCTATGGCCTGATGTCGAGCCAACAGTTAATAAAAACCGTTTCGTGACTCTTCATTCCCTAAGCTTAGCGATGGTAGTGGTTGCCTTTCCCGATGCTTGAACTTGGTAAAAAGAGTATCCAGCTTGCAGCCCCATTCAACAGGCAGGCTCTTGTGAATGCATCGTATTTGCCATTCTCCGGCTCGTCCAAAAATCCAGGTATCCTCAAAATCAACCCATATAGACATGAAGTGGGCCAGGATGACTAATGCTCGCGGGCGTCTCTCTTCAATGAACTTGCTGAATTCAATGGGAACCCAGACGGCGAAGCCACCCAGTCTCCTGGCTATGGCTACTTGTGGCTCCTTTTGTTCTACGGCCCTCATAACACTACACGTGTATGCCAATGCTTTCTCGTATACTGAACGCACCCCTTCATCGTTCAGTTCCTGATCTGTCTGTGCTTCTATCGAGCTTGGGTGAGAAGGGTGATCGAGCAGCCATGCCAGGCGGGAATAATCGCCCAGTATCGTATCCTTAGCCTCACGTGGGATAGGCGGGTTGTTCACAAACTTGGCAATGATGGTTTTGTTCCCATCTTCGAGGGCATCACTTGCCTTCCGGAAAACGCCCCCGGCACCATGTCCCATATGAAGCCACTGCAAGGGCGGCTCCCATGGATCCAAAGAAAGGGTCTGAACTAAGGCTAAGGAATGCGCTAAGATCCTAAGGGAGGTGAAGCAGATGTAGTCGAGAAGCTTGGGATCCGCATGTGGGATATCGTTGATATCGCGCCTCTGCTCTTTGCTACACATAAGCTGGTATATCTGCTGCAACTTGATGAGTTCGTCTCGCTCCTTCTTATCGGTGCTCGTTGTCCACATGTGCAGCGCAGAATGGGCTAATTCGATACAAAGAAGCCCGCACCGCCCGTGCTGTTGCGCAAAGGTAATGGCCATATTGGGCACGTCGTGAGCCCACATTTGCCTGATTTCTGGGCTCTGTGGTTCGGAGAACGGCTGCGTCATCCGGGTTTGACTATTGTGCATAAGTCGCAGCTCCCACAGCCTCCGCCATTGACCATCGGGCAGGTCTATATCGGATTCTGTGTCGTCGGCCTGAGGAGTTGGGTGAGACGAACTGGGGGAAGGGTAGGACCTGGAACTGCGTGGTGACTTAACTGAGGTCGAATCACTCACTTGAGTAATTAGAGGGCTGTGCATGCTCCTTTGGGGAATCATCTCCGGCGTTGTCCCGGCAGAGGTGATGCTGGCGATGGTATGGGCCAGTGGTGTTCTCTCTGCCTGGGCGAGGGAAACGGTCTTCCCATTTGCCAAGGTGGGCGGTTGCCTCAGATAGACGCATTCAACCAGATGTCTAGAGCAACTGCTGCAACTGGGATGTAGTTCATCGCACTATATTATGAGGTCAGTGTTAGCCAGGTTGGCTTTGTCCGTGACCCCGTGCCATGTATCTGTATCAGAGATACCGCAAGGACGACGAATGCAGAGAGGCTTAGAAAACCATCTCACCTTGACTCTACGCTGTTTGCATCGTATACATCCGGTCCGCGACTTTTTGTGATACAGACGCGGACCGCGTGGTCGGGATTCCTGATTATTTGCGTCTTCCATCCCAAGCAGGCGTCAGTTGTACGAAGCCCGTGAGATCCGACGTGTGCTAGTCCTAGCCTAGTTACAAGCGTCACGTCCTTGGGGGATCTTGTAATTTCCCGGTGGAGGAGTCTGAGCGAGGCACGGGCGAAATGGGAGATCTAGAAGCCGTGATGATGCTTATCAAAGTCGCGATAGCTTCACCTTGGAGAGAGATAGGCAAGGTAAAGGTCACTCGCCGAATGAGCGAAACACACGCCATCCCAGATGATGAATGATAAATTGTTCCGACACGGCTTTCAAGGCCTCTTGATACGCCGGCATAGCCACACAGCTTTGTCGGCCGACCCTGTCTTACTGCCCCACGGCCTGTGGCTGACGAATTTGTCCTTCGGCGCAGTTTGTGGCTTCCCCATCGAGCCATGATTATTAGATACATAGGCTAAAGAAGGTACCATTCTAGCAAGAGCAAGGAGAAAGGTGTTTTGATTTTTAATGAAGATCTCATCTGAATTGAAACTTTGCTAGGTACAGGTAGTTAGCAGAAAAATCCTATGACGATATGAACATACTAACTTAGCTGCATAAGGTACTGATCAATCAGGTAAGTCGGACTGAACCAAATTAAACCGTGGTAGCTACTCACCTGAAAGTCTCATTAAATCGAACAAGCTGTATCTAAGGAATAACCGGGCTTATATATACCTCTACGAAGTGGACGTGTCAAGTTGCTGGTGCGTTATTATATCTTGCACAGATGACACAATCAAGAAACGATTCCGAAAGCGACAGCGATCGTAAACTCCGACGTGCAAGGATAGTAACTATTGCCTCAACAAACACGAAATTGCCAAGGCCATCCGTCTATCACAACAGATGTAGATTATTGATCCTGATGTGCGTACCTACTGATCAGTATAGATACTGTAGGTACAACCTGCTAGACTCGCTGACAGGTTAAGCTTGGGGTTACAATGCATGGAATCACTATAAAACTCTACCTATTAATAGGGAGTTTGTGGGGGCTGAGAGGCTTGTTCCACTGAGCCGTAGGTACGTACGGACGTACCTGCGTTGCAGAGATAAGACATGGATGCCGTAAAACCCGTCTGACTTGCTGAAACGGCCCCACGATAATACAAGCCCCTTGAAGATCATAAATTGTCGTCGCCAATCGACCGAACTACGTATACAGCCCATTGAGAACCGTGCATAGACAGAACCAGTCAACAATACGAAAGCCAGCATCGCGCCAAAAACACACAATCTTCAATCTGTTCGACATTCGCGAAGAAACCGGAGCCGCGTTGCTGCCGCCCATCGTTGCGACAGGATGCAGACCATCGCATTTGGTGTCTAACACTTCTCATCCTTCTTCCTTCTTGATCCCGTCGCTCGTTTCCTCTTTACTCTTCCTCGCCTGCTAAGGCTATGTGATCACCATGCAACTCAGTCCGTTACAATCGCGTCTAGCTGCCTCCGTGATAGCCTCTTGCCTGGTTATTGTCCTATATCTCTTCCTCTTCGCTCCGCAGTTCGCTTTGGCCGCCGATTTGACCGGGTTTCCGAGCAGCGACCTCGACTACAATGACGTTTTCTACGATATTGATGATACAGTCGATTCATATGATGCTCAGAGTCCTTCGTACGAGCCAGATTTCTCCTTGTTCGATCGAAGCATTATAGGGAGGGTTGCAGACGGGTCGACCCCTCTCGATCTTGACCACCCTACGAGCAGTAACATCGTTCCTGGGAGCACAATCGCATATGTCTTCGAAGCAGCGTCTGTCTCTGGTAGATCAGCGCAAGAGCATGACATGTCATATGAACTCCGAAGACATTTGAATGAGACACGAGAAGTTAGTGAAGGCGATGGAGACGACGAATTGGGCGCTGGCATGGATTTGGTACGGCGGCAATCACCGTCTAAGACGTTGTACATATCGGTAAATACCTGCCAGCAGCCCAGCCGAATCTCTCCCGACCAGACCTCCATGGCACCTCCGCAATTGACATTATTTGTGTCTACGTCTGGTGAGAATACATCCCCTGGGCCGGGGAAGGACCAAAGTGCCCAGAAAATCATTGTCTTTGACGAAGGGGCAGCGATATACAATACCTCGCTTGATCGCGATGTATATTTTAGTATATCAGCACCAGAAGTCTCTGACCAATACTTCTCTACCTCGTTACCCTACAATTACGAGGTCACCGTCTCTCTCGACCAGTACTACTACTCCTACGATAGTATTGCGCAGCCAAACCTGTACTTGGTTGATTCCGACGCCTCTTCCGCCTACTTAACGACGTTAAACCTTACAAGTAGTCCGGATCAGGTTGTCTCTACCCCCCCATATACGGTATTTGTACAAAGCGCAGACAACCCGGATATTGATGGTATTCGCAACTCATATTGTGGCTTGAATAATTGGGCGCAGATCAGGCCGCTTAAAGATGGGAATAGTCAGGCAACTACGGGTCTGAGACAAGGGGGAGACGGCAACTTGACGATGCAGGAATTCTACATTAGTGGACTGAAAGCCAGCACAAACTATACGGGGATAATAGCCCTCAATACTAGTTTGACGGTTCAGAAGAGACAGGAGAGCGGCGCCGGTGAGGGGTTCACAAGTGGCACAATAGTGTACAAAGGCGTCAACTTCACCACGAAACCTAGTGAGTATTTCTTCATCGACCGGATAGGACTATACTTACACTGTCATCAGATGGCGCCTGTACGTTTGTGTTCAACTTGACCTTGTGCACGGAGACGCGGTACGCTGTTCCCGGAAACTTGGATATTTTCCCGAATGGAACGGCTCTCGCAGCCTTTTATGACAACTACACACGAACTATGTGGGATAACTTTGATAAGGTCCTGCAACAGACCCCTTGCCAGGCTCCGGCGACTCAAAGATACTCTCTCGCTAAGGACTGTGACGACTGCAAGCAAGCTTACAAGGACTGGCTCTGCTCGGTCGCCATACCGAGGTGCGAGGACTTCTCCTCACCGGACGAAAGCTACCTGCAAATGCGCAACATCAACGCACCGTTTCCCAATGGATCCTTCGTCGATGAGAGCATCAGGAACAAGTTCGGCGACGTGAGAGCCTATAATTCGTCGAGAAACGTGGAAATTGATAATACAGTCCAACCTGGGCCCTACAAGGAGGTACTACCCTGTGACTACCTCTGTTACGAACTTGTCAGGAGTTGCCCCTCATCTATAGGATTCTCCTGCCCGTTGCCATTTAACAAATTCAGCTTTAATACAAGCTATGCAATTCCGGACACCGACAAGGAGCTATCTTGTAATTACCCAGGATCGGCGTACTATCCCAGTGCTGCCAGTGCGATGGCGGTATCCTGGATGAGTATGATGACCCTAATAACGTTACTGTTGCTCATATGAAGCTCCTCTGAAAGACAGCAGAGGTATAAGAGATGAAGAATTTCACGGGCAACGCTATTAGATCATATTTGCATCAAGGCGTCGAGGTTTGGGTTCTAAATGTTTGATTGTCATTTTTTTGGGTTTAACGAATAGCAGGCAAAGCGATACGGGACTAGATAGAATGACTCGAGGCATTGGCATAGGTGTTCTTGGTGTCTTAAGTTAATAATACTATGACAGTCGGGCTCTGTGTAGAGCACATATATGAACAAAGCTGACGTGGCTGTGAATCTCCTTCATCCGATTTACACACTCTCTTGCGAAGTGCAAGACTGGTTTTATACAGACATAGACAGCACAACGTACAAACTTCGATTTGGTATGCCGTAGTCCATGACGACCATGGTCTGTGCTTCTTGACTTGGTGATATTTCTGGCGCGAACCATCCTTAGCTTTGGGTGGGCTTGTTTGCCCTAGGTGACCAAGCTGTGCTTCCTGCTATTTCCGGTATTCTATGCGGAACACGACGCGGCGCAGCGCCATACCAAGATACTGCTCTCCTCTCGCCGATGTCAAGCGGCTAATCTGGACGTAGTAACCTTACGTGTGGTGGATGACTCTCATATCATCCCTCAGCCCGTGATGCTGTATCATTGTCTACACATCGTATCAATACTATCATCACTTCTTCTGTGGTTTTGCTTGCTCGAGCTGTTCTATTCTCGCCTCAAGATCGGATATCATGGCTAAAGTAAAGTGCAATTCTGGTTAATAACTGATACAGTTGCATCCCGGACTTAGTGATCGAGTTGAACCAGTTCGGGGAGAGGGAAATGAAAAACTGAGAAAACACACCCTGCATTTCGGCCCGGGCCTCGTCCTGTTCCAGCTTCACCCAGAAGTAGTACACCAGCTGGTATGTGAAGATGGCCATCAGGAAGACCTTGGCGATGGGGCGGCCGAAGGTCTTGTAGAAAGTCTTGTGCTGTTATTTGGGGGAAAAAATGGATGTTAGTTTTTGATTCTTCGCTGTAATCTTTTCGTTTTTTTTTCATTTTTTTTTTTTTCATTTTGCGCTTCATGTTGAGAATGAAAAGCATGAGTGTAAGTAAAGGTAGCCTTACGTTGAGAGACCCTTGGCCATCAGATGCTTGTGTCGATGAGAAACGTGCTCGTGGGAGCTGTTGCGCAACACGAGATCGTGGCATTAGCTGAGCCGACGATGTCGGAATACATGATGCTGCTTTTATACGGCGCGCGGATCTGGCGAACATTGTGAGAATTATGCCGTTCTTTGGGTGATTGGGTGATGAGGTTCATTTCCTTGAAGCTTTTACTGTAGATGCATCCAAGCCCAAATGTGGCTTGGATATTATAGTATTGTGGCTCACATAAGTGTGGAGTGGAAGCCATGAGCTAAGTGGAGAACGCGGTCACTTTTGCCCGTCAAGTGGCCGCCGAATTAACCGATACGCTACCTATAATTGGCAAGTCCCTTGCAGAGCTTCCCCATGCATTAGGTATTACCTAATTAGGCGTAGAAGAGCTTGCGCCGATGCGACCAGGGGTAGTCGACTAGGTATTGCACAATGCAGACACCTATCCACTTCTATCCCATCGTACACTAATGTTCATATCAAGGTGTCGTGGCCGTAACTCTTTAACGCCGCGATCTGTTCTTCTGTTCCACCTCGATCTCTCTCTGTCGAATGTGTTGGCCTTGAGTCACAAATTGTAACAGGATATCTGTTCTGAGAACTCATTGGAAACACTCCTATTGTATACATATATAGAGTAAACTAGCAAACCTACCAGCCTATCCTGTTCTCCAGCTCCTCCACTTTCGAACCTCTCGACGCCGATCGTTCCAATTCGATTATTTCAGCCATTCAACCTCAAGTCTCGGTCTACTAGCACGAGGGCCACCACCGGTCGATAGCCATCTACGGCCGTGCAACTTGTCGTCGCCAGATTCTCCCTTTCATACTATATACCTACCTACATAGCCACAATGGTACGCGATAGCTGCTTTCGCAGGGACCCAACCCTTACATGCCATAGCGCACACAGAGGCACCACAGCTAACGCTTCCATTGTTTCTCGACACCAATAGGCCCAGACTCTCGAGCAGCGCAGGCGGAACGCCAAGTTCGTAAAGGACCAGGACGCACGCCGCGGCAAAGCCGAATCGGACCTCAAGAAGCGAAACAAGGCCTTACCAAAGTCGCCCATCTCGCCGTTCTGGCTCGGTGAGTATTTCTTTCCACACACACTCCCTCCTTCTCGAAAAAGTACTAGGAGCACATCTACTAACATTGTCACCCTCTCCTTTGTCTAGGTGTCCTCGGCTTCGTTGTATTTGGTGGTCTGCTCTTCGAGGTCATCTCGCGCCTCTTCTTCTGATCCAATCCAATCGGAAACCATCTCCCACGACCCCCTGGATAACCCCCGAGGGATTGTATTCGAGGAGGGGGCTACCTCAGTTGAAGCGAACTAGTATATATCCGGTGTGACAAAAGATGAAGAACTATGGACCTTGCTGGAGAGAAAGCATTTAAAAAGGTCAGGAGAAGACGGATTCACTATGTTCAATGAGCTGTGTACAAGTACATCTATGTCTTGATTTTTGGAGCGGATTCACTTATTTACATCAAAAGATAAACCGTGCAGGTAGGAGGCAGTTAGTATCACTGCGCCATCATAGTGCAGGAAATTGTCAATACAGAAACATCTGAAGACCTTGCCGGCCATCATATTAAGTATTCGGCAGTAAGTTATTATTGTAAAGAATATCATTGATATAATTGTTAGGATTCTAGCTATAGAGTGGCTAAATTTAGTCTTGCCTCAAACCGCCAAGACCCGGGCGGAACGTAAAGAATGACAGCAGTCCAATCTTCTGAGCATCGCCTTCGTACAAAGTTTCCTCGCAATCAGACAGCAATATTAGTTAACAACACAGTTCTCCTCAAACACCAAACTTATACACGTGCTAGCTTGATAGATATTAGGCTCCAAGTCCTCGCCTATGGCTGTGCCCCTCATGCTTCATCTTCATTCCGACATCAAACTGGCGTTCCAAGTCGGACTGCACCTTAGCTATATCAGCCTTGGATGTCGAGTTATGGCTGCCACCAGCCGCTCCATTGTCCTTTCCACCTCCCAGGAGCCGCAGAAACTTTTCTTTCCGCTTGGAATCACCTTCTAATGCTGAGACATTCCACTGCTCGCCGCCGTTGATGTTGTTCTCCTCTCTGGCCGTAGATCCAGACACGTTCTCCTCAGAAGTTTGCTTCTCCTTCTTTCCCTTCTTCTGTTTAGTTTTCTTCTCCTTGAGGGTCTCATTAGTATCCGCTAACTGGTGAGCTTCGGTGATTTCCGTACTGTGCTCGGTCTTATCCTTCTTCTTTTTCTTTTTGTCTTTCTTGGCCTTTGGGGTTACGGCCTCCTCATCGTCATCGTCGCTGGGTTGCTCTACCTTGCGCTTTTTCTTCTTTTCCTTGGGCGTTTCAGTCTCGCCTTCCGCCTTCACTTCGCTACCGGCTTCCGTAGCATCCGCCGGCTCTGCCTCGTTCTCTGCAGTCTCGCGCTTGCGTTTCTTGGCTCGCTTCTCCTCCTTTCGCTTGCGCTTCTTCTCCGTCTCGGATTCGTCTCCCGTCTCGACGTTTTCTGTAACTCGTTCCCCGGAACTTTCATCAGGAGTCGGGAGTGCGTCGGTGGATGAATCTTGAGGACTGACGAGGTTAGCATAATCGTTAGATATCTATTTAGTCCTTGTCGTTCTTCAAACTTGACAGCAGCATGTAAAGAGAGTCTTGGGGACAGGCTCATCTACGTGCAATGATCGGATCCAGAAATACAACCCGACCAAAACTGGTGACGCCTTATGATTCAACGAATTATTTGGGCCCTGGTTTAGTGTGTAGGCCAGTGAGATACACAGGTATCAGAACTCATTACCCAAAGCGGTTGTTCCAAAGTATCCAGGGTATCGTTAAGGAAGCGTAACTTGCTGGGCGGTAAACCATATGCCCATAAAATACAGAAGACTTACTCAAGAGGAATGTAATCCGTGTTCTCGGGATCCTGCGCCATTTCGTCGATCTCTTTCTTGAGTTTGTTCTTCTCCCCATCTTTCTCCTATAGAAATGTTAGCGGGACTTGGTGATTAGGGTTATTAATTGAGCTAGAGAGTCCGTACATCCTTCAAATCATCGAGAAAGTCAGCCCGAGCTTTAGCCTTCTGGGCCTCGGCCCATAGTTTACGAGCTTGGATCTCGAGCTTTTCGGCGCGTAGGCGCATGCGTCTCCGCCGCTTCTCCTGCTTGTCTGCTCTATTGGCGATCTTCTTCTGCTTGTCAAGAGCGATCCGTTCAGGCGTCCATTTTCCAGCCCTCTTGATATTCTGCTTTCGAGCCCTCTTGGCTTCAGCTTTCGTGTGGCGCTTCTCTTTGCGGGCTGCGGCTCGAGCATTCCGCTGCTCTTGCTTTCTTTTTATCTTCGCCTCTGATCATAGTCAGCAATGGCAAATCATAGATTGAGGATAGAATGTACATACCCTTGGCCTCTGCCTCCTTTCGCAGCTTCCCAACGTCTGGCTTCTCCCAAGGACCTTCACCATCCATCCTTGTGGTTGTTACTGAGCGGATCAATCGAAAAACCCACGTGATTAATACTAATTTGCGGAAGTGTTTAGAGAGAATGCCGACGAAAGGCTATGGGGACTGTGAAAGCTCACTACACCAATAAGCTAATATGCTGGCGCAGACTTCATGTCAGCTCCAATGCCGTGATGCATTGGGGAAAAAAGTTAAAGTGGAACTGCAATTCTGCCAGATGTATCGAGGGGCTAACGAAAGGCGGTGAAACTTAGTTAGCTTACCTACAGCTTGAGGCGCTTGGTTGAAACAACTCTCGGCAGCTGGCGAGTCACTGGCCAATTGAGCCCCTGCGCACTATACTACCTCGCTCCACATCGCGACATCCACCTAAGTCCTAGCAATACCTACCTAGGAGGTAGGTAGGCAGGCAATCGTGCCTATGTGTGGCCAAGTTCACTGGGATAAATACTCTATTCAACAATCACTCATTTCCAAGAAAAGGATGCACTTACTCATCCAACTCTATCAACTTGCTCAATAAACCCATGGATATTTCTATGGACGAACCTCCCACAGAAGAGATTTCAACAGCCCCGTAGACGGTAGGATAAGTTGCCCAACATGGCAACCTACAACCGTACACCGCAGCCGGCGGCGCTTCCCAAGACAAGCATCCTGAGCGCACTGCGAGCGACTTCTATGATAGAGTCTAAGACTGCACTACCTGCCGGTAACATCCCTCTACTTGAGTTTCAGTCGCCACGCTGGGGGGCCTAACACGTCTCTGCAGAGGTCATCGTCTCCATCCTCGATTATCTGTCCGTCCCCGATCTCATGCGTTTTGCCAGGACCTCTTCCCGGATGCGCGAAATGGTCTATGACGATACGAGATGGGTTGCCAGGCTGAAGAACATGGGCCTCTGGAACGATTTGGAAGCAAAGAGACGATTCGAAGACGCTGTGAGAAGAAAGCGTGATGCGGCTGCTCGAACGGCTGCAAATGGTGGCTCCGTCTCCTCCGCCGACAAAGACGGGATCACGACTATTTTTGATGCTGCGATAGAAGAAGAGCGGCGTTTAGCAGCGGCTACCCAGCCTCCTCGACAGCCAGCTGCCACGACAGATGGGTTTGAAACCTTGAGTCTGAGTCAGAGCCAATCCAAGTCCCCTATGGAAGACCCTACAGCTCTTCTCAACATCCTCAAAAATGTTCGTAGTGTGCGGGGTCATGCGCGGCAGGAATTTGGAAAGGTGTATGGAGCATTAGCACCCTTCTATTTTGACCTGGCTCAAGCGAAAACCCACACTGAGCCTGTTGTCTTTAAAGTGTTCCGGGATCCTGAGAAGCAGGCTCAAATGTTGTCCAATTTACAGGTATTCAGCAAGTGCGACTGGACTGATGGCTGGTCGCAGAGAGTGGAAAAACTTTCAAGCATGGTGACCATCTTCGAGGGCGCCGTGTTACGCGAGTTTGAGCAGGGCTACGAGTTCTGGGATGTCGATGGCAGAATGCGACGATACGCCCATGTTCTCTACTCGCTCAATGGTGGCAGCGCAGCTACAGATCTCTTCATTCAAAAACATCCGATATTTAACGATCGCGAGGCACTTGGAAATCCTATTGATTGCATTAATCAGGCGTCTTCCGACGATATTACGTTAGAACCTTCCCGTGCATTTTTCGAATTGCTCCTACGCAAGTTGAATGAGCAAAGTTCTAACATTAGTCGCATATTTCCTCAACCAGCCACCGTCTTCTGGGCATTTGTTGATAAAGTCCGCGAAGACATTATCATGGAGTATGCCACTCCATTGCTGGACGTAACTCATGACAGACATACAGCTGTCTATCTCAAAGCCATGTCGGGTCTGTTTGAGCAATGTATGCAGTTTGTGCAGTCGCTTGAGTCACCCGGCGGCTCAAATCTTTCGGTTGAAGATCATACAAGGGCAATATGCCTCAAAGTGTTTGAACCACATATGGACCTATATCTTCAGGAAGAACTGGAAAACTTCACCTCACACGCTGAGCGTCAGGTTAGTAATTGGGAACAGAAGCTTTCTGAACAGGACGCCACTGTCGAATCCTTTTACATGGGAAGTTTCAATCGGCAGGCAGACAAGAATGATTTTTTGAGTTCCTTCAAAAAGGTGGTAATGATGCCTGTATCTGTCCTTCCTAGCGCTTTTGGGAGCAGCAAGCCCACGCCGGCGGTGACTGCCACAAATCCAGCGTTCCGCTCGTCAATAGCTGGTACTCCAGCGTCATCTCGGCCCCAGACACCTGGTCTTGGAAATCCTTCAGAGCGGTCGGGTAGCCCTCTGCCCCCTGAAGTACCGACAGATGAGTTGAAAGCGAAGGCTGCGCTCATGGCAAATCGGCTTGAAGGGATTAAGAGTCTTTTCAGTATCGAGGTTGCGTTAGACCTAGTACACGCCGCTAAAGAGAGTTTAGGTCGAGCCGCCAAATTCGTTCAGCTAGGTGGGCAGGTGGGTGAAGAGGCTCGGGAGCAATGTGAGGCGATTTTCGTGGCATTGATCAAGGTTCTTGGGCAAACGCACGTGAAGAACGGGTTTGGCAAAGCAGTCAATCATCTCTCACGTTACAATCCTCGTGAGATAAGTGATCACAGCCAGACTGCTGTTGTTCCACTCGTCATGTTCATTGAGTTGGTAAATGTGGGTGATATCATTTCACAAATGATCGACGTCTTCTACGAACAACAACTTGCAGCACCTAAGATTGCCGACAAGAACGATTTCATGGATCCAGCAGGCTTGGCCAAGAGAAAGTTTGAGCAGATGCTAGACGAGAGTGTCGCTGCAGGGCTTAACAAAGGTATCGACGTGCTTATGGATGAGGTCGAATATCTTTGTGCCACTACGCAACTTCCAACAGACTACAACCCTCCGCCATCATCATCACACGATATTGGACCAACAGTTACAGCCCGACGCATAACAGAGCTGGTCTCCTCTCATACAAAAATGTTAATAGGCAGCACAGAAAAGACTATGCTCGATGTCTTCAACGGCGAGGTTGGACTACGTTTATTTACAGCCCTATGCAAGCACCTTAAACGTCAACGCATCAGCACGGAGGGTGCTGTGAACTTGATTGCGGATATGACTATGTATTTTGAATACATTCGGACGCTCAAAAATCAAGATCTGCTAGTGTATTTCAAAGCACTTCGAGAGCTTAGTCAGATCTATTTAATAGATGCCCGGCATGCCAAGGAAATGGCAACGATCATCGCTGATAGCGACCGTTTTGGCGGCGTGTTTCGTGCTGAAGAGGTGTATGAATACGCCGAGAGGCGGGCTGATTGGTATCAAGTCAAGCGAGACGTCGAAAGGGCTATGTATGGATTGGAATGCCAGATTATGTGAAACGGTACGCACTGTCACTCGCTCTGCCCCCGCTGGCTGATGACGATTCCGCCTTGTTTGTCAGGATTGTTCGTCATTTGAGGAGTGATACTATGGGCATCTACCTTAGTTGGATCACGAGATGGCTGGAAAGCAGTGCGACTCGACGCCCCAATCTCCAAAAAGATCTAGACAAGGGCGGAAAGCGTCTAGTATCCGCCCGCGCGTCTATTCGCCAAGCTTGCTGGCCCAGTCAAATTTCCAGATACCGCTCCCTGAGCCACTTCACGTATAGTGCTTTTGTGAGAAACATCATAGGAGACAATTTGAAACCGTAGTGTTGACACGACACTGCACTGCTACCGGGCTGAAAGAGCAGTGGTTGACTTGCATGGAGTCACACAGCATGTGCCGATAATGGACATTTTAATGCTATAATCCTGGCAACAGTTTGCCCGGAGATACCGGGCATTATGGTCTTACAAGGCATTGCTTGACCGATCAAGCTAGACATGCTACCTCCATTAAGCGCCAGGAAGGCTTTCGTCTAGCGAACCTGAAATGAGTCCTTGGGACGATCCCGTTCTTATCGTGGTAGAGATCGGTGTCCGAAAAAATCATTGGTGTTCGCTTCGATCAGTTGATTCCCAAGTATGTACTCCTTCTGTTCCGATCATCCGGCGATTCCCTTCTAAGGAAACAGACAAAGCTGGTCGAAGATCATCGTGGGAATGCCTTGTAGACATAAGAGTGCGCCTGAGCTAAAATGGCAGGCTGGAAGGCGTATGCATGGCACCCTTCTGGGCTAGAGCCACATATACAGGGGATGCCCGGTAGACATTCAAACCAAGCTCCTCGAGACATAGTACACTAGTCAACAACAACCTAATTAACCTTATTAACGTCGTGACTCTTCCGGTCAGAGTCATTTTGAGAACACAAACAAGCTAGCCAGCAGCAACTCGCTCATAGCTGGTCAGAAAAATATTGAGGTAAATCCGCTGGCCGGCTTCGCAAAGCTCCCTGAGCAGGAAAATCACACTACAAAGATATAGTATTCAAAACGAGTGTGATTCGAAACAAGTCTACGCTAGCAAAGTCTATCTTATGGCATGATGCTCGACAAGTTGACATGCCGTATCATGACGTGAAGCTCGACTATCTCACTATTAATATCCAATGACATAACAAGGCCATTTTGAGTCCTTGAGCTGAGTTAGCTGAGGCCACATATAGGCCAATAGGAGTCAAGGCTTTTTGCTACGAGTTAACAACAATTACCCAGATCACCAATTCGAAGAACACCTCTAGATAATATCGCTCAAGCGCGAACTTGGTAACTTACTGTATGCATGCCGCAAGAGACGTATCCGTCGAAGTGCAGCATGTAGACTATTGGATTGTTCCTTGCTGAAGGTACCGTGACCAAGTTGGCTGGCGAGTTGTTATTTCGCAGGCATCTTGGCAAGGCAGATTCCTACGCTGATGTCTACCGAGACCCGCTTAGTGCCTATCTGGTGTAGACTTACCTTAGGACTTGGAGTTTTAGCTGAAAGAGGTATCAGCTAGCACGCACTAGCTACGGTCCATACAGAGAGCTTGGCATCACTATTGTCTTTTAGGCTCATGGCAACATACCCCAGTCGTCATGGTTTCTTCTGCGTTACTGTAGTTGGGGATAATAGGACGGGCAACCTAAGGTGTGCTGTACTTAGCAAGGAGTTTCTTACAACTACACCGCACCCAAGTTTTGTTTACTGCTAGCACGCTAAAACCTGCCAAGCAACTGCCGAGAACGCTCAGAATTCGCCATTCAGGACCCTTAAGAAGCTGTCTATTCTTTTGTTAAACTCCTAGGCCTCAGCGTGTTCTCGCCCCCCGGCAATAGCTGCGGGTTTCAGTGGATCGATATAACCTATATTCCAGGGAGCTCCAACAACATCATCCCTGCGCAGCCGCCGGACCTGGACTTCCACCTCCTCTTCCGCCCAAATAAATTCACGCCATCCATCCGGTACGCCCATAGCTCCAAATAGCAACAATGAATCAGTATATCAGGCACTTCTCAGCCCTGATGGAGCTGACACGCTGGTTTATTTTGGAATCTGTAAACAGTCTAGACTCTATCCAGTGGGTTGTCGTACTTTACCGAAATTCAAACTACGCTCATCGCGGTGGCTCCGTCTCTAAGATTTTCTACTAATACGACCGCCAGACGCGTAGCCGAACATGGTCCACGCAGAAAACGGCCCACAAGCGCGGGTGGTGGGTGTTCGCTTAGAGATTTAGACGCCTGGGGCGTTGTATCTACATACGTATAATTTTCTTCAAGCTACCGCTGAATAGGATTCAGTCACTGTGCCATTCACGCAACCAAATATGCACACGATGTAGTAGTATTCGACATAAGACTAGATGAGCCCCTCTCCTCGCTTATCGAAGTCTAAATTACTGAGTGATCGTCCGGGTCACTTTACCGGGCGTGGCCGAGATTTCGAGGACCACTGCCATCCATCAACAACGATAGACTTTACAATCCGAGACAGCTATTCTCGAATTAAACTCTTCATTGTGACCCAACTAAGTACTTTTAATCTGCACCCTAGTTGTACCTTAAAGGATATTTTTTCACGGCATTGTCGCCTAGACTAGGCCAGCTCGATACCAGCTTGATACCAGGATCTGTGACGATATTGCGCTAGGTCAGTAAATCATGACAGGTTGGTCAGCCACTCATACAGCCCACGGCTTATGCAACTCATATGTATAGGTATATGTACTATGTACAGGATATTGTACGGGGGAGTTATCTAGCCCCACACTGCCAGCCGCGAGCTTCGGGTTGGCTTAGTTAGCTACTTCTTAACTTCACCCCTGTTCGCCATAATGATGCCGGCGCTGGCGAACACCACCACGGGCAAGAAAAGAGAAAAGCACAAATCCTTTGGATCAAGCTTTCATGGCATTTCCCGTTAGTGATCTAACTTATTTTGCCCGTTATAGACTAGGGATAAGTCGTATTTCGCTCCTAAAGTCCGCCACCAATTCAGGGTCTTCACACCAACAACCGGTTCCAACCAACTCCCGGCTTCCTATCTCCAGACTTACACGATACTAGCCACATCTATTCATACCGTCTATCCGAGGAACTAGACATTTTAGGAATCAACTGTACCTTAGCTTCCAAGGGTGCCTCGTGATACCCTTCCACCACAACGATGTCCTTGATATGGGACTATTCATCCTTCAGGCCTCCAGCAACAGCTCGAGGAGACTTCCTAGTGTGCCCGGCAAGGGTAAACAGAGTCATTGCCTTTGCATATCACAGCCTAGGATCCATCTCTATGAATCCTCCCCGATGCCAGCTACTAAACGCATGCCTGCACTGGCAGGTAGCCGCACTGGGGCTCAAAACGTGACACCCATGTTTTGTCATCCAGTTACTTCTTTTGAGACCGACCGTTGCAAACTGATGTTCCGGTCTGCGGATACAGCTGACGTCGTAGCACTACATCAGAGCCTCGAAAAAAGAGGGTAGGACCTGGATGGGAACATCCACATCCACTGACGCACATATCTTCCATATCAGCTCCTGACCAGATGCTACGACAACTATCTTTGGGTGCCTCGTTAGACAATGACTTGGAAATAGACCCTGCACATCGCCTCATACTTAACCTCACGGTTACATTGGTAGCAGTATCACCGTTTTGATGGACCCCAAGAGAAAGAGTAATCTAGGACTTGTAGGAAGCCATTGCGAAGCACGGCCTCTCCTCTCTGATATATTAAAGGGCAATTCCGGAGAGAAATCAACTTTACTTTACAGATGCCAGACAGTCAAGATCATCCATTCTTCTCATCATCATCCTCACCTACTCTTACACAGTCTTACAAAGAAGTCGACGAAGCACAAGTGAAGATACATTCCAACCTCCCGACGGCCATCATATCGTCAACAACACCAGCTGGTTCCCCTTCAACTTCCCCGAGGCTCAAAGTATCAGAATCCACGGAGCAAGGCTCGGAGACAGAGACCGAGAAGAGAACAATGTCGTCCTATTCATCGGGGTACCCTCATGATTCGAGCGCGAAGAAGCACTCGTCAAAGTCCAAGTCTAAATCGAAGACTAAGAACGATGACTGGACCGATGTCACTGAGCCCGAAGAGAGAAGACGCATCCAGAATCGGATTGCGCAGCGGAAATTCCGTACGAGAATCAGTCCTTCTTCTTCATGGTTTCTATGCAACGAGGACTTACACGGCTAACTTTCCGCGAACAGGCGAGAAGCAGAGGGAACACAAGGAGCGCGCGGAACGAGATGACCGCAATCAAGAAAACGCAGGCAGCAGTTACCGTGTCCCAGATGCGGGAGAGCTGGGCCCAGAAGACGACGATCTGTCTGGTCTGCCCTGGGGCGGTGTCAGCAGTAAGAATCATTCCACCAAGCGTGCCCTACGAGCGAGCAGGAGAGCGAAAGCTAACCCGTGCGGTTTTAGTGAGGCACGTCGTCGCCCGAGGCCACGAAAGCGAGACCCGACGTGGCAGCACACGCGACAATCAGACACAAGACCCGCAGTACTACAACACACACACTGGCTATTACACCTCCTCTTCCCAGCAGCAGCAGACGGCAAGCTGGGGCAGCCACGGTAGCAGCGGTGGGGATGACCGCTATCAAGATGACCAGCAATACTATTACGATTATGAATACGATTATGACCAGGACTACGATCCCAATAGCGGGCACGGATCTTCTTACCGAACTTAAGCGAGCGTTACTTTTTCTCATCAATTCTCTCTTAGATCAGAACCTATCGCGGCCAATTGCCTATGATGATGATTGGCGACCTCTTTGCGCCGAATCAGGGCAATAAGGGGTCATGTGTAAGCCATGGCTCGATTACGAATAGTAACGACGTACATGAGCTTCGGATTTTCTGGGTGGCTTCATCGATTCCTGCTTATGGCTACTTTCGCCCGGTTATGTTATTTGGTTTTTTTTCGGTTACTTTTCTCATGTTCACTCCTTTTTCTTGACGCCAGATACTTATAGAATGTCGGGTCGGCAATGACACCCCATTTGTTCTTATTCTTTTTTCTCCTCTTTTTCCCTGGTTCTTTTCCCTTCTGTTATTGGTCCAATGGTTATCTCGTTCAGGTCCGAGAACACTGGTTGGAAGCACTAGTTGGGCAGGGTTAGTTAGACTATATGATTCGTGGGTGAACTACAAACTATAGAGGCACACCCACGTCTCCGTGTACAATAGTAGTTGCTTGGAATATAGAAACGATATCAAAAAGCGCCCGATAGGGAATAGGAGACAAATGAAAATGATACTCTAGAGCCTCAACCCCCTTTCTGGCGATCTCGCGATCACCTACCTACATTATCCATTCAATTTATATATAGATTCGCGCATCATTTATCGCCTTCTGCGCCTTGGCCCTTTCCACATAAGCCAATGATATCAAATCCGTGTGCATTGTGCGTATGTGTGTGCGTAGTGTATAGGTATCTGTATTCCAACGTGTCTCCAATTTTCCCACCACCCGTGAAGAAGGCCCTCGCAGCAGCGGTAGGCACGCGAATATGCAGCCCTACGAGGTATTCCATTCCGTCCCGTTAAGAGCTGCCTTCGAACGTTCGTCTACCAACTTGAGGCGTTCCTGCGTGACCTGCGTGACCTATTGCAGGGCTGCCTTGATAACCGAAGGCCGATGCACCCGGCGTTCGCCACTTTTTATTTCAATTTCGAACCCTTCACGTGCATGACTGACTGTCTCAGATGCCTCACGATAAGATGAGGGAAACCATCACGACGAAATCAGAAGGTTGATTATATGATAGGTAAAGGACATAAGACGCCCCCGCGGCCCTACGTACCACATACGACCCGTCATCCCATATATTAGATGAATATGCAGGGTAGGCAGCCAAGTCTTCCTTTTCGGCCCCCTTTTTCCCTCCCACCCTTCCGTTCCCCTCCATCCACTCACGTACAAGTAGGTATTCCCCGCGGTCACAAAGTGGGGAAGATGACAACAGGCGCCAAGAATTCCGATAACGTGAAAGAGAATACCTATCCAGGGCGGCGGGCTTATATCGTCATGTGCCGGTAGTCGGCCTGACTGCGAAGTAAGTAGAAACGACAGCAAAATTCGGGGCTTGTGCTGCGCCGCTGGGTTGCCTCGCTTCGCGCTTTCTTTTGCGTCATACAGGCAACGCTAACTTACCTTGCTCTTCCTCGAACCGGGTTTTGTTTTCTTCGTACCTCGCGTACCTTAGTAGTGCTGTAGAGATACCTACTTGCGGCTGAAAACAGTTAATTTTTTTGTCATGGGTCCGTTCATATAGACAGGCCAACGCTAGCCAAAGCGGCGATTGTTAATAGGCGTGGAGCCGGACCGTGGTTAAGCCAAGGAATGCTTGCATGCATGGTCTCGTCTTACCCCAACGTGGTATTATAGGTAAGGCTATTGAGATAATAAGCAATACGACCAGCCGGTACCTACACCAGGTACCGAGCTATTATCAAGATTCCCGTGCCGTGGGTCACCTCTGCTCGTTTTTGTTAGTGCCTACGGGTATGTAGCTGGGATGAAGGGAAATAATAAGATAAAGATGATAAGAAAAGACAGTCATCCGGCATTGGCAAGTCTACGCTGAGATGGGCATCGTGTACTCTGTACTTGTCTGTACTTGACATGTGCTTCCTGCATGTACTTAAACATGTTTACAGATTTAGATGGCGAGATGACGATGCGTGGGTGCATGCAGCTCCATAGTAGTATGCAAGCACGTTTGGTCCCGTCAAGGCGGATTCCGGTTCAGATCTAGTGAGAAAGACAATTTAGTTCTCTGGTAGCTCAAATACTTTTAAACGCAACTTTTACCGCGGGAAATAAAAGAGGGCTATGCCATGCCGCCATAAAATAGTAACTAGCACCGGCAGATACCGGCGGCGGTAGCATACCATACCATACCCATGCCGCTTGATGAACTAACTACCACATGATCCCGTGGGTTCGAGTCAAGATACGTGCTTTACCAGCATAGTCAATTAATTAGGTGACGCAAGTTCAGGCGGATAAGCTGAAAAGGAGCTGGACAAAAGAGGGCGAAAGAGAGGCGGAGCTGGGCTGAGGACCCGATGTAACCCTTTTCGCATACCGGTTTCGCCTGTTGTCTTCTTCCAAGTGATCGACAGTCGAAGCAGAACCACCTGAGTCGGACACCGACTGATACGAGCAAAAACTACCTGCTTCTTGTCCCTGTCTTGATCACTGTCAGCAGCTCTTCGTTACGTTTCTAGGAAGTCAATCCTTTCAGTGCGTCACTGCGACAGAATCGACGAGAGTATCATCTTCAGATTACTGTCATCTCGATTGAATCGACCGATTAGACAAAATCGTCAAGACATGCATACCGATCTCTCGGGTCGCACCGCCCGAAGAGATCCTCAGCGAATAAACTGCCAGATGCAGTACCGTGCCGGCCCGAGAGGGATAAATTGCTTACATAGTAATTTATCTTGATTAGGTAAACAATGCCCTAGAAAGAAGATCGGACGATGTTAACTACGGGCCCATGTTAACTATAATGGAGAAAAAGAAAATGCCTTGCATAAAAGGATCTACTAACCGCAAAAGAAGCCCATGTCACCTACCCCTGTTGATCTCTCGACACGTGTCAGACAGGGGTTCGAATATGTATCCATGCTCCCCTTTTTTACGAGCCGCTCAACACATGGCTTTCCGCCAAGACGAAGAATCGTCGTCTAAAAGGCTAAAAGGCCAGCAAAAAGAAGCTAGCGCATAGCATTAGTGAATGGCAAAAGATGACCCAAAACGGTCTGTATATACTCTATAAATAACCACTTGCCTCATACTAACCTTCTGGACATGAGGCATTATTGATTTTACCATGTACACGGAGCACCTCCCTGTGTGCGCAACATCAGAAACGGGGTTCTCCATTGAACCACGGGGTAACCGATCCAAGAAATCTAAGTCTTAATAGGTCAAAGCTGTCAAGTTCTAGGCTCAAGCCTTCGAACTATACAGTAGCTTACACCTAATCCGGCAATGTCATAGTACAGTAAGTATTGCCGTGTCCCTATACGTTCAAGCGGCAAGACAGGATACTACCCATAAACGAGCAAAACGGTGATGCATGTAAACCACGATGTAAAACGCGATGTCACGGCAGAAGCTACATACTAGTTGGAATCCCTCCTCTCCTTATCCCCACCACCGGTCGGAGTTGAACCTTGCTAGGATAACAGATACGGTGACCCGGAACAGGAATGAACAACGGAACCCAGATAACCCAAACCCGGAATCTTACCGCTACCGTACCCTGCAATATCGCATGTACGCAGATCGGATTACACAAGACTGAAATATGTATGACGTGAGATGGAAAAAATACCCGGGATGCACGTTTGGCAGATCACAATGCCAAGAATCGGCCATGCATCACAACGTGGAGATAGTTAGCAGCCGAAGAGATGCATGTATGAGTGAGAAGCCCCATGATACCCTAGACAGCCATGGCTCCTGCGTCTTCCACCCTCAGCTAATCAGCGTAGCACCGACGGTTAGGAAAGATCGGAGAGTACAGGAGAACAGGGTTCTAAGTTCCAGTCTTTCGTCCTATCAAAATAAACGTTCTTGTTCGAAATGAGTAATATTAGACGAATGCATACCAAGACCCCTGACTGCACTACTAGACTTTCCATGCGGTATATACATGGTCGTAGAACATCAAGGTTGCGACAAATTGGATGAGCGACTATACGTCACTCGAGACGGATGGGGGGTAAACATAGTATAGGCCCGAGCGGGAGATGCAGGTATCGCAAGATGCGGTGAGCGCCGGGCTCCAGCAAGACGAGCATTGCAGTGACCGTACATGGACAAGGCGGAATAGCAGATACCGTGGGCGGTGCGTTTGTATCGTGTGAGTATGACAAGCGACTAAGTAATCACCGGGTCGATAATCAGCATCTGAAGGGCGCGCCTGTTACATTGCTCATCTCTCCCCGCCTTACAGGCGTTGAAGAAACGGTGTTGGGATTAGCTTAGACGCTTCTGCACCGTCGATGAACATGTTCGTAATTAAGCTTCAGCCTGAGCTAGCGAGGCCTCGTGCATTGGAACTTGTCTGTTTCGAGACACCGTCGATGAATAGGGCTTCGACTGTGGCTGCTCTACTCCGCAGTCCCAAGAGGCACAGCAGCTCCTTTGAGACAAGTATGCACGACATCGAAGATTTACGGAGATGGAACACCGTCCTCTCATACCTAACCTGGGACGCCATGAACCATCGAAGGGTCGAGGCGGCAAGGCAGATCAGACGTTTTGCTTGTAAACGTCCACATTCATGTACTTGTCAGAGCAACGAGGATGGCAGCTCTCTTGTGAGACGCCAAGAAGAGAAGGTGTAAAACTAGACGTCACTGATTACGCATATCAATAAGCTCCGTTGGAATTCTGTGACACCGTAAGTCATACTCGGTGGCTCGTGATGTAGTAAATACCAACTCCCAGTGAAGCCCAGTAACACCGACGGCAACGAGGCGTGTGCTTACGATGGAGGCTCTTCTTGTTTTGCTCTCCATTAAAGGGCATTCTCGTGGCATTCCTGTGGCATTCCTGTAAGCCTCTGTTTATCTAGGAATATATGCGAAACCGGGCCGAGACACTATCTTGTGTCCATGTGAGTAGGACGGGATCATGTAAATCAGCCGATCGACGTTGGCGTGATAGGCTGGTGATAGTCCCCAAGTTACAAATATGAGGCAATAGGTTAACATACAAATGATAAACCTACAGCTCGCTTCTATGTAGGACTTGGTCCTCATTGTACCCCTCTCAACTGTGAAACAACCCAGGCCAGACAATGACGAGGCAGCAACACACTGCTCGTCAGTCATGCAACCATTACAAATACGAGTCGTCAAACATACTCTGCCCAAGGGCCAATGTAAGATACAGGTAGAGCAAACTTTTGACAAGACCTACCTGAAGCTCAAGGCTTCGTCGTCACCCCTGCTCTTTCGGTCAGGGGGGCCGACTATACAGTCACTGGGTAATAGCCACTGGGTCACGCCGTCAGACTTGATGATCACAGAGTATCACTTGTCCTGCATACCTATGTAGAGTAATCTTAGAGCAGGGAAGAGACTTTAGAGATAATCACTCGAAACACAAATAAGGAAAAACAGTATCTGGTCCAAGACTACATGCACGCCGTGAGTCAGCCTATACAGTTATTTACCGCTCGCTATCTCTTTACTCTTTTGCTAGGCACGGAGCCTCCTGTTCATAGGAGCTGAGCACACTGTGATATCAGCGAAGTACATGCTGCAGGATGAGCCTTCAAGGTAATCGCTACTTCATTCTTGTAGCATCATTCAAGATGGTATGGGATGCCTATACCGACCCGACAGACAACCTGATAGCCAGGGAGCCGCATCCAAAACATCTTGCCCCTGTCACCCGTCGTGGCCAATAGGTATGTCCTACACACATATCCCGTATTCTCAGGTAATGCAGGAGACTGGCCCCCGTCTTTGGGGGTTGCAACCTTCACCAAATAGCGGTAAACCTTAAATTAATTAAATAGGACGCCTCTAGTCTAAACAGGACTTGAGCAAACAGCAAGAAAATAGTGAAATATAGATAAATAACAACCATGACACCCAAACACAATATCGATTTTTCACGTCGGCTTCCCCGATACTTAATCCATGATTACAATAGAATAGATCACAAAACTACTTCTCTTTCTTCTGAAAAGGCAGTTATGCATCAACGAAACCATAATCTTGCGTTATATTCTTACGTAGCTACAAAATAGCACCAACGGTTTATCTAGGACTTAGGGAGCGTGGGAGGTTTCCCCGAGAACCTCCGAGCCTCCAACAGATCTGCTAGAACCGTCTGCTAAATCTTCTATTCGCAGGGAACAAAAAGCCCTCGCATTAGCCCCGAAGCAAACACATTATCCGTTGGCATGTCATAAATGTCGAGTAATTGGATTAGAGGCCCCAAGCACTAGAGATTTCGATTCGAGAACGATGTCGCATATCACTCGAACCCTGTAGGACAGGCTCCTCCAACGAGCCGCTTGATGACTGAAAAGGTCTTTATATTCGAATTGAGGTACTATCTGAAGATGACTGGTGTCAGTTTCCCGGGCAGGAGAATTTAGATGTTGTTTTTCAATCAGATATTTGTCTGGAAACATAGACACCTTTCTCTTATCTAGATATTATTCTGGAAACCCACCATTTATCTTCGAGATAGAAATACTTGTCCTTCAGCCTCAGGCTGAATATTTTCTCGTGTTATCTATTATATCTCTTCCCACTCTGGTTTTAGTTAGGTATGTTCCGAGACGGTTAACTAGGTTTCCGCGAGACAGTAGCACCTTTCGTGAATTTCAGGCCTAACAACTCCTCAGGTAGTTAGGATCCCAGTGATCATGAAGATAGGCTTGGTTATTCCTAAAATGGTGCGTTTGGGGACGTACTTAACCACTTGGATGCCCTCGACCGTGTCCTAATATATCCATCTATTGGTTCGATAATGAACGTTTCAGGCCTCTCAAACTAATCCGCATTCTTGACTAACTTCTAAAATGCTATTCCTGCACTAACCTTGAGCTCAAGGCCAATGATAGTAAGGATAGGGATACCTAAGCTGACATCGTGCTCGTCGTCGATTTCCACTCTAGATCCCACGCCATTAACATGCCGGCATGTCAGCTAAGAATTCATTTATCCCTGTTGTATTGATTACATTATTGGGATACTTCAGGTCGGATCTAACATATCCCACATATGATAACCCCCTTGCTTAACCTACGCCTGTCTCTGGGAAGATGGGTGGTGGGTTAACGCGTTTGGCGCAGGACGAGCCAGCATTTAGTGGTCATCTGGAGGGTTCGGAGCGACTATATTAAGAAAACCAAAGGGTCTTACATGAGTATTTAGATTGTCACGTTGAAAGTCTCGAGCTGATACTTCTAAGTATTGGGCATCTCCGGCGATCCCGCACAATAAGTTTTCAGCAGGTTGCTGATCGTTTCAGCCGTGCTTTTCTCTGCGGCTCAACAACGTGGCTGTGAATGTCCATGACCACCCAAATGGCAGTACCAGCCCCCGAAAAACATTATTACGAAAGCTCTTAGTAATTCTTCACAAGCACCTCAGAACCAAAAAACAAATTTAATCATAACTCGCATCTTGTTCTCGTCATCCCAGAATAGAGAGAGAAAGAGCGGGAAGTGTTTTGTCCTCCACTTGCTCAACAAATCCAGCTTATTGCCGTTATCAGGAGGTACCGCCAGAGCTGACTTCTGTATGGGAAAAACGCGGCTCGCTGATGAATTGGGGTCCCTCCAATGACTGCGGAATGGAAATAGCCCCCAAACGGAGATACGACATCTGATCGAACACTTCACGTGACCGAGCATCTCTCAGCCAGGCTCTGCAATAGCGAGTGCAGAAGCCAGCTGGGCTTTGAATCAATGGCTACCTCCCTTGCCGGAGCCCGTTGGCTGTCATCACAGGGCTTTCAAAATGGAGGAAATAGACGAATTACTATCAAAGCCCTCCAACTCGATATTAACCCACAGCCCACGGGAATGGAGGACACCCGTACTTCAGATTTGGATCAATCCCTAAAGCGAAGGGAATCGATGTCAGATTTGGCGCCATCGCAGACCAGAACCACTCCGTTTTGGCTCTCCACTGATTGTAACTATCTATCTTGGATCTGTATCATCGCATAATACCTGTCACAAGGGCTAGAGTACTAGGGCTTGGAAGGGTATTCAATATTGCAATAATCTTCTTGGGCGTCAAGGAGGCATAGGAGTCTAAGTTCCTCTTTCGAGCCCAGCGGCGAATCTAGGGTTCTTATACACGAATGGATTCGCTCCTTGCGAACCAAATCACTCCAGATCATCTTGGCCTTGTTCCTGAACTCTGAGTTCAGGAACACATTTAGATTGCAATTATCGTGCCTACGATAATAGCAAACATGATATCCAAGAATAGAGACGCCTTGCAGATTGAGTACAGGATATCGCCGACCAGACCCTGGTACACGGGTAGTTGCATTACCCTACCCAGGGCCGGTCCGTGTGACAATACCAACCATCGGCCAACGGCAAAAATCAAACGAATCCTAGAGGATACGAGGCCTTCTGAAAACATGTAAACGTAGGCAAGGATTCTTAACAATGCGGCTAATTCACTAGAGTTCAATAGGCCCTTCGTAGCTTATTAGTACCTGCTTGATATAATGGGCATCTTGAAGGCTATGAATATATCTGCTTTAGGATCCAAGACTAGACACAGACAGCAATTCTCAGAGTAGAAGGAAACTGTTGGAAGAGTTTGAGAGGCGAAAGGTCAACGCTTCGAGTTTCCCCTCCATCAAATTTATGGTTCCTCATTCGGACGAGTTGGCTACAAATCCAATTGATGATTTGTGATCGCCGTACAAGGCATTAGGAGATATACTAAAGTCTAGATGCTTCCAGAGCAGTATTGGGTATTGTACGATGAGTACGATAGTAAGTAAGCCTAAAGTCTGGCTGAAGAAACATAAAAAAGGAGGTAAGGGCCAGCGTTATATGATTTGTTGGCTGGTCAGTATCACATGACGATGAACATATATCTAGCATCATAGCCGACGTCCCATGAGAAGTTTATTATAAAAAATCTTTCACCTAGCTAAAACTGATTCGAAAGTCGGATTGAAGTTGTGGCCCAGATATATAACACCAATATCCCTACATCCAATGCCGGTCCTTCTTATCCTGAACCGAATCGTCCAACGGAAGAACAAGTTTCTCGAGAATGTAGTCAAGTACGTCTCCTACTAATATATTGGTAAATGTGTACCAGAAATATGCATGACTAGGTATATATACGTACCACTTAGAGCGGCGGTTGTTGGAGGAGGGTTCGCGATTCGGACTTTGTCTGGGATGAATGAAGCAGAGCCAGAGGCGCAGTATTACGTCTAGTAACGTCATTATTGTGTATGATATATGAACGCGATATAGTATATCCACTGGCGGAAAGATTTGAGTACAAAAACCGCTAGCATAGAAGGAGTAAATGGGATCATGAGTAGCTTACGCAGCTCCTATAAGCGTTTGCAAATTGTCAAACGTTCTTTTATATTGTCAAAACGTTGGCTGAGACGCCGAAACTCTTTCAGTAGAAGTTGCGATCGTTCAAAAATAGAATGCTCGGTTGGATTTATTGCGCTTTATATGGAAAAAGACACATGACCGCCGGCTTGTGCAAGCTAAACAACAAACAAGAAATGGATTCCAAGCAAGGGAAGACAGCCCATCTTACCCTCTACTTCATTTGTCCGCGAGCTATCTTAGTCCCTCATTTATTTTCCCTTTCCCTCTCGCTATCTGCACGATAGCATACCCAGGTAAGCGGGCTTTGTTACTAGCTAGGGAAAGCGGTCTGGCGCTTTTGCGAGTTCAAGTGCCTGATTACCTTGCTATCGGATCATATCAGCTAGTTGTGGTAAATGGGAGCAAGTAGTAGACTTCTAATTTATCCATAACTCCTTGGTAAGCCCCAGCTCAGCTTGAGCATGTTTCAAAATAACGATCAAGCTCCCTCCAAAAGTGCCACCCCAAGCCATAGAAGAATTACCCTATACGATGAGTCTTCATGTCGGCTACAGCAGCCTTTAACCATGTGCAAAGCCATAAAGGAACTCAGTGAGATAGCTAACAAATCTCTGTTACCATTTACTCCTCAGTCAGTAGTTTCGTTAATCTATACATGCACATGGTGCCCTCGTTATCTTCGTTCAGTCATTTTCGTACAGGTAGTTTCACAAGCAAGAGTTCCCTAAACTTGGACCTCAGTGCCAAAGAGGCACTCCCAAAGGTCTCCCTTGTCAACCGTCTCTCCATCCTCGCTTTTGTCCATCAATCTACTCCAGCTCGACTGCTCCAACTCGCGGGAGTTGGCTGCCTCCAACGTCGAATCCTCTAGTCCCTCCTCGGTAGTCTCTTTAGCCTTACCCTTTGGATCATCTTCTCCGATATGCTCCAAACGACGCCGCTCAGAAAGCGCGTGAATGTTTCCTTCCACGGTATTCTCTACGACGTAGAGCCAGACGGTCGTCTCGTGCTCCTGCCCGATTCTGTCTACTCGGGCGATTGCTTGAAGTTCTAAAGCCGTATTCAACAACGGCTCACAGAAAAAGACGTGGCTGGCGTTGACCAAATTGAGCCCGCTCGAATGAGCCTTGGCATCCATAAGCAAGCATGACACTGTCGGGTCATCCTTAAACTTTTCAATCTCGAGTGATCTGTTCCCGGAGCGTGCGAAAGTTGCGAAGCCAATCTGGTGTGCTGCTAGGGCTTGCTCGAGAATTCTGAAGAATGTTCGAAATTGTGTGAAGACAATTGATTTTGCTCCGGGATCTTCTTCCTGTAACCAAATGAGATGCTTGACTAGGGTGTCAACTTTGGTAGAGTATGAGGGACCATCGAGTGTAATGTTTTGGATAGCACGCTTTGTGTCGTCATGGATGCTTGAGTACACCCATCCTTTGGGTTCTTGCTCACGCGCGAGCTTCAAACAAGGCAGCTGCTTCGCTGCTGTCTGAGTTCTGTTGTTAAACTCACTTAACATGCTTGTATCCTGGTACGCTTTGCACAGTGGGCATCTGTGTTTGGATCGTAGCCAGTACACGATACATTCTTTGCAGAACGTATGCCCGCACGTTGTGATTGCCCCTACCATGAAGTCATCGCTCTGGCAGATAGCACAGGGGTCATTGGCCCTTTCTCTCAGATGAACAACTGATAGGATTTAGTTAACGCAGAAAAAAAAAAGTTAAAAAATTCGGGGGATACTCACGGTGACGGCGACTCGAACGCCAATGCTCGGTTTTGCTTCTCAGATCGGCTTCCTGGGCCAGATAGTTGTCCCAAGATGCATCGAAGGCCGCGCTGATTTCCGGTGCTAACGGGGCGACGTTATCGGATATGGATTGCAGTTGGCGATAGAAATCTACTCGCGCATTCATAGCTGATGTAAAGAATTCCAGATCTCTTTCAAGACTTGTAGTAGCCTTGCTCTGTTTCGTGAGAATGTCCTGCGTTACTCTGAGTTGTGTGGTGACAATTTGGAGTTCTACTCTAGCTCGGCTACTGCCCTTGGAAGCATCGTGACGGAGTCCTGTGGAAAGCTCTCTTAATTGTCCGATTATTCCACGCAGAGAAGTTTCATTGGGCTGCGGCTTGACCTCTCTTCGTAGTTCAAGCAATTCTAGCAATTTTTCGGGTGCATGCCCTTCACCTTGTTTTGCCATGCCTTCAGCAGCAGTGGTCTCATAGCGAATACGTTCGTTTACCAAGCCAGTTAATGCCTCCTGACGGTCACCAATGATAGCTCCCAAGGCCACTAGAATACTCGGAGTTAGTTGTTGTCATTCTGAGTGTGATTTGTAAGGGTTTCAAAAGCTTCAGGGCCGTCTCGGCCTAAATAGAAAGCTTCTGCTATGCAAATTATCAGAAGGAGAGTTTGATTCCAAGAAATAACTCACGGGAATAGACCATCAGATGATCCTGCACCTTTGTCGAATCCTCGTATTCCTCTCCAGTTGTCTCCTCCTCATTCTCTGCATCCACAAGAGGTTTGAGCAACAGTTGAATGACATTTTCCCTCAAATCGTCAATAACATCGGCTTGCTCGTTCAGAGATGCACCGAGAGTTTCCAGGTTTGCAGCAATCTGGCCCGATTCTATTCCATGCATGTCTGACGTTATGATATCTGGAATCTCTACAAAAGACTGAGTACTTGCTCGTTCTCGGATCTTCTGCATTAGTTTTGCCGCCTTTGTCAGTGGATCTTGTAGAAGCTCCCTCCGAATTTTCTGGGCTGATTCATAACCCTCGGCTTCACGTTGTTCAAGACATCGGAATTCGTCTGAATCTGGTTGAGTTAAATCTATATCAGTTTTGATCTGGAAGAAAGCGCTGGCAATAAAGAATTTCGCCCTGTGCTGTAAATCAAGAAATAGCCGTAGCTTCCGGCGACAATCGCCGACTTTTGCTGTCTCAAGTGCTTCTTCATCGGTGGGTTCCCGATCACCTGGGTTGGTCTGTTCTTGTTGAGCATTCTCTAGCGCCCTTTGTAACTCTTCACGGGTTTCATGGACAATCGGCTCAACCTCTTCCAGCACTTCCTCCCATATCTTCAGTGCTTCTTTGACTCTTGGAGAATTTTCGAGTAATTGACCTCTGCTCAGCTTGGCGACCAAGCAACTTCGTTGATGAGACTTGATACATGCTTCTGAGTGTTCTATCATAGTCTCTAGATGCTCTGCTAATGTCTTGTAGACTGCGACGACTCTGGCGCGATCGTTCAAGCCTAGCTCCGGGTGAAGAATTGTCTGCCTCAAACTTGCAAGTGCCTTCTTCATGAACTCTATGACGAGAGGATCGTCAGGATCCCAGTCCGCATTTATAGGCACCCCTTGCTCACTCAGACCAGCTTTTTCGACAAGGGCACTGAATTGTGTTTGATAATGATGTTCCTCGATTGCTGTGAAAGGCATTGTGACAAGACAGCGCTTTTGGGATGGTAACCTCAACTCGTCGCGAACTGCTTTTTTGCAATGCCGTATTGCAATTCTGTTAAACAGCTCGCCGAAGAGAGTTTTGTGAGTCCTGAGTAAGGCTTTCCATATGACTTGGTAGGAAGCAAACGGTTCGTAACGAAGGAATAATAGCAGACCCCAAAGGTCATTGGGGTCATCTTTGACTGGCGTGCCTGTGACTGCCCAAGCATTGACCCGAGGGATAAGACAAGCTACCTTGGCCGCGCTACTCACCCCAGAATCGATCTGCTGAGCCTCATCGAGACAGATGCGCCACCAACCAATTTGGACTAATGGAGACGTGTGGCGCTCATGCCGTTTTTCGTATCGCATTGAGCGTTCCGGAGGGGCTACGGCGTAGTGTAGTTCAGTTTGGAGAACATTATAAGTCGTAATGACAACATCACAGCCTGTAAGCTCAGAAATGAACCGGTTCGCTAGACTTTCTCCCTCATGCTCTCTATTTAGCGCCTTGTCGTTGGCCCAGACCTTCATGCCAGGATATTTCATGACAAAGAGGTCGGGAGCATGTTTCTTAAACTCGGAAACCCATTGATTCTGTAGAGTATCGGGGGTGACAATCAAAGTTGCACCTGTGGGATGCACTATTTTGTTTGTGTGTGTATCAAGCTCGGTATCAGGGTATGTGCCACGCTTGTGTGTTAAGATCAAGGAAATGATCTCGACAGTTTTACCCAGCCCCATTTCTTCGGCGAGAATGCCACCACGCAGGCTGTTCTCGGACTCACGAAAAGGAGTAATATCACGAGTCACAATGTGATACAGATCGCTCACATAGAACCGCTGGCCGTCAACATCGTCGAGAGCATCAAAGGATAACGGAAGGACTGTTTCAGGTGGTCGAGGACGTGTCACAAGCTGCAAACTTCCATCTGGGCCGGTGCCACTATACTTCACTTGTTCCCTCATTAATAGCCATTGAACCGCTCTTTTTTGAAACGGGAAGAGTGTTGCCTTTAGACCTGGGATCGAAACTGTATTCAAATCGTCGAAACTCTCACGATCGGGCATGAAGGCTACCCCATAGAATGCACTGGGCAAAATTGGGTTATTTTCGTTCGCAGAGGCTTGGTTTGGTTCGTGATTCTGAAGCACATCTAGAACGTGCTGGCTTAGGTTCCTTTGTCTAGCATTACGAAGCGTGTATGTCGCAGTGTTGAAATTCACGTTCAAGGTGAAATGCATGTGATGCATAGTATTGTTCTTATCGATAGATATCGTCGTTAACACCGTCAAGGCACCTTCTTGGGTGTTATCCTCTCGGCTGAGATTCAGGACTGCCAACGCTGCGAGAGTAGTATCTGAGAAACTCTGATCGGTGTATAGCACACATCCTGAAGCATCAAATGGAGCATTTGATTTTGGTCGGACAGTAAGAGCCCCTTTATCAAAGTAGAATGTAAAATAACGACCAGCGTCATTGCAGGTGATCTGACCAACTTCAGGGGAACCTCTTTTAGAGGAACGTTTTTGGATCGGTCGAGACATAGTAAAGTTTTCGCGTAATATAGGAATCGAATCAACATCCTCTACTTTACGTCGTTTAGGCGGCCGTTCCTTGCTGATGTCCAAATTACTCCGCGCATCAAGCCCGCCCAAGGCTGCAAGTAGACAAGGAGGAAAAGGGTCTTGAATGAGTTAGTACACTCGCAGTAATACTTGAAATGAGATCTATACACACCATTGTGAAATGACTTGATTTCCTTGTCTTTCTTCTTGCGATGCAGTGTTTTTGGCATTGCTATAAGTTAAGGCTTGTTGTCTAGGATAAACTGTACTTCTGGATTCGCACTGTCCTTAGTTAATTATACCACAGAACAACAGATTACATAGGGAAACAGGGCCCGGAAATGAGTTGCTAATGAGCGCAAGATCGGCGAGAAATCTAAACGTGGAGAAGTGGAGATGAGAAGAGTTAAGGAAAGTTGGTAGTGATGGTTGAAGAGAAGGGAAGTTGTAATATGTTGTTTGCCTGTCGAGGTATTCACTTATCGGTTCCCCAGGTGAGAATACCCGACATGTACCTAGACGCGACGCGCATCCACCCCGCTAAAGACACTCTATTAATAAGTACCTTAACCCAGTGACCCCGCAGTGACAGGGGCTTATAGTTGCCCCACTCCAAGTTCGTACCGGAAGTATGAAATTCCTTCACCGATCTGTGCATGATTGAACTTTTTGAGAGCTTCAATAATGGCAATATTGTCCGTGATACTGACAGCTGCTTTACCTCCCACATTTACGCCGTTATCAAGATGCAGAAGTGCCCATATCTACCCAAGAGCATAATATAGAAGAATTACAACATGGCAAGCATGAAGGTGAGCCAATCAAGTGGAAATCGACATTTTGTACGGTATGCTAACCAAAGCACTTCACAGCCGCTCCTACGACCCCAGCACCTTCGAGGTGTATTCTCTCCCGCCACCACTTCTCTCTCAATACCACAAGTCTTCCTCTCCCAATCCTTAATACGAAGCAACACCCGCGCGGCCTCGACCTCGACAACATCAGCCCAAAAGGCACCACCACAGATCCCTCCGCCGACACCCCTCGTACCCGATGTGGAAACCTTCCTGACAGTAATCGGGCGCGACCTCAAGCAGCATGCGTCCAAGATTCCAGACTGGGATAGCCTATTCACCCTGTCGTCGGAGCAGCTGCGGGAATTGGGCGTCGAGCCGCCGCGCTCGCGCAAGTATCTCATCCGGTGGCGGCAGCGGTTTCGGCAGGGGCAGTACGGGATCGGGGGCGACCTGCAGCACGTAGAGGACGGCGTGGCGCACCTGCGAGTTCTCGAGGCCTTTCGCGGCGCGGACGTGACGCAGACCCCCCGCAAATACGTCGTCAACGTTCCCTCGAACCGTCACGTCAAGGAGTGCGATCCCGCCGAGCTGTCGCGTGTTCAGGGATACCACGTCCAGGGCGCGAAGACTATCGTCGGCCCGTACGCGCTACCGCTCAAGGATGCTGAGGGCGCTAGCATTACTGTGACTGACGGCATGTGGGAGGACCGTCGGGGTCATAAGATCGATGGTGGTGAGCGTAGAAGGACTGAAGTGCGGTACAAGAGGCGCATTGCTGAGCGCAGGGAAGCACGCGAGAGAGGCGAATCATAAGAGAATCGGAAGAGCAAGCCGGCACGTGCACGTTACGTTGAAATGTACAAATTTGTATCATATTACAGATAAAATAAAACATTTGTAAACTGGGTTTCATCCCTGTATCGAGCCGGCATAGAATTTGAGTAACCAGATAAACTCTCATTTATTTCCCCCAATTGTCTATCTTAGACGTCAAAATTAACCAACGCCGTGCCATATGCTTTTACCATATACCATGAGCCAATCCATTCTATTTGGCAGGGCCAAAGTCTAGTTTCCGCGCAACCTTGCTGCCCCTGTCTTCTTCTATGATGCCCGGCCGCCTTTTCAAGTCGGCGCCAACCTTTCCCTGCCCCCCTGACTTCTTAGGTAAGTCCTGCTTACGTGTCGGCCGCGGGTCCTTGTGCCACCAATCGTGCTTCAGCATATCTCTTGCTGTGATCCGCTTTTTGGGATCGAGGCTGAGCGTCTTCATCAGAAGATCAACTCCCTCAAGTCCCAAAGTACCAAACAGGGCCATATAATGATCTTTGCCCCGCAATGGTATCACCTCTTTATCAACCGTATATTCGGGGAGTTTCGTGACGCCGGGCCAATTGTCCTCAGTAGGCGTTCCCACAGCCTGGCATATGAGCTGAATCTGATGAATCTCGGAGTTGCCTGCGATATACGGAGTTCTGATTACAAGTTCGGCGAGCACCAGACCTACAGACCAGACATCCACTGCACCAGAATAATGCTGAGCACCGAACAGGAGCTCTGGCGGCCGATACCACCGTGTAATCACATTGGACGTCATAGGCCTATACGGGTCTGAAAAACTTCTCGCGAGACCAAAATCTGCCAGTTTGACCTCTCCATCCGCCGCAATCAATAAATTGTTTGGTTTGATATCCCGGTGTAGGACGAAATTCTCGTGGCAGAACCAGACGGCGCGGGTTAACATGCCCATCCAGGCCTTTATATCAGCTGCACCATACCGTATATGCTCAGTGTCATGGATGAGCATCTCAAGGTCGCCAAGCGGGAGGTATTCAAGGACGAGATTGAGGTTCTGGTCTTTGGAAGAGAAAACGGAATGCATAGTAATAATGTTTGGATGGGAGAGTTCTTGCAGGTGCTTTATCTCACGAACGGCATCGGGCGCCATGCCTTCCGTGTACTCCTTCTGAATTTTGATCTTTTTGATAGCTACAAGGTGGCTGGGGTCGTTTCGCAGAAACCCAAGGTACACATTGGCATACGTACCCTCACCCAGCTTCTTTCCTAGAGTGAAAACGTTAACCACAAGAAGAGAGAATAAGAAGACATTGGCAAACTTTACGAACCTTTGACATACTTGCGCTTTTCTTCGTCGTTTAACTGCTCCGCAAGATCGAGAGATGTTGACTGCGCAGCAGCGGCGGCGGCATTAGGAACAACCTGGACTGCCAGTGGAGTTCCGTTTGATGATGTCTGAGCTGAAGCTGCGTTCTTGAGAGGCGAGGACACTGCTCTAGCACCCTGAAGCGCACTTGTTGGATGCACTATCAGCGGAGAGACCGCCATCTTCTCCACGATGTGACGCGCTGTGAGGCGCGATTCCGGTGAAGTTGTAGCTTTGATTGGATTACACTAGAAGAGTTGAATATTGAAGGTTGTGAAGGTAGGTACATTTAGAGTTAAAGTAGTAGATTTGCAGAGGATAGCGATTGGCTAGGAGGGGCAAGGCTAGGCAGACTGGAATGGAGCAAGGCCCACTAAAGGCTTGAACCTTTTCTAAATTTAGTTAGATCATTCATTAATATTTGTACCGTAGTAAATGTCCCTTTCCTACGAAAATTGTATTAACCACATGAAAAGCAGAAGACAAGCATGTGTAGTTATAGGCGGGGAAATTACACCGGCCTTGTTAGTATTTGGTTTCTGTTTGTTTTAGAGTTACTTCTGTAATGCAACATTGAGGGTATCCAAGTGGCTCGCAGTTCAGATTCCCATAGTAGAGGAAGACAGGTCGCTTTCAAAAGCAATTGGGAAGCTTCTTCGGATTTGGGACCTCTGAAACTGAAGAGTTTGGGTTCTACGGTTCGTACTGCCCCAAAGAACTAGTTTCTAGTCGTGATAAGAATGTGGCCGCCTTCCCCCTTTGGAAAATAGCTTATGTATGATTCGATGTCTATTGTGGTATTGTCTGCATAATTGAAGAGCAGAAGCTAACGTTGTTTCACCGTAAACAACCACTCTAATGCAGCATTCGTGTTTGGTTCCTTGCCAGCTAGCCTACCAATGTCTCCAAGGCTCTTCTTAAATTTAGGAATCAAACTTCCATCAATGTAGAGAACGCCCCAGAAACTAGTCAAGTTAGCCTAATCCACGGCTAGAATCGGTGAGTAAAGTTGTTGTTTTCTATGGCGATTGTCTTCAGCAAATTTGTAGCAGAATTGAGTCTTCCCAGAGCCGCCGATTCCGTGTATCACAAAACGTCGTTGCTATTGGCCATAGGATATCCAGAACGATGGATGAAGTTATCTCTGAGCTATCGGAGTTGCTCCTCCCTGCCTGTAAATATGCCGCTACTGTCTGCGATGTATGAAAGTATTCGTTCGGGCAGGCAGCCAGCCCCAGGCAAAGTGAATTCAAGGGAGGTCTCGTGTATCGTGTGAACTAGAATTCAATAAAGGCGCATTGTTCGATATGCGATCTAGACGACTCAAGGAACGCCGAGATAGAGCGCTCTTGGTGAATGATAGGAGCCATAGTCTTGCCCTTGCAGGGCGGGGTTTACGATAACTCGAAACTGGCGCCGACCAACGCATGTCAAACATGTGTAACGATATCTTATCCCTAGTTAATCATTAGTCAATGGGAACTTCCTGCCATAGTGTTTTCTTCTATACATGTAACAAACATGCAGTCTGTTTTCGTGGCGCCTATATCTTCATTGTTTTATTCTCCGTTCGGGCTTCATCGACTTCTAATCCTTCTCACGTAGACTCAGTTTGGTACGAGTAAAAATGGCTTCGGAATCGCTTTCGGGGTTTGCCACATTCTGCAAGTTGTTGATCTTTGTAGCGTGGGTGGCCTGGTACACCTGGAGATTCCAACGTCGACAGGTTGGTACACTGACCAGAGTACATGGAGTTTTGGACACACTGACATTGGAAATTCGAACTAGATTGAGCGTGACTACGCGATCCGGAAAGGATGTAAACCTCCAAAGCCTTGGAACGCTCGATGGCCGCTTGGGCTTGATTTATTCTTCAAGGCGCTCGCCGTGGGCAAAGAAGGCCGTCTGCTTAAATGCTTTCTGACACTCATTGACCAATGTGGATTCACGTTCGTTCAGCATTTATTTGCAGTATCGGGAATCTTTACTATCGAGCCAGAGAACCTCGAGACCATACTGTCCACCAACTTCACTGGTAACCTGTCCTCGTTAGTGTAGCTTGTTAAACGTGTACTGACCTCTCCCTTGAAAAGATTACGATCTAGGTCTGCGTCCGATGACTTTTCGAGCATTGCTAGGTAATGGCATTTTTACGCAAGACGGCGCGGAATGGAAGCATTCACGTCAGCTTCTGCGACCTCAATTTGCATCGAACCGAGCACAGAATTTTATCGAAATTCAGGAGTGCGCAGAACGATTAGTCGACCAGATACCGATCGAGGGCGAAGTAGATTTGCAACCTCTTTTCTTCAAATTGACATTCGAAACAACTATGTTTCTATTGTTTGGTAAGTATGCATACGATTTGAACGGGGTAACGGAGCAGGAATCTACCTTTGCCGAGGCATTCAATCTTGCGCAAGATTATTTGGCCCATCGCGGTCGGCTAGGCCATATGTATTGGCTCTTCAGCGGCAAGAAATTCAACGACGCTTGCAAGACGTGTCATAGCTTCATCGATGAGGCAGTGGGGATGGCCTTGAAGGCATCGGAGGGCGAGAGCAACAGCCAGCATAACCAGTTTGATGATGAGGGAAGCTACATATTTATCGATGCTTTAGTCCAACAAACCCGAAACCCAATCGTCCTGAGGGATCAGTGTCTCAACATTTTAGTAAGTAAAATCATATCGGAATTTTCATTGTTTTCTCCCCATACAAAGACCGCTTGTTTTCGCGAGGCTTCGACTAATTCAATAAACAGTTGGCGGGACGAGATTCTACCGCATGTTGCTTGACTTGGTGTTTGTATGTTCCTATCTCACACTTGGGCAGAAGACTGGAGTCAAATTAATGATTAGTTTATAGCCGCCTGTTAGCCCGACACCAGAAAGTGCTTGTGAAGCTCAGGAAAGAGATCGAAGACGTCGTTGGTCTTGGAAGAGATGCGTCACTGCCTACAAGAAATCAGCTAAAACGGATGCCATACCTAGCTATGGTTTTGAAAGAAGGTAAACCAGCTCTTGGCCGTAGTGGCGCATATCATGAACGCTAATCTTGATATTCTTCAAGTTCTTCGTCTGTATCCTTCCGTCCCCGTGAACTCGCGAGCGGCGATCAAACCGACGATTCTGCCCCTAGGAGGTGGACCGGATGGGAAAGATCCAGTGTTCGTAGCAAAAGGCCAAGCCGTAGGCTATTGCGTCTACGCTTTGCATCGGCGCAAGGATATATATGGCGAGGATGCCCATACATTTCGGCCAGAGCGATGGGAAGGCGATGAGCTCCGAAATATTCATAACTATGCTTACCTGCCTTTCAACGGAGGCCCACGAATATGCCTTGGTCGTGAGTGTTCCCCGTTCCCCATTTCACAGTTATCTTGAGATAGGACTTGGCCCGCTAATTTTCTGCGATTCGCTGTAGAGGAATTCGCTCTGCTAGAAGCGTCGTATACTGTTGTACGTCTCGTGCAGGCTTTCCCACAGATTACGGTACCGAGCACAGAACCACAAGTTGGGGTCGGAGATGAAAGGCAAAACTTTACTCTTGTGGTGTCGTGCGCTGAGGGTTGTGTGGTATCCCTGAGTCGCTAGGTTAGCTATTTCGTCGGACACGACGTCTTCTTGTGTCAAGATGAAATAGATCCAGTTCTAGAGTTTCTAGCTGGATTTATACCGTATGATGTATATACGTAGATGCATTGATAGAGACTCTGAGATGATAGGAGTTTAGGAGTTCGTTGCATTAGAAATTAATATTCTCGTTGCATTGGAAATCGATATCATTTCATCTCATGATCGCAGCCTTGTAGGTTGTCTAGTCAGTCTAGTTAGTTACTTTAGTGCATGTGCCTGTTGCAAAGCTTGGCATTTAGCGCCAGACCCACTTTTGCCTATCTGGTAACTATTTGCGTGAATGATGTCACCGCACTAATGCATCCCTACACGTATGTCAGTTTGCATTCGATGACAATTTCCAGGTGGACCTTTAGATGCTAATACTACCATAGCATTGGCCGCGGTAGTTGCTATTTAGCACTAGGGCTGCTTAGAGGCTTTCTAAATTTGCACAAGGACTTATTACGGTGCGGTTGTGGCTTTGATGCAATGACGCCAGTCCAACCCGTCGGGTCCGTTGGCTGTGAAGTCATCGGGTGACTTTGACGGACTTTAGGGACCTTGCAACATCCCGTCATTTGTCTCATATACTCCCGCTCTTTTTGTACCAAATTTTTTTTTAAACCTACATCCCTCTCTTCCACCATATACATGAGTTTTCCTAGACCTGCATTTCCCTCGTTAAGCCACACTCACTGTCAACGTTTCATATCTTAGAACCGGCGGCTCGGGACGATTGGGCATCATGGCGTTTGTGTCGTACTGGGTAAGTCACTTGAAGTGAATATTATGAATTTCAAAGACTCAAACACGGCGTGACGATCCAGCCCTGCTAACAAGTTGAAGATCTTCCCGATAATTTCGGGTCTCGTCTGGCTCGCGACATTGCTGGGTCTCTTCCTACACTGGGTCATCGACACGCATGAGAGGAGATACGTCTCGGAGGAAGCGAACCAAACGATTGCGTACATCTCAGACGTTGGCGCATCCGAAATCAAGCCTCTGTTCGTTGTAGGATGCGTCTTAACCACCGTCTTTCTCGACGCGTCCTTCATAGCCGACAGACTGCTTCGACACAAGGGTCGTCTCGCCCCGAACACCTCGATGTTCGAGAAGATCCTGAGCGGGCTGTCCATAGTCTTCGCCTTCATAGGCACAATAGGCCTGACCTTTCTCTCCGGTTTCGATACCGCCCGTTACCCGCGCCTCCACGACATCTTCCTCGTGCTTTTCATCGCAGGATATCTGGTGTCCGCTCTCTTTCTCTGCTGGGAGTTCCAGCGTCTTGGCAAGAGTGAGTACCATGTCTCCCACTTGACCAACTTATTAGATCCAATGGAGCTAACCTGCCTCGTCAATAGAGTATCGCCAACACCGAATCTTAAGCCTCTCCTTCTGGGTCAAGATAGTTTTCGTTATCGTAGAACTTGGGCTGGCCATTGGCTTCGGAGTCACCAGGAAACAAAACAACGTCAACACGGCCGCGATCTTGGAATGGGTGGTGTCCCTCGTCTTCACCTTCTACATTTTCTCGTTCATCATCGACCTGTGGCCCGCCGTCGCCACGCGCCACGGCGGCCGATACGATCTTCGTCCCATGAATACGCGGGAAGTGGAGGAAGCGGTACGCAGGGGTTCCTATGCCGACGCCAGGGCGGCGGCACTACCGAGAAGCACACATGATAGCCAGCGCACCCTCACTAATTCCGGCCCTCATCCTACTGTCGTGCCCGCCGCAGCGGCAGCGGCACCATTGGGCCACCATCACAAGTCCCGCCGGCATGCTGATAACTTCTAGTGAAAGCGCCAGCACCAGTCTCCAGGCCCAAGGTTGGAGGATTCTATTGTAATGACATAATGACCATGTTATATATGTATTATTATCTTAAAAGAGGCGTAGATTTGTGAAGAAGCGGGGGTGCATAGGTAACATCACATCAGTCGGCGTCTGGCGTTACGTTGGAGCGTTTTAGACTCTCGAATGGGTTAGGTTGAGTTGTGTAACACAATAACATTATAAAGCTTTTGAATCTTGTGATACCGTACTTGTCCAGGTGAACAGCACTGTAAAAATAACTCGATAGATTTGTAGTAATCCTGAATTTTCATAAAACATATTCCTATGTGGATCAAGCTGAATGGAAAAAGTGATGCAATTGCTACATTCAAGGAGGGCTCACCCAAAATTGCCAACATATCGAATCTAAACGCCAAAGCTCATTTATCCTACCTGAACCAATCCATCTCTCTCCTAATCCCATAACGCCACCGTCGAATACAACCTAAAGAACGTTTCCGGGTTATGGGCCAACCTTAGTGATAGAAGAGAAGTTTTCCTGATAACTTCCGAAGCTAGGAAAGAGAAATTGTACTGTTATATGATTTCATGGAAACGAGAATCCCGGGCCGGACTCTGGACCCGAGCCGACGAGGAGCCCGTGACAGGCCTGGGGGGCGTGAGCATTACCTTGCCTTGAGTTCCAACTTCGTCTCCAGAAAAATCGTCCTCACTATCAGTATTTATGGGTGAGACGGCTCTAGGATCGGCCCCGAGGCTATTGGAGCTTATGTGGCCTCGGTTTCCCGTCAAAGCGACGCCACCGATAAAACCCTTCCCAGTTTCTTTTCCCTTGTTTTGTTCCTCAGTCGGTGACTTTGGACCTCGTGAAAACCGCGATTTGAGCCAGGTCTTGATTCGACCAGACGGAGATTTCGGACTTCCTTCCAACATCCCGGTGCTTGTCTGAGGACCGATCTCCTCTGTGCTTGAAACCGGGATCATGGCTGCCTGGGTGTTGCTGTTCATCCCTTCCGGAGATTCTGGTTCCGCGGCACCTTGATCGTGTTCTGCAGACCTGGTCTTCTCAGCTCGGGTGAGCCTTCTCAACTCAAATTTAGCAGCCTTTTCCTCTTCTTTCCTCGCCTTTGCTTCTTGCTTCTCTTCTGCCCGTTTTTCTTTCTGTTCTAGTTTTTCTTGCTCTATTTGAAGGATTAGTTTCACACAAGAACTAGCTATCGGCCTACTTACGCTTAAGCTTTTTCTGAACATCTTCAGCCTCTCTCTGTCGAGCTTTTTCGACTTCTTGTTGTTCTTTTTCCCTCTCCATTTCCAATCGTAGCTCGAGCTGCCGTGCGTGCTCAATCTCCGCCTTCGCATTAATTTCATCTAGAATGGGCTGGATTTTGCGTGCAGCAATAGCGTTGATATCTTCCTGATCCATTTGTATACCACCTCCAATATCAACTTTTCCTGGTTGCCGATTATTTTGTTGGAGGACTCGGGACTGTGCTATGGCACGAGAACTGAGTTCCCATTGAGTTAAGGTGGGAGGAGGCACCATGCCCGTTTCGCTTGCTATCTTCGCATCCATGCTTTTTAGTCGTGCGTGTACGTTACGCTGGGCAGCCGCAAGTAATAGATCTTGATCCTGCTGTCGTTTGTGTTCGTCGATTTCCGAAAGCTTGTTGGAAAAGAGAGACATCTGTTTTTTAATTTGCTGTGACCTCTTCTGATCCTCGATGACGACACCGTCGCTGAGAGATCTTTTCCTAAGCTTTCCCGTTATAGAGTGGCGATGAGATGAGGGTGTCGTTCCATAATAGTCTTGAAGATTCCTGTTTTGTGCGTTCTTTTCTTTCATTTTGGCAAGGCGAGCTTGTGCCTGCTTGTAGGCTGCATCTTGAAGGGTAGTCAGCTGGGCGGGCTGTGGATCATCACTAATACTACTGGATACTTCTAGGTCGCCTCGCGCTGATGCCTTGTCGGCATGCACTTTCTTCGCCTCGATCATCTTCTGCTGCTGGCTGTACATCTTCTTGGCCATGGCGATGGCGGATGCATGGAGTACATCAGCTCGTTTCTGTTCGTCAACTTCAGGTTTGACGGGCGGCCGGGACGTAAACATTAGCTTGTTCATCGTTGTATACGGGACGGCACCTGCTTCTTCGATAGGCACACGATACGAAGCAGGACGGTGTGCCTTAGTTGCGGCATTCAGGGCATTAGCAGCAGCATTGGCCTCATCCGGGTACGATTCACGGGGGATCGGCGCGGAGTCCGCTCTCTGTCGTCGGGCCACGGCGCCTTTAGCTGCAAGCAAGGATCTATGTCGCTCCAATGCTCCCGAGCTGGTGTTGCGCGGGTCAGATCGACCCGGCTTGAGAGCTGAAGTTGCTGCAGAAATACTGCCATCTGAGAACGGGGGCTTTGGTGAACCGTGGCCCGTGGCGGATTGCGCGGCCAAGAGAGCAGCGTTTGCGCCGTGGCTGCTAGCTGCAGGTTCCTTGGCGTGTGCAGATCTGGAGTCTTCTTCGGCCATGATGGCGGCCGTAGACGCGGAGGTCGTCGCACCGGGTCTCCAGGGCTCGGGCGACTTTTTGTTGGCCCAACCTAACGTTGCAGCTGCGCTGGCGGCGGAGCCCTTGGCATCAAGGCCAATGGAGGGAAAGCTTGGGAGATCTTGTGGCCTGGCGTAGACGAGTCGCCCGGAGTGGACTGAAATGTGATATGTTGTGATTAGCAACCATGGCCGATGTAAAGGATGTAAAGGTCTGATGATAAGATTAAGATGACTCTTCAGAGGATGGATGCCTACATACCTATCGGCTGGGTGCGTCTGTCGTCATGGCCATGGTACAGTTGAGCTTGAGCTTGCTGTGCGGCGCGAGCGCTATTGGTTGAAACCTGCATGTCCGTACAGGCCCGTACTTACAGTACAGCAAGCGGTACAGTATTTGTTACCGGCCCGATGGTGCAGCAGCAATGATGCAGGGCGGCCCTTGTTCACCTCACAGTTGGGATGTGATCGGCGGGCCTGGCCAAGTCTTGGGTTCTGGAGTTTGTCTCCCGACGAAGCGCTTGCGTGGAGTAATAGCAGATGCGGATATAGGAAACTGTATAATGGATACTGTCGTGCCGGCTTTATTCGTGAAATAATGAATGCTAGTTAGAGGTAATGGCTAGGTTGCTATAAGTCAGTTGGGCGATCCGACGAACGACGCGCGAGTGCGAAGCGTAGCATTCAAAGCTAGGTATGGACAAGGTATAGGATAGTCGGGAATGACGTTGAGTTAGAAGAAGAGACAAAGGCAAATGACCGCATATGTCAGGATAGGTAGCGATTATGTCGAAACTCAATTGTTAAGTTGATGGAGCAACCATGAATCTTGCTGAAACCGACAGGAGCAAAGGAATATATTAGATCAGCATTGTTGTTTGTATGTGCTCTAATTATACATGCCAATCCCACCGTTTCTTGGGAGATGGTGTCTGATGGTTTGGTAGTCCTCGATCGTACACTAGGTACTACCTACGTAGTTGTGCCTCTTTCTGGCCCTCGAAGCGCACTGATGTCATTGTATATCGCACCCTGGCGTTGAATGATGCGTAGCGCTAGATACTGGGGGGATTTATTGGCGTTACCGTCGTAGCGTCGTTGGCCAATTGTCCCCCCGCATCACTAGCTGGTAGATACTAAGCCCTAGCGTCTTTCTTTGACAGCCAGCCTACTTTCGTTACCATGAATCCATACCCTATGGAGATTTCATTTTTATCATGCAGAAAGCAATATTTATCGACCAACAACTTCATAAGAACTGATATGGCCTCCTTGGGGGCGCAGCAGTATCTATTCACAATCACTCTGTGCGGCATTTGCGGCGATTACAACTTCGGCAGTTATAGTGGCGTTTTATGTCTTTTACTTGCCAAGAATTCACGTGCTTAGCAATTGAGTGTGTAATCGCAGACGAGAGGCGCCACATGGGAGAAACGCTCCGGAGGCCGGCACATCTCCGTACAAGAAGGGTGGGAAGGCCTTTTCCCAGATTGTTGATCGGCCTGAGTTGTGGTTTGAGACTGCTACATAACCTGATTGTCATAAGAGGCTCGAGCGTGAGGCGAAGTAAAGGAGGATATCAATAGACAAACCAATTCTTGTCGCAGATGAAATAAGGCTGGGGACTAGGTAGACGGGACCTCCCGTCAACGTAGATGGATTACACATGCGATCCCAGTCCCCGGAGAGAGAGACAGAGAAAAGCGGACTCGATACTTTTAGGGTCCGCGGTTTTCAATATGTGTGATACGATGAGTATACTAGATACCCAAAGTCAACAGACTAGGTATCCTTATAACTTGCAACAGATAAGATTCGCACACTTATTCTCTTCTGTCTGGTAATTCTTAGAGAGCATAGCCCACGGTAGCGTACAAGCTGTGGATAGGCGTGATAAGCAGCGCTACACCTAATCAGTTTACGCCGGTCAACACTTGTGTGTTTAAGCGCCGTCATGGGAGGAATATGGAATTCACAAGTCGTTTCATCTCAACACATCATCAAGAGTATTCATAACTGTCCAGAAAAATGAGTTCATCTCATACATCTGAAAGTTAGAATACCTATCGCCTTGCTCAACCAATCAACTCTTCATCGCCCAAGCCCATACATTACTGTCGCGTTATATCGTCAGCCGCCATGTCTATAAATTTTGAGAATATTCTCAATTTCCGCGATGTTGGGAAGACTGTAAACGATTATCTGGGACGAAAGCAAGTACTCTTTCTATGTTTCTCTATGATTCATGAGATGGCCGTAATACTTAAGAATCGCAGCTGACCAAATAGGGTTGTCCGGGAAGGCGTGCTATTTCGCTCGGCACGACCTGGTACGTTATCAAACACCACACTAGCCTCCGGGATCCGTCTCCGCTGGTGATATGGACATAAGCACGCTCTCTAATGAACGTCGTATAGACGAAGCGACGTTGGACGACCGGAGGCGGCTCACGGAAGAGTTGGGCATCAGGACGGTTGTGGACCTGCGAAGCAAGTGCGTCTACATCACATCATGCACTAAGTCATTTGATATCATTCAACCTCGAATCAATTAACTACTCATTACGAGTTCCTGAATCACATGTCCATTCAAACTGACTGGGCAATGAAACCTCAAGGACCGAGCATGCCTCCCAAGCCAAGAAGCGAAAAGCAGACATGAAGACCCCCGTGGCCCTAAAATCGAACGCCGCGCTCGCGGAGCCCATGCAGATCCCGGGGCTGATCTATCGGCAGGTACTGGTGAACGGGCGACGGCTCGAACGAGCTCTGTTGAAGCAGTTGTCGTGGTGGAGTTTCATGTGCGTTCTGCTACTATTTCCCTCCCCTGTTTCGTGTTGTACACCCGCGCGAGAGGAATACATGACCTAAGAGACCAATGATAAATAACTCACAATCTCGAATTGACGAGAAACAGCAAGTTGATCTTTCTATACATCTTCGGCTTTCGCGTGCAAGCCATCAGCATCATAGGGGAACAAGTCATGCAACCCCTGGGCCTCGTAGGCCTAAGCCTCCTAACACTAGATGAATCCGGACCCGAGATCGTCGAGGTGAGTTCACGCACTCTCTCTCTCTCCCTCTTCTCAGATCACTCACCCTCCATTTTCCACGCGTCTTGGATGGATGGATAACTCACACCAACCAAGGCCCTCCAAACCCTAATGTCTGCTCACACACCCTCCCCAACTCTCGTCCACTGCACGCAAGGAAAAGACCGGACAGGCATGATCATAGCGCTGGCCCTGCTCATCCTGCGGGTGCCGACGGACGCCGTCGAGCACGACTACCTCCTCTCGCAGCCCGGCCTCGACCCCGAGCGCAAGGAGCGCGTCGCCGAGATGGTCGAGATCGGACTCACCCCGGCGTGGGGAGATTGTCCACCAGATCTGATCCAGCGCGTCCGCGGGCATCTCGACGTGCGGTATGGCGGTGTCGAGGGTTACCTGGATTTCATTGGCTTTAGAGCTGGCGATAGGGCGCGGTTCGTTGAGGTTCTGGGTGCATGAAATAGATAGAAACGAGGGTAGCATGTAGCTTATGAGCAGCCGAGAACATATGTTGGCCAGTACAAACGATACGGATATTAGGTCAGAGGTCGTTAAGCACGAGTAGCCCGACTATTTACAACATATGGCCAAAGACATGAATTGAACTTCTAAAGGCAGTGCACTAAGAATATGTTGAATATAGTCTATTTTTTTCTAAATCGACCTTGCATCCAGCAACGATACATCTTTAGCTTCTTCGCTCTATTGACAAGCATCCGTCTATCCACGCCAAGCTCTTCTATATCGAATAGGGGCGCCTTTGCTATTACGGCAGATGGCTGTTGCGGAGTATTTGGAGTAGTTTCACTTATCCCGTTTTTGTCCCCATTAGCAGATGTCTCCTCGTCGAAGACTCCAGTCCATATTCGGGCGAGTTCATCTTTCTCAAAGAAATAAACTCGTGTGCCATCACCTCTGATGTAAAAGTTCTCCTCGAGATAACGGCCTTTCTTGAACCGAACCTGCGCGAGGTCACCTCTGCCATAGTCACGAAAACACACCTCCCCGCCTGGTTTCAGGACACGGTGGATGTTCTTCACCGCTTGCTCCCATTGCAACGGAGAGAGGGCGGAGAAGATGAAGACCATCAGTACGACGTCTACAGTGTTCTCTTCCACACCGGGTGGTAGTACTTCACTGGCGACGTCCCACACGTCGGCCTGCATAAACTCGGTATTGTATTCGGCATGGGAACGCATGACTTCTACAGCCTTTTTCGAGAAGTCACAAGCATGGAGCCTTAGCTTGGGATTCTTGTTATGGGCTAGGATGGGGAAAGCCGTGTTGCCGGCGCCAGCGCCGACTTCCAGTACAACTCTGGGGCCGGCTTCTTCGGCCGCAACTGTGTGCAGCACGGGAAATTCCTGCTGCAGCCACTTGCGATTTTTGAAAAAATTGGCTGTATTGTTCTTGTAGAAAAGATTCCAAAATCTTGCCGGGTCTGAGTTGAACTTATCTGTAGCCGTACAATGTCAGCCAAAACGTGTGACTACGGACAACTTTGCAATTGAAACCAAAGAGTAGTGTGTTAAGTCAGATGGGAGCGAAAGACTATTTGATGTATGTTGTCATCAGATGTAATCAGATGAACTATGCATAATTGGGTATCATCATAACACAAAATCAAGAAAACAATGTTCAAAAAAAATATGATACGTACTCTTCTCAAAATCAGAGACTGGCGACGCCCGCTGCATGGCGAACTGCTGCTCAGAATATTCCTTATACGCATCGTCAGTCTCCACATGATCCCAGGCATTGAACTCGAAGACGTTGTCGCCCTCGTCCAAAAAGCGCGAGCCGAACATGAAAGGATCGCTCCGTTTCATGTTGTACTGCGGATCATGGCTCCGGTGAGGTGGTGTCCGAGAAGACTGTGTCTCGTCCCCTGCCTCCGGTATTGCCTCCTGCACAGTCAAGGCGGAGGTCTGTTTCGCCAGTTCAAGATCTGGTGAAGGCACCGCATCGACCGCGAGGGCCGTATCTGCGGTCATTGTATAGAATATCAGATGCGATATCACCTGTTTTCAACGCGGGACATGCACCGAAGCCTTTATTGCTTCAAGTTGTTGACATCTTCGGAGTTGTTTTGTTGAACAACCCAGAGAGGGAGTGTAGAGAAGTAAAGAAGAAAAAAAAGGTGACAAATCCCGAGCGGTCTAGAAAATAAAATAGTAAAAGAGTGGTTTGTGGTTCGTGCGCTAGATTAGACTAAGCATGCGCCTATTTTACGCTAATCGAGCACCGATCCCGGTGCCTTTTGTGGCTTGCGATAAGGCGTTCATGTACTGAAGATCTTATCGGACGTCACTCGTCATTAGTACCGCAGTGCTGGATCTTAGTCCTTGATGCGACTTTGTAATTGCGCCGACAAAAATACAATACAATAACTACAATAGTCTTGTGTCTTGCGAGAATTTGTACAATATAGACGGATACTTGCCTTAATGCTACCACCCACTCCTTATAGAATGTATTTCCTATAACTAATCATAAATATAATTTTTTCTTCAATTTGACCCCTCGCTTCCACCATGCCACCAACCGGATTCCTCCCACGACCACGACCACGGATACCCCAGTTTGCATCGTCTCCCATCCAGCGACAAAGACGAACATTTCTCAGCTCCCTCCTCTCTTCCTCCCCGCTACCGCCACAGATCCTCACAGCCTCCCGCCGCCTCCCATACAACCACGCCGCCTTATACGCTATAATAGCCGACATCGACAGCTACAGCGCTTTCCTGCCGTACTGCAGCACCTCGCGCGTGACGGCCTGGACAGCCCACGAGGACCCCGAGTTCCGCCGCCGCTGGCCCACGAGAGCTGACCTGACCGCAGGCTGGGGCGGTCTGGAGCAGACGTACACGAGCCGCGTGTTCTGCGTGCCTGGGTCCATCGTGGAGGCCCTGAGCGGCGAGGGCGCGCGCAGCGGAATTGCGCCGGATGTGCTGGCGAAGTATGGCTTGAGGGACGACGAGTCGTCTCTGTCAATACCAGCGGGGAGCGGGAGTAGTGGAGAGGAGGAAGGAGTATTCAAGACATTAGTGACGCGGTGGACCGTGACGCCCGCTAGACCAGATGGAAGAGGCGAGGATGCGGTTGTACGGACTGGCAGAGAAGGAGACTGGAGCGACGTCAGCCTCAACATCCGCTTCCAGTTCGCGAATCCGCTTTATGGGGCTGTCAGCTCGGCTGTCGCTGATAAAGTTGCCCCTATCATGATCGAGGCCTTTGTTGAGCGAGCGAAGAAGGTTCTGGGGTAGCATCGGAGTTACCAGCTTTCGAGCTCTAGGCCCCCTTGTCAGAAAGATCGAGCGAACTTCTCTGGCACCAATGCGTCTTTATAGATGGCAGGTTACAAGGTACAAAAACGTATGAGGGTCTCCCTGCTATATGCATCCACCGTCCTGTCAACTTGTATAGATACGTTTGGGCATTTCCGATTGTACATTATGATAGAGGCTTGTAATCATGCGCACCCAAAGGGATTCGTTAAATTATACACAACACAACAAGCATATAGAAAGGCGTCTCATGTATCAACAATTTTAGATTTTTAAATCTACAAAAAGCAAACAAAGCAAACAAGTCAATGCTAGCCATATAGAAGGTTTACTCTAGACCAAACCCACATCACAGGCTCCCCTACCTAACCTTTCTCTCATGTCTTACGCCCTTTAACGGCCGTTACTCCCATCCTCACATGCGGTTCATATATTCGTCTTTCCAGATCTCATCACACGCCATTACTTGGCGACATAACAATATTCCAATGCTTTGACCTAATCCATGCTAGAAGACTGCGATATGCATTAGCAGACAGAGTCATGCCAAAGGCCCGGCGGCCATCTGGTCGAAACCTCTGACCCTGAACAAGGAGAAGTCACGCCAGCGCCAATATTCGCCAGTGTCGCTATAAGTCACAATGGATCCATCTCGGAACGGGGTATAATGCGAAATCAGCTCATACAAGGAAAACGATCTGAAAAGAGACCCCCTAAATTCTAGATGAAGTGAAAATATGCAGACGCTGCGAACTATGTTCGTGATGGGGAAAAAGAATTGGCTGATAAACCCAATTCAAACGCCTGAAAGCATATTCATATAGGTGGATCAAGTCCTTTTGGGCCTTTTTTGGAGTATGACATTAGCTCGTGTTCACGTACCGGCCTTATTGAGAATGGAATTCACTTACTTTCGGGCAGGCTTCTGGGGTTTGGCCCCTACCATCCACGACAACACACCCTTTTGACCTTTGCTCGGTTTTTTGGCTGGTGGTCTAGTGACAGTGACGATCTGGGGGTTCATCGTAGCGCCCGCTGGATTTGGCGGCCTCCCCATACCCATGCCCATACCGGGCGCACCATGAGGCGGAGGTGGTGGCATGCCGGGTTGTCGATGCTGGCCGGCGGGGCCGGCAGGTCTCATGCCACCAGCACCCATAGGCATTCTGCCAGGCATGCCGGCCATGCCGGCAGGACCACCGGGACGCCCACCCATTGGACCGGCTGGCCCTGGACGGTCCATCGGCCACATGTGCATCGTCACTTGCCAGTCGGGTTCGATCACTTTATCCCAGACTTGCGGAAGAATGATTTCACCGTTGGGTCCAATTAGATCGTAATGCCCGGCTTGCACATGAGGACCAATCACGTCTACGTGCAAGAACGCTTGCTTAATCAGTTCTTCCATGCCCTAAAAGATCCACACATTAGCGATCATGCCAGGCAAAGGGAGGGAGAAAGAAAAAGAAAAAGAAGAAACATCATGTCTCGACGTACCTGCCAGGTCTGGCAAATATGATAGGGAAAGCTAAACTTCCTTCCGACAGCGTCTTTAAAGCGTATGGGTGCCTTGTCTTTGCCAAGATTCTTTCGGTTTGCTTCCTCCGCTTTCGCCTTCGCTTCCTCGAGAGCCGCCTTCTTGAATGCGTCGTCGGCCTTCTTTTTGGCATCCTCCGCGGCCTTGGCAGCTTCAGCAGCTGCCTTTTCGTCCTCGATCTTCTTACGCGCCTCGATTTCTGCCTTCAGCTTGGCCTCCTCTTCCAAGTTCTTTCTCCACTCGGCTTCCTCTGCGGCTCGCTTGGCCGCTGCCGCCTTGGCCTCCGCCTCGGCTCGGATCGCTGCGTCCAGCCTAACTTTGGCAGCAAGCTCTGCCGCCGCCGCTGCTTCGGCCTCCTTCTTTTGCCTTTCCTCGGCCGCCTTGCGCTCAGCTTCTAATTTGTCACGTGCCTCCCGTTCAAGACGAGCAAGTGCTTCGGCTTCTCTCTTGGCTCGTTCAGCTTCTGCTTTGCGTTCGGCCTCCAACCTGTCACGCGCATCACGTTCGAGGCGAGCGAGTGCTTCTGCCTCTCTTTTCGCTCGTTCGGCTTCCGCTCTTCGCTCAGCTTCTAACTTTTCGCGCGCATCCTTTTCAGCGCGAGCAACGGCTTCGGCTTCTCTCTTGATACGCTCCGCCTCCGCCCTGCGCTCCGCCTCGATAGCCTCACGTGCTGCCTTCTCTGCCTCTCTTCGTGCGTCTTCGATCTCCTTCTTGGCTTTCTCCAGCGCAATCTTTCGCTCTTCGGCACGCACCTCCTCATCTCTCCGCATCTGCTCCATTTTGCGTGTAAAGGCTTGTTCAGCCTCCTCTCTGATGCGTGCCTCGAGTTCTTTCTGCTTGGCCTCCGCCTCTCTCCTTTCCTGTTCTGCCTTGATCTCTGCCAGTTGTTTTTTCATCGCCTCCTTTTCAGGATCCTCCTTCGGGGGTTCGGGAGGACTAGGGGTCTTTGGCGGAGCAATCTCAGTGGGTGGCGGTGGGGGAGCCTGCCAGTGGTACTGCTGCAGATGGCCTGGCATTTGATAACCTGGAGCAAAGTAGTTCCCGTGCCCACCGTACGGCATCATTTCATTCTGCCTTCCCCCCCAGTGGTCGTTACCGAAATAATTGCCGCCACCAGCAGCAGCCTGCGCAGGAGCAAAGGGGTTATTTCCGCCATAGAATCCATGGGGAACTACTCGTTGCTCATAACCGCCGTACGCACCAGCGCCGGCGTGGCTTTGGGGGTACCCTCCAGGTCCAGGCGGATGGCCGCGGCCATAGTAGCCTGCCCCTGGCGGTGCGTACCCACCGCGGCCGTAGTACTCGTACTCGTGATCCAGGCTGTCGGCAGGCGGGCGTGAGCCCCGACGGCGAGATGTTGGTCGGTGAGCGAGCACGTGCTGCTGTCGAAGGGGTTCGCGCGGGTGTCGGCTTTCTGAGCGATGTCTTGCTGGACTGGAAGCGGAATCTGACGGGTCGAGGTCGTCTTCGTCGGAGTCGGCTATATCGTCGTCGTCTTCCCAGTCGTCTTCTTCTTCTTCGTCGTACGAGGTGCTCTCCCTACTTGGGTGCTCTTCTTCGTAGGAATCGTAATAGTCACTAGTGTGTTGTTGTGGAGGCTGTCCGGCGCGAATGCGGATACGCGTCCTGGATTGCCTGGATTGTTGAGTATTAATCCCGTGTTCCGAATGTATCTGAATATATGTGAAGGAACCAAGGGGGAGTCGCAGCTTACGACATTGGAGGTAAGAGATTTTAGCTAAATGTCGTTCGCTCGTGAGAGATGTCGAGGGAAGGGCCAAAGAGAGCGGCTCGTTAACGAATGTAGGCGTCGATGCAGGTAATACGATACCCCCTTCTGTTGAGCCTTGCAGGGAAAACTCAATTACAAACCAGGGCGGTGGTGCCTCGGAAGAGAGAATTGACACAAAAGGGAGCGTTAATGGCTACTACGTGCCGGTGGTGTGTAGACTCGAGGTCCAGAGAGGAATGGCGGGAATGAGTGGCAGGAATGGCGGCGGGGTGACAAGATGATAGTAGCAAATAGTCGGGGTTCAGCTAAAAATGCTGGGCCAGTTGACTAAGAAGCAAGGGATGGGATGGGAGCTCTTTTAAGAACAAGGTTTGAGGCCGTTCTTTCGTTCCGTGGTCTATTTAGTACGTGGATGATCCTTGCTCAGCGGAACGAAAGTGACTGAGTTGGGCGTGAAAAATGGTTGGATTGGGTTGCTGGAGTGTCGGTGGGAAGGCGGGCAGCGGACGGTCCAAGTTGTCTAACCTGAGAATCTTCAGGTAGGGAGAGAGCGGGGGGGTCTGTGACCTATGGCCGTGCAAATGGTTGTTGTGCCGTATGTAGCTCAGGCGGTAACTAGCCGGTATAGGCGGTATGTAAGTGCCTAGGCGCCTAGGTAGCCTGCGTGTACCTGCCAGGCAGGTCTGTACTGGTAGCCTTGGGCAGTCTAGGCAGTCTGAACTGGACCTGGGCTAGGACTAGATGGGACTAGACCTGAACTGGATGCACTGGAATGCACTGGACCGGTAGGTAAGGTATGTACGGTATGTGGACAGGTTGTATGTAGGCAGCGGAGGGGTATGATTGTATGCAAGTATGTGTGCAACTAACCGATACCCGTCCTCGAGCCTATGCTGATCTTTTTGGTGTGGTTCTTCGGGGCGGTCAGTACCAATGATGTACCAATGAATTTCGCTCGCGGCTGGGAATAAGTATAAGTCGCGCAAGCGACAGAAAATTAGAAGTTCTGTGTGCAGGACCCCTTCTCGAAGAGGCTGTCAAAGCCGCAGGGAGAGGAGGGACTGGGACGGTAGGTAGCCTCGGATGCGCAACGCGAAACTCAATCTACCACGCTCTCCTCTCTTCCCTGGTGTGTCGGGGACACGAAGGAATCGGCGACAGGTCGAAGAGTCAGAGGGGGCCGTCCGGTAGATATACACGAGCACGAGCGAGAATCCTAGACGCTGGACGCTAGCAGACGACCAACCTAACACAGAGCCTACGAGCCGGTTGTCAGCGAAGGGGGGTACTTTTCTAATAACTTAAAGACTATTAACTAAGCAGCGGTGCGCGCGCTCTCTCTGCACCACCTGCGCCAACGCCAGCGCCAGCAAGCAGCTAAAGCAAAAGAGCGGTGGATCCTGTAGGTAAGACGACGGAAAGGAGATTCCCAAGCTGAGCAAATCGGAGGCCGGGAACGGCATCCAAGGCATAACCAAGGCATAACATCCAACCTACATACAAACTAGTGCTTTCCAGGCGTCCCAAGCTGCAGCAGCAAGCAGCAAGCAGCAGCAGCAGCCAGCAGCCACACCCGGTCCCGTCTATATATGGAGTAAGGTAGGTACAGTAGGTCAGGCCCTCAATCAGGATCAAGATGCATCATCTCTTATCTCTTATACACTTGCAGTAAAATAAGAGGGGTCTCAACCAAACAAGCCACTTGAGGGTTTTCCCGCGGGTTGTTCCTATTCCATACAAGGATAGGATCACCCTGTCTATTAGCAACTCATGTGCAAAAGACCGACTCAAGATGCAATCGCCTGATCCCACAAATACGAGTACCAACATACAGCATGGACAGGAAATTGGGTGAAAGCGCCTCACTAGGTAGGGAACTGTTACGTACAAGGATGAGAGGGGTTGCGTTATTGACGGCAGTACCCTTTAGGGTAGACCCTGGATTATAGACTTGTCGGGAGAGGGAAGAAATAGCACACCAGCCGAAAGTGCAGATGTGTGGCGTGGAGTCGATCTTGAAATCGTGGGATTTGTCCGACCTTGGGAAAAGGATGATTTCGCGTTCAGTTTGAGCGAGGCGAAGCACAAGATCGTGAGGGAGATAAATGAGTAACTAAGTGGGCATTTACGTGAGTTGTTCACAGGGATAGATAAGAGTTAGTCGAGCTAGCTCCAGAGGCTGTGCTTCAAAGGAATCACAACGAAATAAATGATCGTGGACTCAGACAGGTGGGTAGGAGAAGAGACCAAAAGGAGAGATGGTGGTGGTACACAACATGATGATACCTCTAAGATTTCCTACCTAACCTACCTACACAATAAAGTACACCGCTTCGCTGCTGATGCTGAGATCTTTGCTGTGGCAGATGCATCTTTTTGCTTGGCCCCTGTTCTGAATACTGCAGGTTGTTCGCCACCGAATGACGAGCCCGAGTTTAAGAAAGAGGGGAGACCTGATCACCCGTTCAAGTCATTTTAATTTAGTACAGAGAGGGGGGAGCCTCAACCAGGGGAATTGCTTGGTGTGAGCGCACTTACACCGAAAAAATAAAACCACATCAACGAATCCCCTCATGCTTACAATGGTCGGTATGCGCATTCGTCCTGGTCAGTGTAGTATACTCTGGACACCTTACCCCGTCACTCTGCTTGCCTCGTCCTTAAAATTCCGCTATTGGGTTTTCTCCAACGCCAGCTCGATCTTTTTAGTTGGAGTTGTCATAATCGTGCTACTTTTGCGAGCCGCAAGGCAAGGAAAGCAGCACTCCTCCATAATATCACTGCCCGAGTCAATAATATCACTGGTGGAGTCCCAACTCGTATTTCTTTGCATATACCCGTGTCCGATGTTCTACCTATTGTCAAATGAATTAGAAAAGCCCCAAATACAAGCATAAGGGCCTTCAGAATCTACCATGTGAAGGACCATTCAGGTGTCGCATGCACCGAGTATGCCCGGATCGATCTCGGATGTCTGGCATGGTGGTATCATGCACTGCAGGGCGTACTTATGTAGGTAGGGTAGGGTAAGTAAGTCGTACAACATTTGTCGAGAACACAACTTTTGACTAAACAATTATTGAAGAACCATACATTACATCGCTTGGATGCTCTGAAACCTTGCAAAAACGTCACAGCATTGTCAAGGACAAGACCTTCTCACTGACCCGGGCCATTATTTACTACAAATACTCTACTCCATCAATTATGCCCCTACATCCCGCCTGCTTCACGAACCCAATAACACCAATCCCGTGGGAAAGAGCCCACTCATCTCTGCTTTTAACCACACGATAGCTGTATATGGATAGTATGTGCTGCCAACAAAGACATAATGCCCCATCACCTCGGTCGATGTCGCTCGACTAAAACGGATAACGGCTGTGGTGTTCGTCGATCATTAATGTGGCACGTTGTGATACAAGCAAGATTTTCGGGTGGATGCATTGCTTAACCATGGCCAGACCCGTCTATCCCAGACAATCATGGTGGACACGGATCTTAATTTTGTATCAGCAGCAGCAGCTTGTTGTGTCAACGGCCTGTAGAACATTCATGGCACCATGACTAAGCAGTTAAACAAAGAGGAGGACGAAATGCGTATGGTTGTATTATGGTACGAGAACACGGACATACGATGCGTCGTAATGTGCACCAAATCGCGTTTTTTTGCTTGTGGTACTATAACCATCCGAGACAGGCAAAGAATACCACTGGAGCCACGTGCCCGGAGAGAATATATTGTAGATCGATGGGACCCGATACTTGGACGTTCTTGCTCGTAGCAAATCTCTATCTGGAACAACTTTCTGCCCAACGTCCCACCGGGCTCTCTCGGATTCGTGGGTAGAAGTTCCAACAAGGGGTCATACCCGGTTCATTGCGTACGCCAGCGCTGTCGTGCATTCTGTAGCCTTATCTGTAGGCCCAACCAGAGAGGCAAACCAAATATGAGTCAGCGTTGGGTGCAGCAACATATGGAGCGTCACCCAAGCAAATACAATTTGCCCAGCCGATTCTCGACCTAGACCATCCGATCAGTGTCGAATCCAAGATCGTATTACCTAACGGTAGCCGTGTCTTGTGTTTTAAGAAGCTCTCGTGCTGCTACGATCTCGGCTTCGCTATAGCCTTGCCAGTCCTTCTCGCCAGCTGAATAGCGGCGAATGATTTCCGCGAGTTTCTCAGTAGCCAGTTCGTCGAGCTTTTGCACAGTGACGGGCGACGGAACATCCCATTCTTCTGTTTCCGTCTGTTTTGTAGTAGCTTTCGGAGCTACCTCGCTCAGCAATTGCTGAGTAGTCTTATATGATGTTAACAGCCGCTAATCATAATATCCAGAGCAGAGATGCTTACCAATTTGAGGCCATAGTAACCTCGCAAGTAATTATCACACAGCTCAATACTGCGACAGAATCGTTTTAAGGCTTCTGTGACTCGCTTGGGCGCGTCGGAGGTTTTTGCCGCCATGAGGAGTATCTCACCAAGGCGGGCATGTATCTAGAAGCACAACATTAGTACGGCAACGTAACGCTGGCCATCTGACGACAAGAGATGACGGACATTCCAGGCATTTGGTTGTAAGACGAGCACTTCTTCTTGGGCAAAAATAGCTTGTGGGTATAGGCCCTGAGCTAGATATATGTCGGCCAGTTCACCCCAAGCCTCTGCATCAGTAGGAGACATGTCAAGCAGGGAGTTCAGAGCATTCGCAGCCTCTGTAGTCCGGCCCATGGCTCGCAATAATGCAGCGCGTCGCTTTACTATGGGCTAGATGGGACATGTCAGCGCCAACGTTCCAGCATCGCATCATGAGCTATACTTACTAAGTTTGTGGGGTTCCCCTGTAGAATCTGTTCATATTCTTGAAGGATTACATCGAGGGTGGCATCATCGGGCGCGGTGGCCTCCTTGAGCAGGCCCGTCAGGGCCATAACGCGCTCGTTGTCATCGCCAAATCTGTTCACGAGCCTGCCCAGGCACTGGTGTGCAGACGTGTCATCGCCTGTCCGAAGACATGAGAGCAAGAGGTTCTCATATTTAGTCCACAACTCCTGTGTCTCGGAAGTTGAGAGCATAGACTGAAGGAGAGAGGTTGATATGGCCCCTGGAGAGTTCTCCAGGATGCTGGGAGCTTGCTGCGAGAGGTGCAGCGCTGTGGCCGGAGGAAGGTGGCCAGGAGGATGGAGGAGTGAGGAAGACATGATGTATCGATCACATCAATTGCCCTGAATTATAGATACAAACACCCCGGATTGTCAATGGTGATACTAAAGACGAGATTTCCCTATGAATTGATTCCGCTCCAGGGTTCTCTGGTGTGCTGGACGACTATTCTATATGAGGGATCGAATGGTTCAGTGAGATGTTTCTAAGGCTAGTTAGGTGTAGATATGATGCCTTATGCTTCTCTAGCGCACCTCAGGCACAGCCTACCCTGTACAAGGTGGATACTGAATACCTGTCAGCTACAGTTAGGCCACCGCTAAAAGGCACCTACAACTGACAGCCCACCCCTCCCTCCACAAACTGTACCTACGTGGGGTCCGGCTTGTCTCGTGAACATTCGCAATTCCGCGAGCACACCTCCATATTGAAGCTACCTACAGCTCTGCCGTCGCATGACCCGCACTACAACGGCTCCTTCGGTCTGTCGCGATGATGCTTTTCCCTAACACATTTACCTAGCTCTCCGGACTTACAGACCCCCGTCCCTCCTCGCCTAGGCACATAGACGAGCTCGCACCGCCGATGTGCGGCCGGCGCCCATCATGTGCGTTCGCTTGCCATGCCGACCACTTCTCGCAGAGCCAGAGCGATCGCTGACCGGAACCTTAGGTTTGAAAAGTCCCTCTACGACCTCATCAGAGGCTTGAGAAGCCACAAAGGCAATGAGAAGGAGTACATCCAAAACTGTCTGAGGGAATGTCGCTCCGAGATCCGCAGCCAGGACCTGGGTTAGCAGCTTTTTATCGAATAAACCACGAGCCCAATGGCGGACGCTGATCGTGTACCACAGACCTAAAGGCCACTGCCCTTCTGAAGCTGATATATCTGGAAATGTTCGGCCATGACATGTCATGGGCATCCTTCAACGTCCTTGAGGTCATGGCCTCCCCCAAGTACCACCAGAAGCGCGTTGGCTATCTAGGTGCAATCCAGAGCTTTCGCCCGGATACCGAGGTTTTGATGTTGGCCACAAACCTCCTCAAGAAGGTCAACTTTACTCCGTCCCTCCGTTGACCCTTTAGCGTGTCGTATCGCTGACGAGGTGTACAGGATTTGACGGCAACATCGACAACCACCATAGCGCTCCCCATCGTAACTCTCCCTCACGTCATCACACCGTCTCTCGCGCTCTCCGTTCTCTCAGATATCTTGCCTCGTCTGAGTCACTCAAGTCCTGCCATCAGAAAGAAAACGATTGTTACTCTCTATAGACTGGCCTTGGTATATCCCGAGACGCTTCGTGCTGCGTGGCCCAAGATCAAAGAGAGGTTGATGGACAGGTCCGAAGATTCCAGCGTCACTGCTGCGATCGTGAATGTGATTTGCGAGCTGGGATGGCGCAGGCCCCACGATTTTCTCTCTCTGGCCCCTAGACTTTTCGAACTGCTCGTTGATAGTGGTAATAACTGGCTAGCAATAAAATTAATCAAGTTGGTATGGAATGTCTTGATGCTCTTGCTTGGTTGGCTTAGCCCCTAGCTAACACGTTGGAAGTTTGCTACTCTCACACCCCTCGAACCCCGGCTCGTTCGGAAACTGTTGCCACCATTGACTGAGATCATCCAGACGACGCCTGCTATGTCTCTGTTGTATGAATGCATCAACGGAATCATACAGGGTGGTATCTTGGGGAGTGGAGACGATACATCGGGGAAGGAAGAGATTGCCTCCCTGTGCGTTGATAAGTTGCGGAGCATGATCATGGTTGACGGAGATCCTAACTGTGAGTTGTCGAAAATCCAAAACTAAAGGAGTGTGCGTTTACTTATGTGATAACGTACAGTGAAATATGTGGCACTTCTTGCTTTCAATAAGATCGTTGATACACACCCTTGGCTAGTTGCACAACAAGAAGACGTCATTCTCGAATGTATCGACAGTGCCGACATATCTATTCGCATAAAAGCGTTAGACTTGGTCCAGGGCATGGTCAGCAATGACAATCTGGTATCCATAGTCAGTCGTCTTATGAGGCAGCTTAAATTATCATTGACTATAGATCGCAAAAATGGGGCCAACACGTCAAATTTCAACCCCGGGGAATCAGATGACGATGATCTAGAAAGGACGATAAATCCGACGCAAAAAGCAGCCGAACAAATGCCACCCCTACCGGATGACTATAGGGTTGATGTGATTAATAGGATTCTGAATATGTGCTCCCAAAACAATTACAATCATCTCAATGATTTCGAGTGGTATATAGATATACTAACTCAGCTTGTGCGCATCGCTCCTGCACCAAGGAAGACGGACGATATGGAAGCTCATTTGGCCGTTGGAAGGACCAACTTTGGCGACATATCTGAACACATCGGGAATGAGTTGAGGAATGTAGCCGTTAAGGTCCAAGCTGTGCGCCCTGCCTGTCTACAAGCTGCTGAAATTATCTCTACTCAACTCAAAAACGATACGCCCATAGGCCATTCTCTCAATTCAGGGGTATTGGGGCCTGTCGCTTGGATTATCGGAGAATACGCTGCGGAACTTGAAGCTCCAGAAGACACGCTGGGGCTATTGCTCCAGTTGATCCCGAGAATAGCCTCCCCAGAGCCTCTGGCTGCCAGTCTTCAGGCCGCCATGAAGGTCTTCTCATTAACGGCTGGGGACCACCTGACGCGGTGGAGTGCTGAGCAAAAATCCAAGATATTGCTCTTGATGGCGCGCATTGTCCATACCTTTGAGGTATTGACTCTTCATCCAAACCTAGAAGTCCAAGAGCGTTCAGTGGAATTCACCGAGCTGCTCAAATTAACCGTAGAAGCTGCATCTGCACAAGAGGCGTCCACCGAGCTGGTCCATCAGGATACTCCGCTTTTGCTCACACAAGCAATCCCATCTTTATTTGTCGGTTGGGAACTAAAATCAGTTGCCACCAGCGCGCAGAAGAACGTCCCACTGCCCGAAGGACTGGATCTCGATGAACCCATCAACCCGAATCTTAATTTCTTGTTGGCGTCTGCTGAGTCTATGTCCATTCCAGCCGACGAAGTTGATGAATTTGACACCTATTACTACCAACGCCCCCCTGCTACTAGTGTTGCCTCCGAACCCGCGATTGCGCGCCTAGAGGATGAGCGTCACGAGACGGTTGGCTCTTATCAACAGCCAACTGAGGAATCTTATCTCGACGCAGACATAGTAGCCAGGCGGAAGTTAGACCGACTAGAGAAGAATCGGGACGATCCATTTTACATCCAAGAGACCAATTTGGCGCAGAGATCATCAACGCCCATACATAACATTCTTCAAAACTCCAACGGTCCCGACCTGGATGTCGATTCGATCCCTATTATGGAGCTGGACCTCGATAAACTCAGTGCTGGCGTTAGTCACGCCCCCACAAAGCTATCTAAGCCTTCCCGATCGAAACCGCGCCAGAGAATTGTCATCGCTGCGGACGAGAATCTTGGTAGCAGTGGTCAGAGCACGCCCAAAAACGACTCCGAGAACGACTCGGGGTCGCTCGCTTCGAAAGCAGCGCGCGCCAGGCGACTCAAACAATCCGTTCTGGGCGTCGACTCGACCAACATCGGAAGCCTAAACCTCGAAGGCGGCGCAGACAACAACGACGCCTACGACCCCGAGGCCCAGCGGCGCGAGGAGGCCGAGATGGCGCAGGCCATGAAAGAGGTCGAGCGTCTGCGGCTCGAGATGCAGCGTGCCAACGAACGCATCCAGGTCGCTCAGGGAGTCGACGCCGCCGGCACGGTGGTGGTCAAGAAGAAAAAGAAGACGACGACGGCCGGTAAGACGAAGAAAAAGAAATCTACTACTACCACTGCGGCTGAAGAAAATGGCGGGGAAGGCGGTGTGGAGGAGGAGGGGACCAAGGTGGTGGTCAAGAAGAAGAAAAAGAAGAATGTTGCGGTTATTGATGAGGGTGAGGGTGCGGGAGACGATGGACCTGCGGAAGCGGAGCAAAGCGTCGTCAAACCAAAGAAGAAAAAGGCGAAACCACCGGTTGAGATCGAATAGAGATGGTGTGTGATGCCTTACTTTACATACATACCATAACACACCTAACCTGGGTAGTATTTATTCTTCAGTAGATCCTAGTGGGTGGTGGAAAGTACATCCGTAAATAAATAACTTATTACAATCGACACACATTGACTGCATACTCTAAAGAACTTGTACGTTTCAGTTTATAAACTGTTCGTGAGTAAGCATATATAATCCGAAAGTCAAGCGAGCACATATAGTAGAGACCACTGTAAAGGTGCGAAGCTATGAAAGTGTTAGGGTGTTAAAATAATAATAGTAATTAATAATCCATATTCAGAAGGAAAATCACAAAGTAAAAAGCGTTCTCCATTGCCTCGTAATAACGTCCTATGCATACATACACACACACTGCTGCGTACAGGCTCGGTTTGGTTGGTACATAGATAAGGTTGTAACGGACTCAAACACAAATCCGCTCGCTTTGCATTGTGCCCTTCTTTCTTTCTCGAACACCGCGGAGAAATAAAAAAGCAAAAGTGAGTTCCAAGAGAAGCTAAACTCGATTGCCACCAGCAGCAGAAAAGGGTCTAAACTTCTCTACTTTCCGCCGCCCTTTCCTTTTTTTCGACGCCACGTTATAAGAAAGTTAAAAAAAAAATGGATATCTGTCTGACCAAGGCCATCGAATCATTCTCTCAAAAAGCTCGCATTATCAATAACAATTAATGCGAAGAAATATATGTGGTGTGTGTGAACAAAATCGACCAAGATTATTTCTTCCCACTGGTACCTATTCGTAAACGGGGAAGAGACATCACGCAAGAAAACGTTTACTAATCGTTCATTGGCGCGTCCACGAGCGTGACGCCCCGATCTTGCGTTGGCGTCTCGCTGCCCGTCCTGGCATCAGCTGCAGTGGTCTTCGGCGTAGAGGGCGTGCTTCCCTGCGTGAGGGTGACCCGCCGCCCTCCCGCGAACCGCGCACCGCTGCGTCCTAAGCTGTCTCGCTTAGATACGATTCCCTCATCGTGCTTCGGAGAGTCCCCATTCACGCCACCATTGACTTCTGCTGGCGCTTGGTTAGGTCCGTCAGGCACCTCGAGGCTCGTCCTCTTAAGCGTATTCAAACCGAGGCTACTGCGATGACGCTCGTTTCCTGTAGTTGGGCTCGCGATCGGAAAACGTGTCTCAGGGCCACCGGTACTACGATCACGCCTGTGACTACCACGGGGACCTGGTGCTGGGCTCGTAGCACGGCTACGAGACCCGGCTTTCTCGGCTTTCTCTAGTAGGGCGCGTTGCCGCTCTTCCATATGAGCTCTTCTATTGCTCTCGTCTGTGCTTATGGCGCGAGGGCGATTGTTGTTCACGGAGCTTGAGTGTGAAAGACTTGACATGCGCTTCAGCTCGCCGAATACAGCGTCTTTATGGGTGAACAAATCGCGAATGAGTCGGCAGGCGTGCTTCTCCTCCATCGTCAACGACGTATCTACGCGTGGTCTCAAAATGCAAGGTGCAAGTGATGTCGCCAAGTTTTGGACATAGTCCTCGTCGGCTGAAGTCAAATCTATCAATCTCGTAAAATGATTCATACAAGCATCAAGGGTGGCAATATTCGTTAGCCGTAACTGTGAAAGAGTTTGCTGTAGTACGGCGACCCGCGCGTCATCCGAATTGTCGGTTGTGGATGTATTGTAGATATTTCTGATAATTTCGTAAACATGAGAGGACACAAGAGAATCTGTATTATGTCAGTCAAGAATCAAATACCACGATACCACGATAGTTCTTCAAACTCACCGGGCAGTTCAAGCAGATAAAGTTTCAACAAGTGGGCGACAGTAGGAATATCAAACTCGGCTAGAATCTCTGCCGTAAAAGGCTTTCCGTTATTTACCTTCGCCCGTAGCTTGTGGACTTGAGGCAGTTGCACATCTGCAAGCCATATTCCGCGCCTGGCTTCGTCGCCTTCCAGATCAGGGTAATGATGGTCTAGGTAAGTGAGGAGGGTTGTGACTATGATAGGCACACGCTTCTTGTCAGCTCTTGCCCGAGCCTCTAGATCTACGCCGAATGTTTGTTCGTCCACCTTGTTGTAATAGTTCTCATACGTCACGACCTTAGGCGCGAATCTCCCTGTTCGGTAGTTCTCCAAGAGATACCGTAAATCGCCGCTCGGTTGGATAGTTTCTTGATAGAGAATCATATGATCAACCGTCGACTGAAGACTGGGGATGACATTACCAATGGTGCCCGAGAAATCGAGAACGACTGTCTTGATAGCCTTTAGTCTGTCGAGTTCGCAGCGCTCGAGGAATCTAAGATGAATGAAGATGGCTTCCTCCAAGTCGCACCGCAACTCATCCAGCTTCTTAACGCCAACCTTGTACTTTTCGTCCGTCTCTCGTGCTTCCCGACGCATACGTTCTGGTGGCGTCTCGTTGGGGTGCTGGTTGTTAAGCACGTTCCAACCAGAAAGGTATTCGCTCACTGCACCAACAACAGGGGAGTCGGAGCCGCTTTCCGAAGAAGGCATCGAGAACGTCCGTGCGACCGGGCCCTTCTTCTCTGGAAGACCGGTCATTTGGAAAGCCTTAGGGCGCCATTGGTAGAAGAGCTTAGAGCTGTTCGCGAAGTTGTTCCCCACATTGCCAACCAAGCGAAGAAAGCCGCTTGAGACAAGATCCTGGCCGATCCGCTCGGAATAGCTGACGCTGGTCGTTCCCATGTGCCTTTGCAGATATTCGACAATATCGGAGCCACATGACGTGTTCTGGTAGGTACCTAGAATCGGAACTTTGGTTTCCCCCATCTTGATGGTGTTCATCATATGCGACAAGATCTTCTTGATTTGCTCAGGCTCGTATGTCTCGTCTCCAATCTCGTAGACCTCATCTTCCGGCTCTTCCTTCTGTGTGGACACCTTGATCTCGGGGATATTCTTGTTGACCTTGGGGCTCGTTTCGGGGTCTTGAAAAGCCAGTTTGTTCTCCTCTTCAATGTCTTCTGCTAAACGGCATTTATTAAAGTAAGCGCTTCGAAGCTTCTTCACGATCTCGACCTGCCGATCATGGGCCTTAATACGAGCCTGAAGCTCATCTTGGGAGTCCTGTATACGGGATTCGTGCGCATCGCACCAGCGCGCAAAGGGGTTGACGACCAGATCCCTGATGCTTTGGGCGATTTTTCGATGATTTCGCGACGCATCTTCCATCTCAGTCCGCACACCTTCGTAGGCCTAGTAGGGGCGAACACAGGTAAGCGCTTGCACTCATTCGTCGGTCTAAGACAGGATAGGGTTCGTACCTTTCTCACACTCGCGCCGTCATCGCGCGAGAAGCCACCACCGATCTTGTCGGCTGCTGGGGCGATATCTCCGAGACGTAGACCATAAAGTTCTTCGGCCTCGGCTCTCATGCGGGCTATCGTTAAGATCTGTCTGTTCTCCTGGACGCCCTGCTGGAGCTTGGTGAACAGTACACCCAGTCCTTTTGCGGCGGATCGGGTTAGCTACGTAATCGCAAGAAACCGAAGGATTGGAAAATCGGCTGTGTTGTCTCACCTGCCGCATAGTCGGGCGTCCAGAAGGAATCTGCGAAGCCCGGCATCGCAACGGCGTAAGTTGGTAGCGGGCGGTGTTTCTTTCACGGGTTAGGCGTTGGTGCTGGCTGGGGCTCGCGAGAGATTATGGATCGCCTATGGCCAACTGTCTATTTAGCAAGCTGGTATCGAGACGTAGCTCAGCGGGCAAAACCAGAAACGTTGGGATGTGTAGGCAGTCGGGTGAAGGAGCGATGGTTTGCGACTGCGTGTGTAGATCGTCTACGTCGGTGTCTGCGGCGAAACACTACCGCTGCTGATCTCTCTCTCGTGGTAGTTTCTGGTCGTAGGTCGTGGTCGTCTGATGCCAGGTACCCAATAAATGATGCATGCCCCAAGGTAGATACCAGCTGGGAGACAGGAGTAGAAGGACGCTGGCTTGTGGCCAGAGAAGGGACAAAGAAGAAAACAAGGACGGTTGTGCGTACAGGTTAGACACTGATTTAGTTAAAGGTAGACAAATGCGTGGGAGAAAATCAACATTTCCTGGCGTGTTTCAACTTTCTCCAGGTTACTATCCAGGTCTTTCTTGGCCCTGACTGGCCCCCAGGATCCCGTCCAGGATTCCAGGATCCCCAGCCTGGACAGGCCGACTGTGGGACGCTGGCAAGATGCAAACTCATTGGACAGATGACGCTATAGGGGCCACGTAAAGGCGCACCAGCCGCACAAGGGTGTCACTTTAGTGCTGTATGAAGAGGCTGAGCGGCGCTATAGGCTCCCCTACACGTAACTGCGTACCTGCTGTGAGAATGCAGGTGGTACCTACATATAAAGTATAAGCAATGCACCTCAGCGCATTCCCCTGACCTAATGAGGTAGGTCTTACCTGGCCAAAGCCTGTTATTGAATCATCTAAGTCCCTGAGCTGTTTCGTCTCATGATAACCTCTGCTAAATTACCAGTAGTATTGCGCTCTACAACACATAGCTCGTGTTTGGATATGAGCATTTGCATCACCTTCTATATAAAGAATACGATGAGGCCTCATAAACGGGGACCCAATCCCACTTGGCGCCGCCGTTTCTACCTGGGTACCCTTGGTCGTGTCCACATTTCGTTTGTTGCTGGTGCCGCGCGTGTCAAAATTCACTTGGTATTGCGTAAGTACGTCGATTAAAAATCACCGCTAACCCATTTACACGAACTGGTTCATACAGGAATATAGTCTTGTTGTTCGAGTAGCACTAAGTAGATCCGAGTATTTAAACGAGTGCGAGGTAGTTCACTTCAGTCTTCATTCGGCTCAACTTATTGTCCAATCGTAGGCTACTAATGCGAGGCAACGCTATACGAAAGGTCGGTCATAACGAAAATTTGCTATTACGGATTTTGGTGACCATCCTATAACTTCTCGGTCTCAGTTTGTTTAAGGCTTTCTTACAGGACGGAGAGGGTTTTGTTGTATTTCAAAGATTCACATTTCGGCTGCCGAAATCCAACGGGGATTGCGCCACCTAATTCAGGGGGTCGTGGTGGAGCTAGTATATCTGCCATTTGTCTGTACGATAGATAAGTGATAGCTGCTTACATATCAGAGAGTTGATAGCTTCGCCGAACATTTGTTTTGATCGATTTGGTGAACATCTTGGTGCTATATCATTATCACCCCTAGCTTCAGTATTCAGGAACCTGGCTCTCCAATCACCGGGAGTCTGGGTCGGCACATTTTAGCTTTGGCGGGAGCCAGTACCTTGCCGACAGAAGCTTGATTAAGCTTAACAATACCAAGAATAGTGCTTTCTTAATAAGAGAGCTTGAGCCAATGACCGACATGTCCGAGAAGGGGATTCTCGACGATGAGACCACGAGGCAGCCTCGCCCTCGGGCGTCAATCGCCAAGGTATTGATAGCATCAGCCTTCATCTTGACAATTCTTGGGTCATTATTTCACCCAAGGTCACCGTGCTATCACCGCTATAATCGGGTTCGCCCGATGTCCATCGAGGACAGAGTTCATAACATTCTATCAGAGACGCCATTAATAGGTTCGTGAACTGTTGTTTATGGAATGACGACCTGTGACGATCAATGACTGACTGGCTAACTGTGATGACAGACGGACACAATGATCTGGCTATCATGATCCGCGTCATGTACAACAACCACATCTATGGCAAGAACTTCACCGAGCCCTTCACAAAAGGAGGTATGGTCCAGCACGTAGACCTTCCCCGATTAAAGGAAGGACAGAACGGCGGTGCCTTCTGGAGTGTCTTTACACCCTGCCCAGCAAATGGCTCAGACTACTCGACTGAAAACTACCTTGCCAGTACGTCCTCCTATCTCGTCATTAGTGGAAACCCCGGCTAATGAAAAGATAAGGTGTCCAATTCACGCTGCAACAGATCGACCTGATGACACGGCTGCAAGCCGCGTATCCCGATACCTTCTCGGGCATCGTCGACAGCTCATCGGCTAAGGCAGCCTTCAAAAAGGGCAAGCTGATCTCGCCGCTGGGCATCGAGGGCCTACACCAGATCGGCAACTCGCCCGCCAACCTACGCCGGTTCTACGCGCTGGGCGTCCGATACGCGACCCTGACGCACAACTGCGGCAACATCTACGCGGATGCCGCACTCTGGGAGAATCCATTCCACAAGGCGCCGCCGTACTGGGGCGGCGTCTCCCTCAAGGGCAGACAACTCATCAACGAGATGAACCGCATCGGCATGATCGTCGACCTATCGCATGTTAGCGTCGACACGATGGTTGATGTGCTCGGCGGACGCGAGGATGAGTGGGCTGGTAGCAAGGCGCCTGTTATCTTCAGCCATAGCTCTGCGTATGCTGTATGCCCGCACCCTCGTAACGTCCCCGACCATGTTCTTCAGCTTGTGAAGAAGCAGAACTCGGTCGTCATGGGTAAGTTTACCATGGTTCATTTCTTATACTTTTGTCTATAAGATAGACGTGCCACCTCTCACTTCACCCAAAACTACCAAGTGCTAATTTAAACAGTCAACTTCTCACCCGACTTTATCAGCTGCGTAGATAACAACAATCCAAATGGTGTCCCAGACTTGTACCCAGCCAACAGCACCTTGGCCCAAGTCGCCAAGCACATCACATACATCGGAGACTTGATCGGATATGACCACGTGGGGTTCGGCAGCGACTTCGACGGCATCCAAAATACTCCCGAGGGCCTTGATGACGTATCTAAGTATCCAGACCTCGTCGCCGAGCTGCTGCGCCGTGGGGTATCGGATGCCGATGCCGCCAAGGTTGTTGGCGGCAATGTCCTCCGTGTTTGGGCTGACGTCGAAAAGGCTGCTGCTAAGATGCAGGCCCGGGGTGAGCCGATTATGGAAGATGATTTGTCGAATCTCTTTGAGGCGGAGATGGTGATGGCTGATTTTTAAGGGGAAGGGAGTCTGATGACGTGAGTCTTGTACTGAGCTAGCAATTGGTAATTCAGAAAGCTGGTAGCATATATAGTGAGTAAAGAAGAGAGTTGTCTACTAAGCTCTTACCTAGGATTGTCTACGAAAACCCGGGAAATTAGTCTGTAATTTCATAGCACGCCTTATTGTTAAAATTGAAAAGACCTCTAGCTAGTTGACATGTTCGCTTTTCTTCCACCCCTCAAAAGTCCCTTGGAAGTATTTAAGTATCATATTTCTTAGTGTGGCGCGTGCATGTATATCTTTCCATCTAGAGAATACAATATCTAACGAAAGCAGATGCAACATAAAAAGACGTAGAGTAAACATGACCCAGTCTATAGTATACTATTTTATGTAAAATCGTGAGCAATACTAAAGACGTGAATTTCGTTCGTATTGTACAGGGGAGATATGCCCCTTAGGTTTGTGGTAATACAACCCCTACATCATAAACAAATGGAGGGCTATAGTGATGTGTGCCGTAACCCTCTAGTAACGCCAGGCCCAATGCTTTCTCTCCTTCATCTTTCAAAAATAGCATATCTTCGATCGATTGAAGCTGCTTCGAACTTTGTCCAGTTACCTCGAACAGTCCGCGTCGCCTCCTCTTTCTTTTCCCATTTTTATCCTCTCCTCATCTTCAACCCCCTTTCTCTATTAGTACCGCGACCCACTGCCACCACGCTCCAGAGTATTGAGCTTCTTGGCTGTCTCGATCTGGGTGCGGGTACGTTGTCCACGGACGGGAAGACCCATGGCATGACGACGGCCTCGGTATGTGCCCATGTCTCTTAGACGCTTGATGTTCTCCTGGACGATGCGGCGCGCGTCGTTCTCGATCGTCATGTTGGACAGCTCGGCCGTCAGGGCCGTCACCGTCTTTGCGGGTATCGTCCCCAGCCGCGCCTGTGGATGGATTGTGTACTTCGCCATGATGCGCGCCGAGGCCTGGGGTCCGAGGCCGTAGAAGCTCTCGAGAGCTTTCTATGCGCATTGGTTAGTACGTCTCCAACATCTATTGGTCTCATTTCGGCACGATTCGGCTCGTGGAATTGGTCGATCGGAGGAATGCATGCAGAAATAGAGAAGGGAACACTGGCGTACCTTCACCAACTTCCTCTCATGGAAGTTTGCTCCTAATATCGCCACCTGTCACAGTTTAGCCAGGATAGTTATATATATCATAATATGAGGCTTACCATCGTGAATTGTGTTGTGGTCAAACACCAAGTCGCCTAGCTTCGGCCGTTACGCTTGAAGTCTTGCAATAAACTCGCGGACGCCAATCCGACACAATTTCGGAAGCTGCCCGGCGATGTTCGCTGAGTTCGGATTTAGACGCTCGGGCCAAGTCCCTTATCAGGCTGATTTACGTATGCTGATAGACAGATCCACCGTGTAGCGGAGCAGGGTCGGCACCCCGCATCATCAAAGTGTCACCTAAATAGGAATCTTTCAGGGGTCTGTCGCAAGCTCTCAAGCGTGGAGCTACTTGAGGGAGGTATTGTGTCCTTTTCGCTGTCCCGACTATTTGTACCGCCTCCATTTTCCCTTCTTCCTTTTCATACGAACAGGTGGACCAATTCCTTCTGTTCGAAAGCAATTAGGAATCTCCCCCAAAAGTTCATTCTTGATCCATTGATCAATAGAGAGTGCCGACCATGTTTAACGTGCGTCGGTTTATCGTCAGCGCACTGCTGCTGCTGGGCTTCAGCGCTCTGCTGCTGTCACAGACCGCCGAGGCCAGCAAGGGTCCCAAGATCACCCATAAGGTCTACTTCGACATTCAGCATGGCGACGAGCAGCTGGGCCGCATCGTCATGGGTCTCTACGGCAAGACCGTTCCCGAGACCACCGAGAACTTCCGCGCCCTTGCTACTGGTGAGAAGGGCTACGGCTACAAGGACTCGACCTTCCACCGTGTTATCAAGCAGTTCATGATCCAGGGCGGCGACTTCACCAAGGGCGACGGCACCGGTGGCAAGTCCAGTAAGTCTCGATTGTTTCAGATACGACCCCGCTCAATGACGGCTTACTAACGCTTCTGCGATGAACAGTCTACGGTGACCGCTTCAAGGACGAGAACTTCAAGCTAAAGCACTCCAAGCCTGGTCTACTGTCCATGGCCAATGCCGGCAAGGACACCAACGGCTCCCAGTTCTTCATCACCACCGTCATCACCTCGTAAGATTCCCCATGACCCGCCGCATGAATACGAAAAGATGAAATCAGCAGACTAACATACACTGACACAGCTGGCTCGATGGCCGACATGTCGTTTTCGGCGAGGTGCTGGAGGGCATGGATATTGTGACCAAGATTGAGAACGTCAAGACCAAGCCCGGCGATAAGCCCGAGCTGACGGTCAAGATCGTAGACAGTGGCGAGTTGGAGGTCCCCCCTGAAGGTATTCACGTGGAGCTATAGACACATATTTGCACATACCTGCACATACCCAGATGTACCTTCTTCCCATTCCTCTCGCTGGCTCGTAAAGAAAAAAAAAATGGACAAGAAAAAAAACATCATTGGACTCATCCGCTCCTTATACTCGTCCTTGGTTGTGGTGCATTTTGCTGATACGTAGTCTACTCGTTCTTCCAGGACTCACAGGAACATCTCAATGGGCCGCAGGCGTCGTAGGCGAGGAGGAGCCTGCGGAAACTAAGGAAACCCCTACCAAGGAAACCCCTACCAAGGGAAATCCCTTCAAGGAGGCAGATGCTCCGTCCTCGGAAGGCTGGTCCGTTATCCAGAAGGCATTCCTTTTCGTCGTCGTGATTGTCGCCATTGGAGCATACGTTCGCTGGACCCAGCGCCGAGATGACCGCGATGATGTAGGATTTGAGAAGACGATGGCGTAGTTGAATGTGCGATATATGCAGTAAGCCGGGAAATTAGATGTACGATGCTGTACAAACTGTGTATTATTCATACGATAAGGTTGTGGCTATCTTTGCGCTCAAATTTGTTCAATCGCGTGGTGTTATTATATACACCTAGGTAGCTGGCTAACTGGGATTTTAAACTTGGGAATTTTTCGAAGCAATCCAAAAGATCCACCAAAATTTTGACATCCCACTTTCTACTCGTCCCTAACTTAGAGTCAAACAACAACCGCAAAAGCGTACTTACACTGCCCTTCTACCTTTAAATAACAACATCAGAAAGAATAACAGTAAAAAAAGCAAAAAGGAAAGAAGAAATGAAAGTTCTTAGCCTTAACTTTCTGACGTGCGCCGTCAAGACGTGCAAAACTCAGTCCGAATCGTACCCGCTACATCCCAAGGACGCCGAGCTCGTGCAAGACGACATCGAGCTCAACGAGGACTTCCTCGTCAATCTGCTCCCCCGCATAGATTGGGCTGCACTATCTACTACTGCTACTGAGGTATGTGATATATATCATTCATGAGACTTATTCTAGATTTTCATCGCGCTTGTGAGAGGGTGTAGTGAAAATTACGCTTGGAGGGGTAGTTGTTGGTTGGTTGGTATACCACAATCGCCTCTCCTCGTCGGCGATATAAAAAAGGTTCTCATTCGCATAAGTCATACGTAACCTACTCTACTCCTATCTCACACCCTTATGACCATCCCGCCAGATTTTCTCACCAAACACAGAATCATAAACGCAAACTAAAACTAATAACACGATAGCTCGGCTTCCCAGCCCTACCCGCAACACCACCAACACCTGAGGCCCTGCGGTCCGACGCCAAGACGCTGCGGGACCTGCACGGCCTCCTGCTCGAGACGCAGATGGTCGAGGGCAAGCTCGTGTGCGCCGTCTGCGGCCACGAGTACGCCGTGCGAGAAGGGATCGCCAACTTCTTGCTGCCTAGTCATCTCGTCTGATTCAGATGGAAGAGATGGGATTTCTTCCTCGTTTGGTTTTATGGGCGTTCGTGGCAAGTCATAAAGCATGACCGTATCCCCTTTTTTCGGTCGTAGAAGGGTTAGTTGATGGCATATTTATGCTACGTATGGCTAGCAAGGTGTTACTGGACGGAATGGAGGTGAAAATAAATGCCTGACGGAGACCAAAAACGAAGAAAGGAAACATGGGCCAACGTCTTATGTAAGGAAGGAAGAATGCAACGAGGAGAGAGAGAGAAGACACTCAATCTGGATAGGGGTTCAGCTCTACTTGCAAAGGGATGTTCCTTCGAAGAGCATGATATTGTATGCTCGCTGAAGCGTGGGCGGAAGTAGCTAGGATGGGCGTTCATTCTCATGGGATCGGAGCTTGAGTCGAGGTTATGAACCGCGACAAAAGTCGATAAACGGCTACAGGGGGAAAACACAGAGGCATGGGACATGACAACATGGCTTCATTAGACTGATATGCTCGACAGAGAACAAGATCACCTAGCCATAAGGCACAGAGAAACCCTTAATTCGCCAAGCCCTGATTCAAGTCAACATAGAAGTCATCATCCATATACCTGCAACTATGTTCATCTCACCAAACACATGTATATGCTAGTTGTCACTGTTAAAACGAGAAAATCCATAAATTATTGCTGATTTGAGCTCTTGAAATAGGTACTTATACAGACAACCTCCTCTCTTACTCAAGCGATGATGATGATGATGGTTGAAAATAGTGCTTTACACCTTGGAGACCCCTTTCAAGCTTCTATGCTCACTATCCCATTGGCCCCAAACTCCTGACGACAAAATTCGTACACTTTGTTTGATTGATGTCTTGTAAAGCATCATGCTACCCGGTCCTTTCTAGTGCCACAAACTCTCAGGGGAGAGAGAACGGGGTGAGCCGGGTGTATCTTAGATGACTCGTGTATATTTTCTATTGCTGCTTCTTCTGAGCCGCGGGACCCATCTCCTTGTCAAAGGCCCCATATGAGACCTGAAGACTAGACAAGGCGGAGATGCCGGAGTACAGAATGGACATTAGAATGATGAGAACAATCAAGCTCATAAAGATACCTATAGTAATTCGTGCATTAGCGCTGCTACTCTATTCCCTGATCGTTGTATATTCGGCAAGATATATATAAGGTCCTACTTACCAGGAGTGAAGAACTGGTACTTCTCAAATAGTGGCCTCTTATCATTCTTTTCTTGCCTCCTGACGCTCTTGACATCGTGAAGCTGTCTCTTGAGCTCCGAGTGACCTGCGGCGCTATCGGTGAACTCGGCCGTGTATGTCTGAGGCTTCTCCGTCCGGGGCCCGCCGGTATAGATGACAGTGTAAGAATTGTCCACGGAGGCGCCGTACGTATCAAGGAGTATTCCTAGTTCGAAATCTACACAGAGTATCTCGCGAATCAGCATTCAGCTAACTAACAACCATAATCCCCTCGTTCTCGATTCGACGTGTCTCAAGACGTGAAGATTGGTTTTAATAGAGGAGGGAAGAAAGACGCAGGATCTAACCATTCTTCTTCAGCATCTCCGTGCTCCCCACAGCGGAGGACGGCACGGGCCAGAGCTCGACCACCTCGACGGCAGAGCTCGGCAGTTCACACGTCTCCCGAATATAGGCGGCGATGGACGATAAGTCGAGCTCGCCTGTGATCTCGGCGACGCTGTAGCTGGTGGCGGCATGGCTGAGGGCGTTGCTGAGATCGGGCACGGCGTCCTTGGAGCTCAGGTGTGCTGCGTTCAGGTTCGGCTGCGAGACGAGGATGTAGGAGCTGGTCGGGCACGATGCGAGCACCTGCTTTGTCGCTTCAAGTACCTTGGAGCTGGATTGCAGCTGATCTTTGCTTATCGACTTTTCTAGTCTAAGGACCATCACTTGTTAGCTATGCATGCTTGCCTTTGCCTAGCTTCGATAATGGTTGCGTACTTGGCTGTCGAGAACAGGATGAAGGGGGATGAGTCCGAGAAGGCATGCGCCGATGCGCAGAAGCCTGCGATGGCCGCGGCTACCGACAGACGCATCGTGTTCGTTCGCTTGCTCGTTCGGTGCTCGTCGATCGCTTTGATTGAGAATGCGGCGTTTGTTTGTGATGGAATGTCCCCCTAGACGTTCGCTATTGCAGTGCAATTGTTGGCAATGCAACAGCAGTGATGAATACGCTAAACTACGTAGTACGTCGTTCAGCCTCAGCAGCCAAAACAGGCAAGGCCCGCTAAGCGCAACCCCAGCTGCCGCCCCTAATCTTACTGGCCTACGCGGGGTCTAGGCCGCCTAATTGCGCTGAACTTTTTTATCTTGCCTTATCAGTGCCGGTAGCTGTATATCCCTTCTGGTACAGCATATTGAATTTCTCCAAACCCAGCACGGCTCACAGAGGTATCATTGGCATTCTGCATATTTTCCAGCCAATCTGGAATCTACATAAGAATTGCGAAGTTATACACAACCCTACGAAGTCATGTTCGCCCGTCCGCGGCCTAAGAAGCTCCTGGCACCACCGTCCAAGAAACGCAAGAGACAACATACAATTGAAGAGATAAAATTCGACGACGATGCGCGCGCCGAGTATCTGACAGGCTTCCACAAGCGCAAGCTACAGCGGGCCAAGCACGCCCAGGAGCAAGCCGCCGAACGGGCACGGCAGGAAAAGATTGAGGCTAGGAAACAGGTACGACTGAGTTTGATTTGCTTGGACTTGGGTTACCTAGTTTTATAATGCTAATGAGACGGCGTGAACGTAAAACAGATACGCGAGGAGCGGCAAAGAGAAATTGATGAGCACGTCCAAAACGTCAACAATGCCTTAAAACAAGCGGCCGAAGCAGGATACATAGACATAGACGATGAAGAGGGTGGATCGACTGATCATGCCACGGCAGAGGAATGGGGCGGATTTCAAGACAAGCCTTTACAAGAGGACCTAATAGATCACGAAGAGGAGTACATCGACGAGGATCGGTTCACAACGGTAACCGTAGAGTCTGTTAATGTGTCCAAGGACGGTCTGACTAGCTCACGACCCGACGAAGAAGACTCAGAGGCTGAAGTGGAAGACGTGGATCAGGGTACCCAGGAGGCACAACCAGATAACAGACATGGCAAGGACCGGCATGCGACCAAGAAGAAAAAACAGAAATTCAGATACGAGAACAAGCTGGAGAGGAAGATTACAAATATCAAGCAGAAAGCTAGGAGCAAAAGGAGGCCTAGGGACTGAATATTTGACCAAAATCGTTTCTGAGCTGCCCTTCTACAGGAGTGCTTTATACATGGTGATATTGTGCGCGAATAGCATAGGTGATGCTGCCCGATGAATAAGAAGGCTCGTCCTTACATTATCTGTCTGTCTGCCTTTCTACAATCCCTCAGCACGACCTCTTCCAACAATACTCGACAGCGTGAGCTAGTCGAGCCGCTACATAGCTATCCGTCTAGGCACGTCGACATAACAGGTCTCCGGGAAATGAAACCTATCGCCACACATCTCGACTTTAACGGTCTTCGTCCTATCTCGTCTTCTCCTCCCACGCCATTCTCTAGGTGCGAATCGGGTGTGTCGGGGTGGGTATTTAGATATTGCCGATCTCTTGCTGGAGGTCGTCCAGGTCCTTCTGGAGGGCTGCGTGCTTCTTGGCCATCTCCTCGTACTTGGTCTCCCACTGGTCTCGCTCGTTCTCGAGGGCTTGTACCTTGCGTTCAAAGTGACCGGCTTTTACGTCAGTTTGGCGTAGCCTAGAAGGAATGACAATTAGTTTACTGCTCCTCACCGGGCAGATCAGGGGTATGTTGCTTACTTCTCATTTGTCTCACGAAGGGTCTTGTCTGCTTGCTCGGCTTCTTCCTCGAGCAGCTGCAGTCTTCGTTGTAGGGTTTCGTTATGCGTACCATGTTGCTGGCTCTCATCGGCCGTTTTCTTCAACTCCTTGATGGAAGTGTCCATCTTCTCGTTCTCAGACTCGAGAAGACCGTTCTTGTGGGTAAGGGAGGTGATCTCTTGCTCCTTAGCAAGGTTCTCCTGCTCGAGGGCCTTAATCTTGGCTTGTAGCTCTTCGACTTTGGCGGCAGACTCGTCGGCTTCCAAGCGAAGCTGGTTCATGCGCTACAGCGTGTGGTTAGTTTAGTATGCTAGTTATGCAAGAGCCAGTTTATGATCCGGCATTTAGCAGAAAATGAGGGACGCAAAACTGATTGTCGAGGTTGTGATACGAATAGGCGCATCAACACGATTATTGCCGTTGTTGGTGCTGGTGGATGGTGGGGTAAAAAGGAGAGCGGGATTCTGGCAGCTCACCTCCTTGATGCGGTCCATGGTTGGAAATCGGGTGTTGTGTTGAAGGTCGTAAGGCAACGAAACTGGACTGAGGAAGGTGAGGATTGAGGGACAGACAGATGATAGATTAGCGTAGTTTCGTGGGTTGAAAAGTAACGGGTGGGTTGGGCAAACGAAAGCAGGTTAATAAAGGAAGGGACAACAGCTGTGAGGTTGTTAGATCGACTGGATGAATGGCGTGGAATTTCATGTGGTAAAGAGGGGATATCACCCGCAACTGCCCCGCCTTGCCTGGCCGTCGCCTCCACAGCAGGCTTAGCAGCCAGCATCCTGCTAAGACTGCGAGCAGTCCCTGCTGTTTCTGCTGCGCAACTGCACTTTAGGCAGCAAAAGTTAGGGGTTAGGGGGGGGCGGAGCTATCTGCCAACACCCATACCACTAACTCGTAGAATTGGAGGAAAGGACAGCAGATCTACTAATTCGCACTGTAAGATAACACCTATTTTGTAGATCATAAAAAGGTGCATGTGCAATTGAATGCACTGTATAAAACCCCTACTGTTCTAGAAACTCGTAAAGTGCGCCCTACGTAATGAGCCCCCAACCAGTTCAATAGCTTTGATCAGGGGCTAAGCTATTAGGGCGTGGCTGCCGAGACTGCCCCGCTACGATTGGCTGCAGCGCCACAAACTATACCTTGAGTTGCCCGGCAACTCCAATACAGGGACTGAAAGTAATTAAACAAACCAGACGTGCCACTCTCCGTCATCCAATCCAATTTTGTGTACACTTCAACCAAGCTCCATATCAACCACAAAACGTTCACGACACCAAATGATAAACTATTTTCTCACTATCGACAGCTGAAATTGGCTGACGAATAAAGGAGAGAAAAGTTCCTCCACTTCCTCAGGGGTGAGGATACCAAATTTACCGAGACTTACACGTTAAAAGCATTTGAAGTCCTACCTATTCACAATATGCTCGCCGCTCGGGGCCAAGAGAATCTGGCCGCCAGCCATCAACATGGCGCTGCTCTTAAGCAACAGCAGGGCCAGACGAGCCGCCAGCTCGCACCGAAGACGCCAGGAGCAAAATACTCCAAGACTCCCATGAAGGTGCCATTAAATGACGAGAACGGGGCCCGTGCCATGACGTTCAAGGGTGGTGATAAGGCCAATTTCGTTACTCCGATGGGTAAGTTCCCGATGAAAGACATATCCTAGAGGGTGCATTGCTGATCATGAGATAGCACAACGCGCACGCCCCGCCCTGGGCGACAAGACCACAAACGCCAAGGCCAAGGGATTGCAGACTGTCAACGTCAAAAGCGCTGTTAGAGATCTTGAGCAGTCCCAGGTTAAGCTTCAGAACACAATTCGACCGAAGCAGAGGGAGCCCCATGTAGAGACGCAGAAGCTGCAGGTCCACGCGGAGGAAACAGATCCCTTGAGCGAAGATGAGATAGAGTACTGTCCTCCCAAACCCAAGGACCTCCCGTATGAATCAGACGTGTTCCCTGATGGCGTCCTCACCTTCGAGGCGTTGAAGCCGGAAAACAAGATGAAAGGCTACTACCAATACTATTTCAATCCGATTGGCGAGGATGGTCTCTCCCAACGCGACAGAGAGCTACAAGAGGCGACCAGAAAGGCTATAGAGGAAGGCGAGAGACTGATCAAGGAGGACCTCGACAACTTTGAATGGAGCGTCAAGGCTAAACTGGCGTCTGATGTCAAACCGGTCAAGAAAGCACCTGCTGCTTCGAAACTACCGGCACCTCGAAGAGCGTTATCAACAGTCCGATCCAGGAATGCAGCCAATGTTCTGTCGATGGATGACACGACCAAATCAATGCAGAGAAAGGTCGCCAAGACGTCGGAAGTCAGCAGGCTTCCGCCCAAAAAGCCATCCACGTTCGCCATGCCGACCCTCAGAACCAGCAGACCAGGTAGTTCCCAGCTGCCATCGGCCCCCAAGAAGTCGGCCAGCGAATTAGATGCCACTTCGCGTACGACAATCGGCTACAACAAGGGCCGAGCAACAGCATCACTGCTCACCAGGACCAAGACCCCAACCAATAATTTCAGGAAGAACACCCCAAGACCAGCATCGGCTTCCACGCACAGAGGAGGGATTCCTCGCTCTGATACCACGCTCTCCAACGACTCGGACAAGACCATCACTCCCGCCCGCTACGCACACAAACAGGCGGCCGCTTCTGTGGATGACGACCTCGCGTGGCGGGAGCGCGTCCCTTTCTTGTCCATCTTCAACCCCGACGTAGATTGCGATGACGACGAGGACGATGTCCTAGGCATCAAGAACAAGACTCCCGCATTCTTAGACGATGACGATGAGGAGTTTGAGCTAAAGCTCGTCGATTAATAAGGCGTTAAGGCCTATCTGTATATCCATGTTGTTTTATGGTCACGGAGTTAGGGAGGGAGGACTTTATGCTTTATTTGCGAGTTCCTCGTTAGGAAACCACTTGAACTTGCTCTGGATCGGCGTTTCAGTTATGGTTTGGGTTACCCTGTTCGATTATACACATAAGCCGAGAGTAGCTGCTCAGTAGCTACGACCTATCCTATCCTGGGATCTGATCACTATGCATCGTTATTGGGCCCGGGAGAAAATGATTGTTGAAACTGTTAATTTGTCTTCTTAGACAAGCAGAGCTGACTGAGGAGAGTATGTTTTACTTTCTGGGCCCCTTAGTTCAGGCGGCTTTCGTTTACTGAGCAGATTGATGGGCATCGTGTTGTAAGAATAGAATTAATGTGTCTGTCGACCGACTCACGAATGAATATCTTATTAATTACTCCATCTCTTCCACATCCTTATTTTTGGTTTGAAAGCGTAGTATTCCCACCTGCGCCAAGTCGTTCTGCATCTTCGTCGTTTGAACGTATTATGTTTTGTTCACTCGTGATGTTTCAGCGTGAACTAAATCTTAAACGATATATCCGGTCTCTCTCCAAATATCAGTTTCTATAGGAAGTCCTAATGCGTATAGGAGTAATCGTACAACATGGAGACGGAGGATCAGCCCCCAAGATTCGTAAAAGGGCAACAGTGAACGAGGAAACCCCGGCCAGTTGTAAATCATAACTAATGACAGCGATCACATAACTTCAGCGTCGAAAGCGCCATTAAGTAAAAACAACAGTTTCAGTGTGCTCCCACCTATCATCTACATTATACCAGCTACGGCACCCCCAGTAAATCAGGTCTTTCTTCACCAAGGGCGATACCTAGGAAAAGTCCCAGTAGCACGCATCGTTAAACCTCTTCTGCTCGCCAAGATAATTACGGTCTACGCGGACGATTGATAGCAGAACCAATATCAAACCTCACAGCACGCCAGCACGAATCCAGCTTTACATCAAGACATAGCTTCAATTTCAGCCGCCTCCTCATTCTCATCTCATCTACTGCTACGCGATAGGTACTATTTTGTTGAATATGCACAATTATATTACCAATCCTGATCTTCGCCACGATCTATCCGCATCCGATCGCGATGCAAGACACCACAGGATCATTGCCTATATACAGCACCTTGGCCACCATTCCCTTTTTTTGAGGTTGAATCACTCATCCCCTGTTGACTATCGTCCAGCAATCCCCGTAACGATTAGGGACTAATATCGTTGCTTTCGCTATGTTCACAATTGGTTGACCACCTGCTTATCCTCGTGATCAGTCTCTACGTTAGGACCCCATAACCCTAGCATGAAATGCGCGAAATTGTGAAAGAAAACATCTGGCCAGACGCGCTATTTGTATGGTTCAGCGCAGATGCCAAACTAGTATTACATGTTTTCTCTTTCTGTCCATGCGCCCGTTTTTTTTAGAAACCGCCCGCCGAATGCAATATATACTGAAGCTGATCCAAGGGTGTAGCATCGAGCATTGTAGCGTGTGAAAGGAGAAATCGGAATGTGAGATCAAGGAAGCAACCGAGCCACGGAGGAATAAATAGAAAAGGTCCTCTCTAGGGGTGGCGACGCCTTCCCATGTCAAGCTGATAGCTGTAACTGAGCGATACCGATTAATTGAGAAACCCTTTGCAGGCTGTAGTACCACAAAGACAAGGTATACGGTCCAAGCTCCCGATTTCACGCTCGAATTTGTAATCGTATGTTAATTCCTCATCTATGCGTCAAGTTAGCGACATCAGTTCTGGAAATAAAAATAGTTGGAGGGGAAGCATACTTTGCGCAATATCCCGGAGAGCATAGATAACGATTCGCTTGCTACCCTCTACTTTGATAATCTTTGCCGTGCAGTTAGGCATGCAGCTATGGTTGATAAAGCGAGCAATGCCTCCTTTCTTCGTAGCATCAATTACCGTATTATCGTCAATTCGAAACAGATAACTGCTACCTATGCCGCTCTTCAGGTAACGATTCTCACGAATCTCGGAAATCTGTTGCCGAACCTGTTCGCCAACATACTCGATAATCATGTCGTCTTTGTTGATATTCTCCATGGCATAAAGTCCCCAGTTGTGGATGGCAGAACGCGCAAATTTGACGGGCTTCTTCCGCTTCTTAAGCTGGTTGAATCGCAATACATCTGAGTCCTGGCCAAGTGTCTTTTTCTGATCATTTAAATCAGCCACAAAGCGTCGATTATTGGCACGGTTGGCTCTGGAGTTCCCTTTGGCAAGCAGTTTTTCTGCTGCGAGTCTAGCTGCTTCAGCAGCCGAAGCAACAGCATCCCTAGTGTCTTTCTTGGCAGCTCGCTGTTGCCGTTCTTCCCGGGCTTTCTGTACCTTAAGGTGGTGTGGGAGGTATTTAGATTTCTCAGAGTTGAGGATCTTCTTTACGCCTTCTGTACGAGCCGAGCCTGTTGGATTTGGAACGTAGTATCCTTCAATCATAAGTGGGCTATTAAATGGCATCTCCTCCGTTGCGTTTAGTTCTCGTATCCGATTGTGCTTCCAGATCCATAATCGAGGGTCTCCAACTTCAGTCGGAACTGTTTTCCTTCTAAGCCTGCTAATATCCGGTTGATCCTTCGACTCAAACTGGAGATCTGGGATTGTCTCGAGCGCTAACTTGAATGTAGAAGCAACAGGCATCGCAGAAACCACTTTATCAGAAAAGCGATCGTCTTTAGGTACTAACTCCTCGACCTCTTCCACCACAGAAGGTTTCTGAAGCGGCGCCTCAGATTCCGATCTGTCTGCTTTCTGTGCCTGATCGAGCGCTTCCTCAATATACACATCCTGCTGTTGCTTTTTCATTGCCTCCCGTTCTTCGAAGAGCTGCTTCTTAGTTTTCTTTTTAGTCTTAGTGGCAGTAGGCTTCTTCTTCCCTTTGGCTGTCTTTCCAATGGGCACGAGTAGCTCCACCGCTTCTGGCTCCTTCGCATCTACTGCATCAGCGTCCGGAAGGGCGATGTCTTCCGCGGGACTGGGAAATTCATGTTCTAGAGTATCGATAGTGACACCAAAGAGCTCCTCATCGGACTTCTTCTGGCGTTTAATGGCGGCCTCGACGTGAAGATCCAGTTTCCGCTTCTTCGATTTCCCGATACCATCACTGGCCAAGAAGCTAGCCTCAGTCATAGAATCCTCGTCACCGAACCCATCTTCAAATCCATATTCATCTGTGCTCATGCGGCTGCGGGGACGCGAATCTGGTTCCTCTGTATCGCGCGCGATCGAGTCACGGACTTCACGTTCACCCTCACCTTCAGATGCCTCATCATCGCTATCCGGTGGCTGTAGACGATGATGTAAGGAACGGAAAGCATTGCGTACCACAGAGGGCCGCTTGCGGGCGAAGGGATCTGTGAAAACGTAGTTGCGCTGGCCAGCACCCTGGGCTTTGACTTTTCTGATCCGAGGGAGTGCTGTGATATTAAGGCGCGCAGTCCTACGTTCGATAGGGTCGGCACGGGAATTAGGAGTGCTCGCAGGAGACATATCATGATCCTCAACGCTGATGATGGGCTTGAGGGGCCCTGCTGGGTCTTCAATATTCAACTTGCGCCTCTTTGCCACATGATTTGCAGGATCCAAGAAAGTAGAAAGCGCAGGCACTGCGACTTTCGTCCGTATGTGCCTAATCAAATGCTCCACCATCTCACGGCGAACAACCTCGATAGCCTCCATAACGGGATCAAAGTTCTGTGCTCGTTGTTTCTTCTCTTCCTCTAAGATACTGTCCTCGATTTGGCGTCGCTCCTCTCGGGGTCGGTATTGATGCTCTTCTCTATACCGCGTATCTCCAATTGGTCGCCTGTCCAGGTCACCAGGCCGAGGCTGGCTGGTTGACTGTGATGAGCTCGGGACGGTCGCATTGTGCAGTCTCATCGCCATACTATAGGTGAAAAATGCACTTCCATTTGCAGCTTGAAAACACCTGCAAGCATCCTCGCGACCTCTAGAAGAATTAGGAAAGACGATATAGTATCCCAGACGGTCGGTAAGAACATCGTCAATGTAGTAGGCTTTGAGACGCTTCTTCATGTGCGGAACAGTCGAAAGCATTACAGGGACGCTGGATTCGGGCACAAAAATATAAGGCTCGCTTTTGAGTGTACCTGCTATGGTCAGAGTACTCGTCGGGAATGGTTTTGGCTTGGCAGAAAGTGGCCAATTTGTCGTGTCGGAAAGCGGTGGTCGTTGTCGCTCGGCGGCAGGGCCCTTCGGGGCAGTAGGAGGAGGCCGAGAAAAGCCATCGGTTTGGGACCTTACACCAACAAGGCTTTCGCTCTGAGTCCGCGATGAAGGGAGAAAATTATCAGCATGCGATCTTGGACCCAAGGGCGGCTGCGGCGTAGCCATGGCGCGGGCCATCTCCTCTCGGTCCTTCTTAAGGATTGTCTCGAGCATTTGCCTACTCTTCTTCCCATCGCGGTCATAGTCAACCTTGACATAGTTGGCCTCGATCTTGCGTCCATGCATTGTTCTAACAGCTCTCTTCGCAGCATCAACCGCGGATATCGCTGGTCGCCGATGTTGCGCTTTTGAGTCTCGAAAGTGGAATGTAGCAAATCCCAGATAGCTCCCAGTATCCGGATGCATCTTATTGCTACTTTCGGCAATGTCGCCAATAGAAGCAAAGATGGTCGCGACTTTTGAGAACGTGATCAGCGGATTAAAGCCACTAACCACGATCTGCGTTGGCGGCCCAGGTCCAATCGAGGTGACGGGATCATAAGAATAGGGCTTGAGATTGTACGGCGTCTGCCGCAACCGTGCCTTTGGGAGGTGAAAGTCGACGTTGATATAGTCCAGCCAGCTGCCCTTTGAAAGGCGCGGGTCGGGAGGGGGGGCGTCATCTTCCTATACAGCGATTTATTAGCCAAGTTTTCACACCAAAATCAGATGACGCCCCCCCTTCCCGCGACATGTATAACACAATGTAGTATAGTATAGTATTGGTTCACGTACCGAGCCGAAGGCTTTGTATTTAGGCTTCAAGGACTTCTTTTCCATCGACGATAAGCTCTTATCAGTTGAAGGGTCGTGTATACATCTCATTCCCTGTGTGGGACGGTTGGGGTCTCGGGCCGGGAGGCGCTTGACGACACTGGGGGGAGTGGCAGACGACTTCATAGCGGCGGTGAGGCTCGTAGAGTCAGCTTTGCCGGCATGGGCAGCGGCGGCGGCGGTATGCTCCTTTGAGGCTTGAGTAGTGCTGTTATATGCGGGCGAGCCAGCAACAGTTAGCGGGGTGACAGCGTTGTTCGAGGCATGCGCAGCGGCATTCACAGCATATGTGTTATTATGGTTGCTGAATATAGAGGAGGCAGTGCTGGCACGAGAACTGGCGGATCCAACGCCGTTGAGCAAGTCGCCTTGCGAGTACTCGGCATATGTATCTTGATTTGATGGTCGCGCAGGGTCCGAGGCGGACACGTCGTGCTTAGCATCGCGGTGAGCGGGAGTGGCAGTCCTCGAATGGCTGTCAGGGAGGGCCGATGCCTTGCTATGTCGCTCGCGTTCTCGTTCATTGGCCTTGTCTTTGGCAGCACGAGGAGCGTTGGGGAAAAACTCCCGATAGCCAGCGCTCGGGGCCATGGTTTAGAGGGACGTCGAATATGGCTTCCTCTACCCACCGACCCTCATATCTGGCGCCGAGGAGCCGCGGGCATACCATGCATGTATACGGCAACAAGAGATGGACACTACGCTGTTGTTGGGTCTTGGGGATGGTGATAGTGGTGATGGCGGCAATTGAGCCTGCTCGGGTTGAGCTGGCGGGATGGGTGGCAGTTGGACGGTGAGGGTGTATAAGTAAGGCAAGCCAGAGCAACGCGAAACCCGTGTCCACGCGACAGGATTAGGGAGTTCTGACGTGTGTGGGACCTTGGGTGCAGAACAAAGCGCCAGATGGGTCGGATGCCGCAGACGTCAACAAAGGCTTCGGATGGGCTTTTTTGATGGTGTGCAGTGGTCGCGGATGAGGAACGATGATGCGGCTGTGGTAATACAGGGCAGCGAGGACCAAGTCGAGGGCGTGGCGGCAGAAATACAGCGCCGCCGTGAAATGGCTAAGGGAGAGGTTAAAGTGTTTCTGCAGCGTCGAAAAGTTGAATTTGGCTGGCATGGAGCAGCAGCCGACAGAGCGATCTCAGGCTCAGGGATGGAGCGGGTACCCAGGTATTTGTGGGGCACATGGATCCCTCTCTTATTCTATTTTGGGTTAGTTTGACCGCTTAGGCCGATGCACAAGCCACCTATACCAAGATGAAATATAATGTGGCTGGATCTCGGCTTGTAAGCCTGGCTGGCATATGACTTACAGCCACGCATATTTGTTAGGACGTCATAGTTGTACGTATGTGTATTCACCCCAATACGAAGTACAACTTTGTGGTTTATTCCTCGGGTCTCTATCGTATTTAACATGATCAATTCGGCAACTACTTAGAAGAAGACTAAATCTGCCTAGCTCAGTAAAGTGAATTCTTTGCCTAAATGTACCTTCAGTGTACAACAAATAAATGTAAGGAGCAATTAACTCAACGTTGTCCAGGTTTGCCAAGTGTATCACGTTAGCGCCAACTCTCTTTTTCAGCCAATAGAAGCTTGCTCTGACTACAAGGTTCAAAACATGAAGAATCTCCTTGGCATTAATTTTTATATCTACTCACACTTCACGATTCCAAAATTTTATAAAATATTGGGGCGCATGTAATATGTGAATGCTTCCATTTATGTTCCGAGGGTTGTATACTAGCTCATCGAAGGATTCTAGATTTTGCCAGTACACTCAGCAAGTAGTTGTATCCACACATTCCTTGCCGACGAGCAAGCCGATCGGGGTTATATTCCCGCTGGATAAGAACAAAACGATGTCTCCGGTCCCATTGGGCGTGTGTATGACTGTATTTCTTTTGCGAGATTTCTGTTTTTCTCGGACAAGTATTGGATAAACTCCTCTTTCTTTTGATCGCATATTAATAGTTACTTTCCGCTCCGATTTCTGAGAAGAAAGAGCAACTAGAATTGAGCTTGTCTTGATTGTACATTAATCACGATTTTCGATGTTAGAATCAAAAGATGTCGATGTTGCAATCAATGAGGAGCCGAGACCTGCGGCGACATCCGAGTCCGAAGATTCCACAACCGAAAGTGTCAACGTTCCGTCTCCGCTCACCGAAGTTCGTGATACCGGACCGCCGAACGGAGGTTTAGTGGCTTGGCTACAGGTCGCCGCCTCCTGTGAGTGATGAATTCCTTGTGTCATTATTTCTCTTTATCTTGGCGATTTCTCTAAAGGGTGAAAGCATCTTCCAAAGCAAATCCTCGCCCCAAGATATGCTCAAATGACGATGACTAACTCTTGGCATTACAGTCGTGCTCTATGGCAATACTCTGTGAGACTGGTCCTACCATATCGTCTATTTGGTCGCGCCACCGACTAACCAATCTCGTTAATAGTGGACTCATCAACACCTTTGGTGCTTACCAGAGGTATTATGAGACAGACTTGTTGAAAGAATACTCGGCCTCGGACATCTCATGGATCGGCTCGATTCAGTCGTTGTTCCTAATGGCCATTGGAGTATTCATAGGGCCATTATATGATGCCGGCCACTGCCGAGCACTGCTACTGACCGGCACGGTCTTCGTTGCGCTCGGTTTCATGTTAACGAGTATCAGTACAGCGTACTGGTCGATATTCTTAGCAAATGGAGTCATCGTCGGGCTAGGAACAAGCTTTCTAGCAATCCCATCAGTGGCCATCGTGCCGCCGTACTTCAAACCCTCCCGTCGGCCGTTTGTCATGGGCACAGCAACACTAGGAAGTGGTTTGGCCGCTACCATCTACCCGATCATCTTCCAATCGTTGCAGCCTGCCATTGGATTCCCTTGGGCCGTGCGCATACAGGGTTTCATTTCCTTCGCGCTTTGCCTGTTTGCTGTCATCGTGGCGCGCCCGCGGTACGCACAGAACGCCAAGAAGCGCACATTTCGTAACCTATTCAAAGGCGCCGGGCTCAAGGACACGAAGTACATCGTCTACGTGACATCAATCTTTTTCAACAATCTAGGTTTCTTCGACCCTTTTTTCTATCTGGAGGGCTATGCAGAGGTACACGGCGGCGCTGGATTACCCGTGACGAAGTATCTCCTCTCTATTCTGAACGGGTCGTCCATATTTGGACGACTCATGCCGTCGGCTCTATCTAAACGCATTGGCGTTATCAATGCGTTCATCGTCACCGTTTTCTTGTCGGCTGCAAGTATCTTCTATTGGACTAGTGCATTCAACATCGCAGGCAACATTGCCTTTGCCGTTTTATACGGCTTCTTCTCTGGTGGTGTTGTCGCATTTGGGCCGGTTGTGCTGACGTTGCTCACCGAAGACCTGTCCTATCTCGGGACCCGGCTGGGCGTGCTGAACATTTTCAAAGGCATCGGATCCGTTGTGGGCGCCCCGATCGGCGGCGCCATAATTTCGACTAGTAGCGGTTATCTTGGTATGCAGCTTTTCAGCGCCTTCTCGGTCCTTCTTACGGCAGTATTTTCCGGCGTCCTTCAATTAATAGTAGTAAAGGACACAAAACGGACCATCGAATAGACAGTAATAACTTTACTTATTCGAATTCGTGTGCCTTATTAAGAAAGCCTAGTTGTGATAGCTGATTTACCATTGACTGCTCAATCAGCTTGACTTTTGTGTGTATTCACAAAATAAAAGTCATCTGCTCCTGGACCTGATGTGTGTGACACGTAAAGGAGGAATGCCTTCATATATCCCATATTCTAAATTCACTTTTCTGGGGAGAGATGGCAATAGCTTCAAATAACTTGCATCGAACCGAAAGCACACCATAAACACATCTTTCATTTGGTATTATGATGCAATTAAAAAATCAAAACAATGATTCAGTAGTTTCCCATCCACCACCTTTTCACCAAGGCAAATGATCTACAATCGTACGTGACCTTAAACGCCAATGATATGCCACAATGGTCCCCATACTCCTAAAGCGCCAAATAACCTGTGCTGTACGTTGACCTTTTCATGGATCAGGAGCACCCGGAAGGCGTTCGATAACATATTTCCCTCTTGCAACATTCATAACTAAGGACGGATCAGTAACTTAGGCTCTCAAGTTGACCCCATAGTATCAGAGAAAAATAGGTCGTAGAGGAAGGGGGTCGTGAGTGAAACCGCGGCTTAGTGGAAGGTGTAATAGGAGAGTTTGCCTACTTGGTACTCCTGGTATTTTTCTTATACGTCGGACAAGATCCTTATCGTTGGTTGCAACTGAAAAAAGCAGTTAGTATGGTTACTCTGGCGATGCTGGAAGAGTTGTGAGAAGATTCGGAGCTCTTTCATGTTACGAATTCGTGCTCTAAAGAGTGGATAAGTTGAAGGGGGAATATCGCGTTCATACTCACCGATATACACTCGATGCTGCATGACCCGGTCCACAATGCAATCACTGTATCCTAGCGTCAACAATGACTCTTACGTAGCAGGCACGAAGACGGTTTCTGGGACGTTCGGAGACTTACTCTGCATATGTGCCCTTGTGACTTTATTTGGACAAAGTTAGTGAACGCCATCTAAACTCTCTCTCTCTCTCTCATACGCCGAACTCCCAAAACGGCCAAAGCAGCGACATAGCTCGGGATTTTACTCACTCGCATGTAATGCGCTCCCATCTTTCGTCACGGGCTATTCTCAGAGCCATTCGATATCTGTAAGAGCAATTAGCGACTACGTATTCTCAAGTTCATTTTCTCCTGACTTACTTTGGACCGAGCTTCTCTAACTCGGCCATCTTGACAAGGCGTCAGTCACGACTACACCTCTCATGCAAAAACGGTAGTGATAACATCGTTCAACCTACCACACAAGACGTGATGATCCTGAAATGTCAAATATTAGTCATTGTTTTGATAGTTGAATCACCAGGTTTTCCCTCTTGGTTTTCACTGGCACATGAGTAAATAGAGACGAATTTGAGGATACTAACGGAATACATTTGGCGTAGAGACAATCTGTGAAGAATAGACAGAGTTAGTTACGATTCTTGCTCTCATGTATCATTGATTTTCAGCACCGGCAAGTGTGTCGGGATGAGAGAGTTCTCCGCTTGCAACGATAAAGGGATCCGAACACGAGTGCTTCGGAATCCAATATTAACTCACCCATCATAGATTCCAGAAGTGGAAGTTTACGCTGGATTGTGTGAGATAGAAAGTTCGTGTCCACCAGCACTGAGTAGGGCGGCTTCAATGCTTGGCTTCAGAAGAACGTCAGTGCTGCAACCCCGTAATCGTTTTCCGACAGCGATAGGGCCTGTGCTCACTTGTGCTGGAAGAACAGGGCGGACGGCATCTGAGGAATCTCGCGAACGACCTGGTCATTAGACGGGCCACTCGTTTTGGCTTTCTGGGGATTCTGGGCATCAGCCTTGCCCGCATTTTTCTTCAAACGCGCATCTCGCTGGCCGATGACTTTCCAGTTTGTCCCACGTCAGTTCAGCCTCTCAATAGTGGTGCTTGCGATCTTACTGCGTTTGACCTACACTCAGTTAGTCGTGAATTCAAGCGATCGGAATGAAAAGGTAAGTGTATCGCACGGTAGCAAACTTGCGTGTCTTCTTCGCTACGCCCATTCTATGTAATCTTGATAATCCTGAACGTTGAGAAACGGATTTCTTTACAACTCTGGTGCTGGAAGATACGATTTAGGAAAAGGAAAGCGACCAGAAGTTGTCGACAGTTGACATTGATAATTGGCGTCGAGATACCTATCTACTGCATATAAAAAAAACTGTATCTTTAATGGTGGGTCCACTTATGGTTGTGCAAATTACTTGAACCGGCTAGTCACGAGCTGAAGATAAACCAGATTTAAAATGATCGACATATCTGCCAAAAACAGCCAAAATCGTCCGGTCAATGCGCCTAAATAATAAGCAAACAGCGAAGGCCTGATGTATTTAGAAGTAACAAGATCCTCTTAATGCTAGAGCCTCTTTTGTAACTTGCAACCGCGCCGTTAAAATCATACTTGTCTCTCTAATCGATCTTCTGTATTACCCCAGGCGCCTACTAAGGCAGATGTATGCAGGTTGGCAATATTGTAGGTTCGTGTATAAGTAGGTAGCATATCGCAATTCCCATCATGTCCAACCACTGCCAGAGATGCAGCAGCGGGTGGCACTCGTAGCCCTGCCGTACCATGTGAGACAACATTCTTTTTTCTGTATGCCATACTACATACATGAAGAAACCCAAACTGTCAAATCGCAGTCGAAACGAATGTCCGCCCAGATGGTAACTGTCAGTCTCCAACGGGATACACTAATAGCTAGGTACAGATTATTATGTATGTAGGTTGGTGGGTACAAGGTGTGGCGTGCAGCACTCAGGTACCTAACCTACCTATTTTAGCCTCTTCCCATCCTGGAACCAACTGCCCATTCAGCATAAGTAGTGGGAGAAACACGAGGCTTCCAGCGGCCGGTCAGCTCTTTCCCCCGTTCGGGGGATCGGCTCTAGTCTTATTCTGGACATAATAGCAAAAGTCCAGCTTGTCTTCCTTCCTCCTTCCCTCTTGGCTTCTCTTGTCTCGCCTACCCTCGTTTGCGTCGCCCTCTATTCGTTCTCCTTTCACATACACACCGGAGAACGACCAATATATTCCCGCGCCTGGCCATGCAACCGTGAATCTTGTATGCTGCCCGCATTCATTTGATTATTTGCGCTCTCTTACCCTTCGCGCCAGTCACTCGTTTTCCGTAGTAATACCCCCTGCTTTCCCAAAAACACGCAGTCATCCACAGCTGTACCGCATAGCACAGCACCTCATTCTCATCGACAACCGGTCATCCCGTCAAATCGACAGCGTTCCTTATCGCCGTCGCGTATCTTCGACCACGTCTTCAATTACAGACGTGCCCTGGTCGAAAACGAACAGCTCACCTTGTCGAACCGTTTCGTTCTATTCTGGCCCCCGCCTGCTTCAATACAATTAGAACAACGGCGTCTCGATCTCTGTCTATTCCTAGCCGAGTCTTCCAGCATGCGCCCGCAATCTGTCCTGCTCGGCTGGGCAGCCGTGTTTGTGTCGTCTGCTGTTGCGCAGAACAATAACGACGACGATGATGACGACGATGGCTCCAAAGCCGCTGCAGATAATACGTCTTCGTCGTCCTCAAATAGCCCTTCATCTTCGAATAGCCCTCCGGCCTCGTCATCAACGCCTGCGCTACCTGGTATAGACCAGACATCTTCAACATCCTCGTCTACCACTAGTAAAGCGTCTAGTACTACACAACAGAGTGTCCCACCGATCACAAGCAGCACCGGAGATACTCCTGCATTACCAACTCTTCCCGGTTCTTACAGCTACCCCCCACCAGCTGTCCCTCCCACGAAAAACGCCCCGTTCATGCAAAAGTCGAACCTACCTCAGGGTACCGTCTTTATCGCTGTCGGTGCTATCCTTGGTGCATTCGCTGTCGCTATCCTCATCTGGCGGATTGTTGTTGGTTGCCTACTGCACCGTTCCGTTAGGCGTGCCACTTTGGCTCAGCAGCTGGCAAATGACAAGAACTCGTATCCTCCTCCCCCTTCGACTCCTTTTTACAAGTACAGCGATCATGCATCTTCCGTCTCTCTCGGTAACGCCCCAGCCGCCCGCAGTGCCCGAAAATCCCGTGGACCTATCCCATCCTCAACGCCCAGTCAGTCGAACCTGTTCTTCTCTCCTACGGCCCCTGCTGGCGCTGGGAGTACTGCGAATCGCGAATCGCGGTTCTTGCCTTCGGGATTCTACGCATCCGGTGCTGCTTCTCCACAACAGGCTCACGGTCACTCCATTAGCTTGGCAAATCTGCGGCCAGATTCGCATGGCCATGGCCATGGCCGGACTCTCGAGCCCAGTCCTCCTGACTCTCCCAATCTGGCTCCTCCACCCGAGATGGGACGGAGAAACCTAAGTTCAAGCACCCTTAACTTGAATAGACCACCCAGTGGCCGAGCCCCCAGTGCCTTCCTTGAAGATTTACTCGGTGATCAACCGGAGCAGTTTCCCCCGCCCGGCCACCGTAACACATGGAACCAACCTCCGAACCGGTTTTAACTTTGAATGGACGACTTTCGATTCATTCCATAGTAAATCACGCACGAGTAAATCATGAGAGCTGCGCAATGAAAGAATCAGAAGTATCTGGTCGATTGGCTATGAAATTTGGCCAACTGGGGTTGTTATTGTTAATGAAGATGAATGGCCAGAACAAGCCAAGCAATGCTCATTTGATGGCTTTCAGCGTTTTATCTATATATACCGGACTTCTTGTAAAGTCTTATGTAATGGTATGGGGTTGGCATTCCGGGGCGTTGGCAGGAAGCGGCTTCCCGGCATTGTTACGCATTTAATAGATTACACATCTTTAACTTTGTGTTTGTTTGTTATAACTATCCAAGTTGCCTTTGGTGACCTTGCTCTCACTCGTGCAGAAATCGATCTAATTCATCTATAGAGCATGTGGACGTGTGCATATAATCCCTAGGGGTAGATAATACTTCAGCTTGTATCTGAAAATGGGGATCGGATATTAGAGTATGGAGAGAAATATAGCTAGCGAGTTCCAATCTCAATTATTCGGATAGCTCCGGATACCTAACATCACATCACTGACAGCAGCAGCTTGGGATCCAGGTCGGGTGTTATGGATGGCTAGGCAGATAAGGGTGCTAGGTATGTATGTAACTGTGAAGTTGAAATGGATATATCTAGGTATCAAGATAAGTAGAACGGGGAAGTATGTGACAGCGACTAACTGGCTATACCGTATAGCCAGAAATATAGTATAGCATACGATGATATTTAGGTAGGTATGTCAAGCACTCCGTCTATATAAGTGAAGTCTTATATATAAGTCTAGAAGTCTCCCTTCTCTCTGAGTTCGCGCTCATTCATATATATATATATATATACAAGTGATATGAAGGCCATTTCCTATGTGCTCTTTTAGATAGATATACAGATTTACCCCATACAGAACCCCATGGTCCTCTGCTCGGTTATCCTGGTCGTCGTTGCGTCTCTTGTCCGGAAGAGACGGGACCAGGTAGGTAGCTGAGACTGGGCATGAAAGCACTTCATCTCGCCACATTCTGACGTGTTTTTGCGTTTTGAACACCAACGTCCGTTCGACCCCTCCCTCCTTTTCCCATATGATTCATACCTACCTCTTCGCAAAACCCCCTCCTACTGCTTACAAATGATAACCTAGTATTGATGTTGATGGATATAAATAACTGTGTAGTACATGGGTGGGCGGATGGACGGATAGACTCTCATCTACCACCCCAGGTAGCGTCAATATATAATAGTCCACATTCGCACCTACTTTGTACAGAATGAAAGTTCTACTTTTGATCTGATAGAACATGTATAACGCCGATGGGAATGACATATCATCATGTCTTCTACATCCCTTGATATTTAACTCGAAGGCAGGACAATGTGAGAGATTAAATCAAATTAATATGCTCGAGCGAAATATCTATAATATGCTTACTACTAACTGTATATATGTGTATGAGTTATCTCAACGCTATGCCGCCAATAATATCGTGAAGCCGTCGTCGGCGTTTAAAAAACCGATGTTTAACTTTTATGAGACACCTACCCAAAACGGGGTATCCGAAAACTGAATCACACCTCTCATAGCGACCCAGCGGGCTCGATACGATCCTCTTTCTCATCCACTCTATCATCCAGCGCCAGGGATGCACCAGCCGTGGCAACGAGATCCTCGTGTCGAATTCCGCTCCGCTCACACATACCCCTGAAAATACCACCTTCGAGCTCCCAGAGCTCCAGCGGGGTACCGAGTTCCGCGATGCGACCCGCGTCCATGACACAGATGCGGTCGTACCCGATAATCGTGCGCAGACGATGCGCGATGCAAAGCAGTGTTCGTCCCTTGAAGGCCTCTGCCATTGTCTTCTGAATCTTGTCGTCCGTCTCCATGTCTACGGAGCTCGTCGCTTCGTCGCACACGATGATGCGGGAGCCACGGACGAGCGCGCGCGCTAGGGCCATCAGTTGGCGCTGCCCGAGACTGAAGTTCAACCCGTCCTCTTCTACTATGCTGTCTAGGTGGATGCGGCCCGGGTCCTTATCGTTGGGTCCTGCATCCGCAGAAACGAGATCGGCCTGCCGCAATGCGGACCATAGCTCGAGATCAGAGTGTTCCGAGAACGGGTCAAGATTACTGCGCACGGTACCATGGAACAGGGTCGGGTCTTGTGGTATGATAGCCAGGCGTGACCGCAGGTCATGTAACCCTATCGTCGCAATGTCGATACCATCGATAGTAATGTGACCGCCAGATATCTCGACAAGACGGAACAGGGTCGACATGATGGAACTCTTGCCGGCACCGGTGCGACCGATGATGCCGATACGCTCACCACCCTTGACGTGTATAGATAGGCCCTTGAGCACAAGGGGCAGATTGGCTCGGTACCGCATCTCGACATTGTCGAAGACAATCTCGCCCTTTTCGGGCCAGGACGAGCGGACGTCGATAGTGTGCTCGGGAGCCTCCTCCTCGAGCTGTGTACCATAATGCAAGAGACGTTCCACAGCGTTCATGCCGTTCTCCACCTCGGCTAGCTGCCGCACGGCGAACTGCAGCATCTGTACGATACTCAGGATGTACGACAGGACCAAGCCACCGATCGACGGGGGTACACTGAACCGGGATGTTACGACCAGGATACCTGTCGTGAAGACGAGCAGGTTGCCGATGAGATCCAAGCGGATCGACAGCCACCGCTGGTTCGAAAATGTGAGATAATATGCCGAGTTCATCTCATCAATAGCGTTTCTAAGGTCGCCGACGAAACGCCCCTGCAATCCATATGCGCGGATGGAGGCCACGCCAGATATTCCTTCACTAAATTTGGCGAAGACAACGGATCGCAGAACCGACTCGAAACGCTTCACTTCACGGGCTGAGGCACGGTAGTACGATGCCGCCAGCACGAAAATGAGAGCAAGCGGGACAAGCGCGATAGCAAAGTAATAAAAGAACGCAATGATGAGAGCAAATACGCTGATAATCGTCACCACCGTCAAGAAGTACATCCTCATGGCATCCACCAGATTGTTGTCCATGACGTCGACGTCTCTCGAGAAGCGGTTCGTGATGCGTCCTAGAGGCGTTGTGTCGAAGAATGACATGGGAGCCCGTAGTGTTCTTACCACTGCTTGGTGAAGCAGCGCTTTACTCGCTCGTGTTCCGAAGATTGTTAGCAAGATGGCGAATATGAATAAGAAGATCGCTTGACCAGTTCCAAGAGCGGCATAGACTCCGATATAAACGGCCTGCGAATACCCGAATTTGTCTCCGGTCCAGTACGAGAGCCACAGACTGGTCGCGATGTTACCACCCTGAGCAATGATGAGAACCAAAAACACAAATAATGCATTGAATATGCTGCCAGACGCTCGCACGTAGTTAGCATAGACAGACCACGGGACACTGGAGACAGCACGCTCCTCGGCTTGCATCAATCCTTGGCCCTTCTTCTTCTTTTTACCCTTCTCGGCGGGTTTCTCTGCGACGGCCACTTCGTCCTCGTCCTTCTTTTCGTGTACGGCTGTCGTCTCCATTAGATGTTTGAAACCGGGTTCATTCTCCATCAACTTGTCGAAAGTGTCGACGGCACGAATTTTGCCGCCATCCATCCAGACAATGCGGTCACAGCGATTCAGAACCCACAGCTGGTGTGTCGCTAGAATTCGGCACTTGTCCTTCAATAAACCTAAGATAGCGTTGTCCATAATGTGTCGGCCAACATGGGCGTCAACAGCGCTGAGAGGGTCATCCATGAGTACAATATCGGCATCGAAATAAATAGCGCGGGCGATATTCTAAAAGAAACCACGAGTTAGAAGTTTTCACTTATAGTACAGATTCGATTCACTCAGAAAAAAGTCGAGAGTGCGCAGGGGCATATAAAATCGGAGTTTAGCAAAAAGGGGGAAAGAAAGAACTCAAGAGTGCATACAAGTCGTTGCTTTTGTCCGCCAGATACGGTTATACCTCGTTCGCCAATTTCGGTCGCATCGCCGTCCGGTAACATGTCTAAATCAGGCTGCAGGGCACATCTGAATCAAGGGTTAGCAATCTGAATATTGATTGAGGGTGATAGTAAGCATACGCCTTTATGACCTCCTTATACCACTCACGCTTCATGTCTTTGCCGAAGAGAATATTGTTGCGAACCGAGGCATTCTGGATCCAGGCGTACTGAGGACAGAAGGCTCTTGACGCGCCTAGGACGACCTCACCCGAAGTCTTCCGCATGTCGCCGGCCAGCGCCGCAAGGAGAGATGTCTTTCCACTGCCCACAGAACCGATGACAGCAATAAGTTCCTTACGCCCGATTGCAAGGTTAAGGTTTTCAAGTTTGAAAGGCTCGCGCTCATCCACCAGGGTGCTAGCGGTGTCAGAGTTTGACTCTGACGTCTCTGCGCCCTTCTCCGTCTTGGATTGTTTACTCCCCTTCTTAGGAGCACCTTTCTTGCCAGATGCCTCTTGTGTAGGTGTCCGCTCCCACGTGAAGCTCGCATCGATTATCTCAACGGCGTCCTCGTTCTCTGGCTTGAGGACAGCAGCGTCTTCCTGGTCTTCAGAAAGCATATAGTCCTGGATACGCTTCATCGACGACCAGGCATCGACGACACTACCAATGACTAGAGGTAGTAGGTTGAGCGGCAATCGCAGACCATTGAAAAGCGCAAGCGAAGAGAAGACCTCGGCGGGTGCCAGACCATGATCAGTCAGCGAGTAAGTGATGAAGGAAAGGAAGGAGGCGTAAATGGGAAGCGACAAGCTGACGGAGTTGATGGCGTTACGAATCGCTAAGAGAATTTGAATGCCATGGATCTCACGATCTCGGACTTCCTCCAGGCGATTCATGAAAGCAGCCTCCCATCCGAAATACTTTACGAAGCGAACAGACTGCAGTATTTCTTGGGTGAGGGATACTCGCTGGTCCGTTATCTTATTAATGAGCGCTCGACGTCGGAATAGAGTGCGAATAGCTCGAGTAAGTGCTGGAATACCGATAACGAGGACAGCGAAACCCGCTAGTGCACTGTAGGACAGATTGACGAGCAGAACAATAAGAGTGATGACGCATTGAATGGGAGCAGTCCAGATTATATGGAACAGAGCGGACGATTGGTCGAGACGGTATGTGTCCACACTCATCAAATTGACGACTCGACCGTTGCTCCAACCTATACCATCACCAGCGATCCCTTGCTTCCCAGTCTTTTTGTCCTTCTCAGACTTCTCTTCTTCTTTGTTGTCCTCCTTCGCTCCATCTGGTTGTTGTTCAGCTGTGCCGTTCGTGAGAGCCTTGCCACCAGCCTTGGCCCGACCAGAAATGACCATGGATTTTTCGAAGATCAAGCTGATCAACACGGCTCGTACCTGACCACCAATCATCATACCGCGGTAGATGAAATGATTCGTTCCTAAACTCTGGAAGATTTGCATAAACGTGACGCCTATGACCAGCCCAACGCCTCTACCAATGGGTGGCGGGGGCTTTCCGTTCTGACTGTTATTGAAGGCATCTTGGGCGAAAGCGATGAGAAAGCGGAGGACAAAAGGCGACAATACTTGGAAGATCGAGGCTACGAGTTGGCACAGACCGCCGATCCAAAACTCCCAGAAAAACGTCTCGTGAATGGCCCAGAGCAGCGGATACTTATCACCGTTTTTCACTCTCCGTTGGAATGATTCCGTGCACTTCCCAGCCATGACATCTGCTGATCTTTTAGGGTTTACTTTCCAAAGATCCCCTTGCTCTAGTGGTCTTTTATATCCAACCTATAACTCAGTCAGCGAAAGTCCTGTCATTCAGCCTTGGGTACATTGTACGGCTTCGCTCCTGGAAATCGTTCCCGGTGTTACTTACAGTCATCAATGGAGCCATCCATTGAAATGTCAGCTTGCTGAAGAAACCAGCGCTTGCTTCTCTTGATTCCTGCTTTTCTTTGGGCACTGGGGGAACCGACCCCCATAACAAAGGATTCGGCGTCTTATACCATGGCTTGTTAGATTTTGCCGGCACTGAGGCGCGCGTTGTGGTGCGGGTTATAGTGCTGGTGTCAGTGGCATAACTTTGAGTGCGCTTCAGTTCGTCCCTAGCGGCGCGCTCGTCGAGGGACTCCTCGCGACGGCGGATCTCTTCCTCGGGATCATCGTGGTCGTCATGGTCCTTGAAAGGTATAGAGGAAGAATCTGGCGTCACTGGGGCATCCACCTCAGTTAGAGTTGTTGGTTCCGTCTCCTTCTCGACGGGTATGTTTGACATGTTGTAATGTGCCTTTCCAGTCTTTTTTTTTTTCCTATCCTAAACTGCCCCCCTCCGGCGGTGCAGACGATATGATAACGACCTCGGTTGATTAGTGGTAATGCGACCAAACTATGTGCGATACTAGGTATTGCGATGCTAATAGCAACGGGTTCTAGCTTGCTCGGAGTTGAACAAAACTCAAAACGGTACCATCATATAAGCAAATTGCTTGATATTGGCCTGAGGAATTACACAGAATGATAGCATATATATATAGGATTATATAATCATGCCGGAACAATCAACATGAATGTAAATGGTCAATTAATGGGTATATGGCAGGACAATGCCACGCCAGCCTGATCAACTGAAAGGTGGAGGTCAGAGCAAGCGCGAGAAGACACACCGGGTATATACGTATTTAAGTAAATGACGGACAAGAGGGGGATTTGATAGGCAGCGATGTTGGTGGACGCTAGCGACTTCTTATTTATCATGATGCTTCGATTCATCCATCGGCCCCTCCTCTTTCCCTTCCGTCTAGCACTCCCGTTTTTGCCCTTTCCACTTCTCGGCCATTTTTTTACTGTTTCCTGGCCGGCGTTAAGTCATACGTCCCGGCTCCGAGCATAACCATGTACCGTATCCATCCAATTGGGCGCATACCTACATCCATGTACGCACCCAGCTAAACCTATTTCTCCATGTACGTAATTTATATAAGTGCCTATTACCCACCTAGCGGTACCATCTGCAGGCAGGGCTGCTTGCCAGGCAATCAGCAAATCGTTACCTTGATGGCGGGAAGAAGAAGAGGGAGAAAAAAAAAAGGTTACTACAAGTCCCCGTTTGCCGGATGGATGTGTCGACACAAATACGAAGCACATATCTTTGTTTTCAAAAGGGGAAAAGGGAGTAGGCGTCGTTCCAAGGTACACATCGCCAACTACATAATAGGGCGAGCCCAAGACACGTTAGTGCCTACAAAATCTATTGCAACAAAGCTTGTCTTCGGCGTTTCCCACTTTTTACTTGCATATACCTACGATCTGTAAGAGCTGCCAAGTGATTCTAATTCTTTGGGTTGGAGATTCCTATCAAGGTAGTATGCCGATAGGTAATATGGCATAGAGCTACATGTACCCCAGATGGACTAAGTGTAAGCGAACGCGAGCTTGCCAGTGTTTGCTACGGGATTACCAAGCGAGATGACCTTTCCGGTGGGTTTTGATCAGTCCTTTGGCTAGTCTCGACTTGTACTGTAGTTGAAAAGCGGACTTCGCAAACTTTTGACGCCGTACACCGATCGTAAGTAATACTGCATAATTACTGTGCTCAAGTCGAGTCATCAAATCACACACCGCCCAATCGTTTTCCTTTCGCGGAACGAGGTATTCGTCAACATCGTAACACACTCAGGCAGCCAGATATGTAACAACGACCACTGAATCGAGCCTATCTACGTGTACATGCATGCCCGCGTATCTAATCGTCGATTCATCATCGCCTGCACGCAAAGCGCGGCTTATGTGTCATAGCACATACTTTTGGGAGTCAGAAAGCGGATGTCATTAGAGTCCGTCCCCTGCAAGTTGGGTGCCGTGCGTTAGTCGGTGGCCACTGGATGCAGTTTTACAACATATCTTACAATTAATGGACCTTTGTCCGTCGTCGGACGCCGTTGTCGAAATTAATTTTATCAAGCAATCGTACATGTTATCTGCTTTGTAATAATCTCTCTCCATCGTATATGAAATTTCTTTAAACTGTATGTGACATTCTACGAATAGTCTAGAAAATGTGAACTAAGGTATACCTAGATCCACAAACTTCTAAGTAGTTAGTCCCGGGAACAACTGGATACTTGTTTGTATGCTGATTGTTTCATCTTCAAATGTATAATATTAGTGTCCGAGGCCTTGATCATCATCGGTATTGAAGTAATGGGAAATTGTTTACTAATCATTAAAGAACAACTCGAAGTTACATGGAAGCACTCATTCATCACCAACTCAACCAATTGCAACATCACTCAATAACTGAACAAGCTTACAAGGTGGGTGAAAACGGCTAACTCACAACCTTAGAAAAAATCGTTAGTCTGATACAGGCTAAAAATCCTTCGAATCTTCTATGCGGGTCGGCACCGACACGACGCACAAGGTAGCCGATTGGTCAGCTTAAAGTGTATTCAACCTAGGCACACATGGGTAGTTAAGCTACGAAGTTAATATTCCGTAGTTAACGTAGTGTTCACTAGCAAGACGTACAAACACAAGTGAACTTTCATGGCATATGGTTATTTAACCTCCTTATAGGTATCCACAACATATGTTTACAGCAGAATATCCATGGGGGCTCAAACGATTTTTAAATGTGTTGGATATGAATTGCGCATTTCGGAATTCGGAATGAAAGACTGTACGAAAGCGAGAGCGAGCGGGGGAGCGAAAGCGAGGCTTTCACATATTCGTAGTGAAGACAATGCGGTAGGCACCTGCTGATATTCCTACTGAATACCTGCTGAACACTTGGTCTACATGGGTGCTCGACTGGAAGGAGTTATTAGACCTTCACAACCTCTTGAAATCGGTAGCTGAGGGTAGACTAGCCCTGAGCACTACCCGTATACCAGGGGGTAGTAGGGTCGGCGACATCATGTAATTAACATACGAGGCGGCGATTCGCAGATTCCGCTACCCGTATTCATTCCCGTAATTGTAATTGCTATTGCCGTGTTTGCTTTATTCTTCAATCTTATGGGAAAATACGATAACAGCGATACGGACTTGAATATGCCGGGCCAGGCAGGCAAGAGCGAAGCCTTCGTATATTCAAGCCCATGTTGCTGCCTGGGCTGAAAGGGCGGACCTAAAGTACAAGGCCTCCTTGACGCCCGAGTACATTGTTGCAACATTGAATGCCATTCCAAGCCCTAGTTTTCAAGCTCTTGTTATGTGGAGAAGCTTTTCATGGTTGACAATGTCAGGATCTCTGGTATAGGGGTACGTAGAAGCTCTGTTGTTATGCAAAGAGGTCTGTCCTTCATGGGCTAGTCCCTGGCTATTTACAAACATGCCATTTGTCTAACCAGATCGTTACAGACAATATAGTAAAACTACATACCTCTCAAGTGATAGCTTGCTTCAACGTGATATTCAGCCTTGTACAATCAACGAACCATACGCCTGTACCAGCTATATAAGGTAAGTTTCATGCTACACAAGATCTAACATACGGATAGAAATTTAAAACCTCGATTACCACGACCGTATGTGAAAGAGCTTTGAAGGGGCAATAGGCAAAACATCTTGTAGACGTTATGCATCGCAGCATCTTGTAAGTAATACATACGTAGGACTCGAATTCCACTATTACTCACGTCGAAAAGGTATCAGAGAAGCCACAAAACAGACTGGTTGGAATATCTGTTGAATACCTACGTAGGCAACAACAAGCTGGCAACCCGTAGGCTAAATACCTAGGTAACCTAAGTGCCTACCCGTGCGGACCCCTTGTTGGGGCATACTTGTTGCTTAAGTTCCTTTTTGGTCATACTGTTCAAAGTTCCACCACCAGTCTGTTATAAACATTGCAGTAGTGTTACAACAATGTCTATGTTTCAGTACTACGTTTTATAAATGTTCTACTTATAGTTATGTTTCCATTGTAAACTTATGAATTTCGACCGACTCTTCTTTTTCCAATTTAACATTGGTGCAACATTATATCTAGCTGTAACAGGACTTCTAATCCAACATCGTACTACCCGAAAAGGTTGGAACTGAAGTGTTTTGACCAGACAATGCTAGAGCAGTTATTTTGAATCAGGTCTGCAACTGCTACGGGTTCTCCCCCATAGGTAGTTCGGTCGAGATAGACTAACCATAACCATAAATTGTTGTTGTCGAAGAGGCTGACTAATGGCTAGCTTAGATAGTCCCCGTCTCCTGCGTACACGTGTATTTAGTTAGTGAGTCGGCAGGTCCCATGTTATCCTCAAGAAGAGAGAAGACAGTTGTCCCAAAACCTATTACATTATTACTATGGGTTTCTCCTCTTTTCGTGATTGGTAACCAACCTACCTACCACAAAGATCGTCAAGCTAAAGTCGAAGAACACCTCGTAGAGCTAGAGGACAACCCCACAAGCATTGCAGTGTATACAAACGAAATACACAATACAAAACACATCGATTTCAAAGCAGAGAAAGTGAGTTTCGTGTAGGCAAGGCACCGATTAAGTTTTGTCTATATTGGTACAGGCTTCTATCCCCACAACCATCAATCACCACCACCATCACCGTCTCGGTGTTGCGCCGACAGTGTGAATTTTTTGGGTTACTCATACATAAAGGCAGAAAAAACTCCTTCCCTTCCCTTCCCATCTAAGTAAGAAGCGACAGTCGTAAGCCAGACCCGGATCCTTCAAGCGTTGGTTCGCTTCACCAATCCCTAACGCCATGCAGGAAAGAAACAGCCAGCAAGTAAGGTCGATCATAGACCAATTTGAAACCCATGGTTGTTGGAGAGCGCCTGTATTGTCGTACATAAAGTAGACCCAATTAAGTGCTCTCGGTGTCCTCGTCCTCATCGAGCCCCAATAATGTTTTGTCTACCTCGTCGAGCTCCTCGTCTTCGTCTTTGCCCTCAGCCATACCCTCGGGATCCTCAGCACCGCTATCGATGCCCAAGAGCTCCTTATCCACGTCATCCAAGTCGTCAGCATCTTCCATCGCCACATCCCCGTTCGTAGTGTGAAAGCTGCCGTTGACGCTGGCCTTCCCGTTTGCTCGAACCTTTTTCACCTGTCCTTTTTCTGGACTAGCGAGACGTTCGAGCTCCATAATTGGGTCGGGAAGGGGTTCGTCTGAGATCTGAACGAGAGCGCGTCGCTTCCTTGGTGGAATGATCCCTAGGTCACGACGGCCATCCCACCGCTTGAGCCGCCGGTTCGCTCTTCTCACTGCCGCCGCATACGACGCAGGCTCTTCGCCGAAGTTGTCCTCTTCTTGTGCAAGTTGACACAGGCCGCCAAAGCCCCGATCTCGGAAGAGAGATCGACTGCTAATATGCGTCCGAAGATCTTCTTCATCGCTGTCTATGAAAGGATCGGCCATGGCGTCTAAGCGCCGTTTCGTACGTATGAGCACACCTTCCTGTCGCCGCGTCTTCCGTGAGATGTGGTGCTGTCTTCGAAGACCGCGGTCCAATATGTACTCTACCCGTTGGTTTCGGTTACGCTCTACTGCTAACTGATGCGCAGTAGGCGGTCGTGGCTTTCGTGGAATGATACCTTCAGGTGGGTGAGAACCGGGGCCAGCGGGTGAGGAGGCATCGAACACTTGATATTTCAAAGAGGCACCTCCACGACGTACAGTACTATTGATACCGAGTCGGGATAGGGCTCTTGGAGGCGGAGTAGACCGGGTACTATCCAAGTCTGACTCGTGCTTGGAAGGTCGTATGCGTGGCAGGATCGCCGCCGACGGACTATCCTCAACCAGAAGCTTCGCTCTTGAGCCTCTCTTCGTCTGGCTGTCGACTACGTAGGCCTGATCGGCGGCAATAATCTTGGCCCTGTGACTCTGCTTTTCGCGTCCAAACTCAACTTCTTCCGGCGAGTCTATATTCTCGCGTGCTTCCTCCTCCGCCGTCATCTCTTCCATGCGAGGGACGCCCTGGTTGGCGAGCCCAAGCTCGTAATCGACACCAGCACCGAAGGGGTTCTCCTCGCAACCCTCTTCGGTAAAGTCGGACTCCAGATACTGCCACATTAACCATAAGAATGCCTTTGCACGAGATTTGCTGGTGTAATTCGTTTTCATAACGAGGTCGTGGAACTCGCCGCCACTCGGGAAATGTAATTCGGCGACCTGAGATGCCTGGGAACATATGAGAAAGATGAGATTGACGGGATTCGATCGCGGCGACTTTAGGTTCTTGAATTCAGCGAGATCGTGGGGCTCAGGCCGGTCTTCGGCAGCCCCCTTTAAGATCGATTTCAATCTAGGAGCATCTTGGAGTTGCTTGTATGCGGAGGCATCCTGATGAGCTTGTAGCGATGGAATGGCATGGTAGGTTCGTAGCTGCGCTCGCATTTCAGGGAAAACTAGATGGCCTAGGTTAGTAGAGTCCTTTCCTTTGTTGAAGCACAAGGGGTTATGTTATTATCATACAATTTAGGGTCGTGTTCATTCGACCGACATTCACAAGCAAGCAGACCATGGCCATGCCCTTCGCAGCCTCGCGATCGCTAAGTAGCTTATCTCGAAGGACCTTGCTCGTTTTGCTGCTCCTCGCCATCGTGTCTATGTACAAGTCCGCGAAGCTCTGTTTCTCCGAGTTGCCGGGCTCGTAGCTATTGGTGAAGACCTTCGTCTCGTCATCAAAGACGGCGCGTAGAAAGTCGTACTGAATGTCTCGTCTCCACAAGGGCTCGCCATCCTCTTTCTTGAGATGCCTGATCTTGCCGACGACGGGAAACGACCCCCCACCACCGGCGCCGCTGCTGCCACCACCACCGGCAGCAGCAGTAGAGGCCCGTGATTTTCGTTTCGTTCCGTGCGTCGAGTCGGGACCGATCATGCTGGAATCGAGATTGACGTCGGGCGTACCATCTCTAGGTGAGCCGCCTGTGCTAGAACGTGGTGACCATTGGCCGGGAGAGCCACGGCTCGAGGCCATAGATGCCATGGATGTCATGGTGTAGTCGGAGATGGAGTTGGTGGTAGAAGGAGAAAAGAAGTAGAGAGGCAGAGCAGAGGGCAGGGATAAAGAAATACGAGAGATGCAAGGCTGGGTGGTGGCCAATGACTGGAACAAGCGTGGCGTGACGGCAGAACGACGAAATAAATGCCTGACTGATTGCGCAACACAGCAACGCGAACGAGAACTGCTGCGCTTGCGCGTGTAAGCGCAGAGCGATGTCTACAAGAAGAACTAGAATATAGGTATAAAGCCGGGTCTGCCGCGTGTCGATGCAAACAGGTCCCGTCTCCTACGATAAGTACGTAGGTGGCCTGAGTGGAAGGAGGTGAAGGGATCGCGTCACAGGTGGGCGAGGTAGAAATTACGAAAATATAAAACTGGGTGATGATGTGATGGCGATATGGCAATATAGTGAGTTAACCGCAACTACGGTTCCATTGTGGAGAGCACAGACAGCTTGCAGCTTGCTGGCCGAGTAAATGAGGGAGTGAAAGAGATTCAGGGTTTGGGCGTGGCCAAGTCATCAGATCAAGATTGCCCGGTGGCTTTGTAGCGGGCGCGCGTCAATTTACAGTACTTACCACCCTAGCGTAAATAGGGATACTGGGTACGTTAGGTAGCCTCGTTGCTGAGGGTATTCGCGCTATCGCGCTAGTCTACCTTGCTGCAATAGCTGTAGTTTCTGAGCCCAGAGTCGGTTACAGTATGCAATCCCTTGGCCTCTTACTGTAGAAACTGCAGGATTTCACATACGTTGCATCAACCAATCGTGACAATGGTAAGCCACTTTTACTTTGAAAGCTTTGTAAATGCACAGCCACGTATTGTCATTAATCGCGAGAGTACCTACCTGATCTCATAAGATAAAGCTTCTTATCCAGTTGCTTCAGTTTATAACTGATCGTAGCTAAGAATCTTATCGCTAAGGTCGTCATATGATATATATACATATATATAGTTCTTGATAAATGTTCTTCATTAGCTTCCTAATTGCAAGGTTTTCGGATGATCAGACTCTGATACACTTGTCAGACGTGAAATACGATCATATCACCAGATGATTATATGAAAGTCGTATGAAGGAGCAAAGCTAACATTTTTATTATTTGGGAACACTCAATTCAGTTCGTCGCAAATGGATCCTATGCTGGTCCAACACGGCGCGAAGAACCTTTGAGCGAAGTTCTCAGCCGATATCTGCAAAAAGGGCTATCTATCAGGCAGATGGGATCTTCATCTCGTCCATATGCCAGTAATCATTGGAGCAGGCCCCAGACGTGCTCTGTTGCATCTCAAAGAGGTCTGGAAACTGTACCTGATCGCCCATACGCCATTTTCCCCTCGCGTTCGAACCACCCTTAGTTATTACCATTCTATGCTATGTCCATAGCCTGTACTGTCCTGTGATTTTCCCACCTTCGGGGTGGGGGACAGGCTCTCGCACGTGAGAGCCCGACCGGACTGAAAACCCACGAGCGTTCCACTTTTTTGTCTATTGAAAGAAGATGCCGGCAACAAAATCCGCAGCCATACGGAACATGTATTTTCACCCCGTTCTATGTGGATGCGAGCAGAGATCTCATCTCCGTTCGAGAGGGTAAAAAGCAGGAACATGAATGGAGATCGTTATCGTCGTGAGAAAGTATCGGTCCAATGTCTTTTGGAGACCAATCAGGTTCTAATAGATGAGATGTCTCCCAAGACATCGATCAAGGTCTATTTCTTTTTGACCTCGAGACGTCTCATGCAGCTGCTTGGATGCAAATCCCGCAATCGTCTATGGGGTATCAAGTTGTGGAGAGACACGAATGCGCAGCCGTAACAAAGACAAATGCCGTCTATCATATGCCAGAGTCTCATGCCGTTAAGACTCGAACCTGCCGATCCGAATGGGTAGTCGAAGTTGCATGTGCCGTAGAAGAAACTAGGTTGGAAACAATTGGCGACGCGCCAAAACCTTGTGTGAAAAAGCACGCAAAATGTACGAAACAGGAAATGGGAAAGAAAAATCTATGTGCTGCATCGAGAGATGCATTGGCCCACTCAGAAACGGAAGTTTGCAGGATATTCGTGCAAACGCCTGGATTGGGGGGATATGCCACAAAGGACATATGTGATCGGTGGGTGAGTGAGTTTACCACCAGGAAGCCTGGCCGCCAGGACCGCCGGGGTTGCCGTAGCCGCCGCCGCCATAGCCAGGACCGCCACCACCACCGTAGCCGCCGCCGCCACCGCCGCCGCCACCACCACCACCGTTGTAGCCAGAGGGTGGGCCACCATAGCCACCGCCGTTGTAACCACCCGAGGGAGGAGGGGGGCCGCCAAAACCGCCGCCACCACCACCGAAGCCAGGACCACCACCGCCGCCGTACTTGCGGAAATCACGGTTGGCGCCAGCGCCACGGCCACGGCCACCAGATCGACCTCCACGACCACCGCCGTAAGAGCTCTCTCGAGCAATGGTCTCGAGGAATGCGGGGACCTCTTGGTTGGCTTCTTTGAGTAGGTCAAGAAGCTCACGAACGACACCGCGGTTGCCGCGGTTGAAGAAAGCAGTGGAATGTCCCGTGTTTCCGGCACGACCAGTACGACCAATTCGGTGGACATAGTCGTCAATGTCCGTAGGCAGATCATAGTTGATCACGTGAGTGACGTTGGGAATATCAAGACCACGGGCAGCAACAGCGGTAGCCACAAGAATGGGGCAACGTCCGTTGCGGAACATCTCCAGCGCACGTTCACGTTCGCGCTGGGTGCGGTCGCCGTGAATAGATGTTGCCGGGAAGTTCTGGTTGATCAAGAAGTCGGACAACGAATCAGCCATTCGCTTCGTTTCGACAAAGATCAGAGTCAGTCCAGCGCCGTGCGTGTGCAGGATATCCAATAGGACAGAGCGCTTATCAACATCTTCCACATATTCCACCTTTTGGGTAATGTTCTCCGATGTGGAACCGACACGGCCGACGGAAAGGAAGACGTAGTCTTTCAGGAAGTCGCGGGCCAACATCTGGATGTCGCGCGGGAAGGTGGCCGAAAACATGAGTGTCTGGCGATTCTGGACGGTAGGCATATCCTCGCCCTCTACAATGCGACGAATTTGAGGCTCGAAACCCATGTCCAGCATACGATCAGCCTCGTCAAGGACAAGGTACTTGATGTTTTGGAGAGAGATGCGGCCTCGTTCTATGAGATCCACAAGACGTCCGGGCGTGGCGACCAAGAGATCGCAACCCCTCTCGATCTGGCGAAGCTGCGAACCAATGTCGGCGCCACCGTACACGACGCATGGTCGGACCCAAGAGCGATAAGCGAATTTGCGAGATTCATCGTAGATTTGTGACACAAGCTCGCGAGTGGGAGCAAGGATCAGAGAGGTGGGGTACGCCTTGCGCTGACGGCCGTAGCCACCGGACGCATTAGCAGGGACTGGAGATGGGCCCGTCAAGAAAGCTTGAGAAAGAATGGGGAACAAGAAGCCACCCGTCTTTCCGGAACCAGTCTGGGCACAGGCCATGAGATCTCGACCGCCCATGACAATGGGGATGGAGTACTTTTGTACGGGCGTGGGGACCTTGTAGCGGGCCAGTTCGATGTTGCGGATGAGATGCTCTTCCAGAGGGGGGTGGCTGAATGTGAGCACGGGCTCGGGTACATCATGACCAGAGGCCTCGACAGGAATATCATCGTACTTCTCAAAGTTGATACCGGTGTGTTGTTTGGAGGGGTCGTCGGGGGTACCGAAGAGCTCACGCTCAACGCGAGGGTTCGGAGGCCCGGGAATGTGCTTGCCATCTCGCCACTGGCCGTCGCCAGAGCCTCTAGCGTGGCCACCACCACCAGAAGCGGGATTGCCGCCGTATGCATTGCGATCGAAATTGCGGTTACCCCAGCCGCCGCCGCCTTGTTGTCGCGGAGGCTGTTGGGGTTGAGGGGGATACTCTGGTTGTCCGGGAGGAGGACCCCAACCGTTAGGGTCGGGGCGTGCATCATAATTGTTGTTACTAAATGCGGCAAAAGATCGTTAGTTAAGAAAGCGTCTACTATAGAAGTATAAAATCTTCGAATTATTGGAGTTTACTGAGGCGCTGTACATAGCACAACGTAAAAGGGACTGCGAGAGTCGCTCAGTGCAGTAGATACGACGACAGGACGAGAAACTGCTTACCCAGACCATGCACTTTGATTAAGTCCGTTCATAGCGGCAGGTGGAGGACCAGGAGGAGGAGGACCCATGTTGCCAGCGCCCATCTTGCCTCGCATATGAGGAGGAATGTAGGATCGGCCACCTGCCGGCGGAGGCGCCTGGTCGTTCAGGTTCAATCCGTTCATATTCAGTTGTTCCGCCATGATGACGACGAAGGGAAAGTACTTCAATATCTAGAAAGTGCGAAGCGAATTGTCTGCAGCACCCTAGCGTTTGTTGTTTGACAAGTGATTGTTGCGTGTTTCTGGGGAAAATTTTTTCGTAATGTGCCCAGCCGAATGGCGCCTCTCAAAGACAAGAACGAACTTGTTCTCTGAGGAAATGCAAAGTGGCAAGGAACGAAAAAACAAATCAGAAAAGATAAAAAGTGCGTGTAAAGTTGGTCCTTGAACACCCAGGACCCCGTTGCGTGATGATGGAAGAAGGGTGAAAAGATAGGTGAGAAGTGGGAGGTGCGGGAAAGGGAAAGAAGAAAAGACGAGACTCGCCCAGGGCAAAAAAATATTAGGTGTCTGTGGCCTGCAGGCTGTAAGTACCGTATTGGTGGATTGCAGAAGGTACCCCGTAATAGGTACCTGACCTCGCGCAGGCAAGTTGTACTTGTATATGTACAGTAGAATGGGGGTTACCCTGTTCCAGTGAGAGAGGTAGCCTCACTATCTATCCACTCCTGTATGAACCTGTTTTCTTCCCCGGAAAGATGAAAGGAAAGAACGACAGAACGATATATGTTGGAGAAAAAGAGATCTCTGAATGAACAGGTTTTGGACTTGCCCTTTATTTCATTCTCAAGTTTCTAGGGGGCGAGGAACTGACTTAGCAGTACTATGTCTAGTCGTGTTTTACAAAAAGAATGCAAAAGGCGCCAGCCTTGAACATGGGATGCCAAGCGACCAAAAGGGAAGGGTCTAGACTAGTACAGTATTTAGACCCATTGATATCGTAGTGTATACTAAGTGGCGGCGGGGGGAATAAAGACTTTTTACGCTCTTGAAGTAAGTTATGTGCAGGCATCCAAGGGTTTGGCACTCAGTAATATGTCAGGACGGTTACTGAGCGACCGAACCACTGGAACTGTTAGCCAGGCACCCGTATTTCAAGCACTTACCAAAATACATACCAATATAGTACTTACCTACCGAGGTAGGTCGAAACTTCCCATGTGTCTACCACATGTGTGCTGGCACAACTATACGTCCTTATAAGTGTTTCTTTTACAGGTACCTTAAGGTAAGTTGAAAGTGATTGATGATATTTGTACGTTCAAGCTAATTGATGTTCTATATGTTTAAAGTATATGTAGGATAGTTTCATATGTCTAAAGTGTATAAGATACATACAGGTACGCTAAAAACGTTGAGCATACCTACAAGTACTTAGATCAACTACATACAATAGGAGATACAGCAGTGTAGGTACACAACAAGACAGCCTACCTAAGTACATAGTATAAATGCTTACTGATTACTGTGCTCGAAGACATCATGTATGTACTGATGTCATCTCAACCTGTACGAAATCCAAATCGTATCTGACGTCTGTCAGTGTGGAAATACAGCACACTTTTTATTGTACACATTCTGATAGGATAACAGGTACCTACAGGTATGTACTTAAGATACCTATCGGCAACGTAAAGAGTCCCCAGTGTACGTGAACAGAGGGTTCAACGTTGATGAAGGTTGCAACCTGAAGCTACCAGGATCTGCTTTTCGTGGTTGGTAACCCCACGGCGGCCGACTCCTGACAGATGTATTCTCTCCAATTGACAATGTCCCTTGACTCATGCCTTTTCCATGGTCGAGTCACGAACCGATGAAGAAATATAATAATAATGAAAGCTTACATGTGGCAATTTTATCTTGGGTTTTTTTTTTTCCATCTTCAGCCGTGAGTTAGTGGTCTGATGATACCCATCCTTTTGTCTCTTTCTCGCTGCTGGAACCGGGTCCTGACTGATCCGCTAGAAGACACCGCCGATTACACACAACTACGTAGTCGGGGGGTAACTTGGCTTTACACTACAATTCTGGAGACAATATTCCTTGCCACCTCCTGTGACCTTGGCTCTGAATCAGTAGTAACCCGGAAATCAGACACTATACTGATTTTTATCAGACTGATTATCGATCATTGGGTTCATTGCTATTGGGTCTATTGTTCGCAGATAATATGACGGGATACCTCCCTGGTTTTCTGGTCTTGTAAGTACTTTTTCTTCGGCATCATGAAACGGAGCCGGCATGTTCCTATTATTTTCTAGATAAGACTTGTTGTCTGCTGTCAGTACATCGTTTGCCTGCACCGTTGATATATGTAACAGGCAGGGGGAGAGAGAGAGGAGATGCAACTCTATGCGGCATGGTAAGCTGGCGGGCATCCTGACGCTCCAATGGGAACGTTTCCTGTGACATCAGACGCGGGGATCACGCACCAACACCGGTCTCACCGTCCAGCCTAACTACGACGTTCTGGCCGCAAAAAACACACCGCCAGAAACCCAGGTAAGTACCATGCACGCCAACCTGGTCGTTGCAATACGAGAGCTGTCGTTCGGTTTCCTCCGGCATTTTTAACGTTGCATTATCGACCTACTACCACTACTATAATCCAGATAAGTTGTAGAGATTTCATGTCAAGACCCATCCTATTTCGCTGCGACTTACGAAGTAGTGGGGGCGGAATCGTAATTATTGGCTAGCCTTACTTCTATGTGTAGCTATTTGGATATTACGAGCCTTCGCCAGCGGCTATCTAGCATATTGGCGAGTTGCTGAAAGCATAGTAGCAGCTCACCTGCTTGTTTTGCCTGTTTAAAACTCTAGAATGCGCCTCGATGTCCGAGATGCGGTCTTGAGTTCACTGAGCAGCTCATCAGACAGCTCATTGTGATCCCGAACACTTGGTTGGTCCTTTATTAGGCATAGTCTTAAGCTTTCCCTGGCACATCGTTTTGTTTATACGATTAGTTCTACTCTAGCTACATCATCAGGGGCACTTGACAATCTTGTCATCGTTGAACTCGATATCACGGATGCCATCCTTCGTCACGGCTTTGACTGTCATGCCCTTGAAGTCGATGGGCATCCGTCTCTTCAGCTCATCGGTACACATTTCGAGAACTTTAATTCCCTGTACCAGAGTCATATCCGGATGATGGTGCTTGTCCAGGATCGAGAGGCAGTAGTATTGTGCATAGCCGTGGGCGGCGTAAGGAAGCGGCGCCAGCGCCGCTAGGTAATCCAGCCAAAACAAGCTGGGCTTGTGAGTGATGGGGTCAACTCCTCCGATGAGGAGGTTCACATTGTAGGGCTTTCGTGAACGTAGACTTGTTGCAAGCTCGCCGCGTACGTAGTGTGCTAGGGCGGTAGGGGACAGGTCCGTCTCGTTTCGCATGGAGTAGAGCTGGGCATTCGCTTGGATGTATTCAGAGAATTGTACTGCACCACGTGTGTCAGCAGAAGGCAGAGCTGCTATGATGTTCCTGGACACAATATACCTGTATCGCCAGCTTCTCCGGAAAACGCTACCAGCGTGTGCTTGTTCAACTGTCTGGTCTTGTCGTCGGATGCCTTGAGAATGGTAGCTCCTCGCATAGCAGCCTTAGAGGCCGCGATCAAGGTGAAGTCCTTGCCCGTGATTCCCAGCAACACCTCCCTAGCGATATGTCAGTCCCTAGCACAGTTCTGGCAGGAGAGGAGGCGGAGTTAATTACATCTTGACAAGATACGGCGTTCGAGGGAACTCCGAGGGTAACTATGATTGTGGCTGGATTTTGGATGACAAAAGGCGTATCTTTTTTGTTGCTGTGATGACCGAAGTGGAATCGAGTGTTGTATTATGCTGGGTATACAGCTGAAGAAAACGTCAGTGAGTGAAGGGGATGGAAGTTCCCGAATGCCTCAAGCAATACGTACAATGCGATAGGATCGTAGACGCGCAAGGAAGCTACAGCCTAGTCAGCCTCATCAGAGCTCCAACAATGCTTGGGTTAGGTGGGTAGGTTGTGCCTGTGGAGCGCTGTTCTTAGGCGGGCGAGACGTTGCGAATCCGCTACAGCAATGTATCTAGGTAGGTACGTACCGCCAGATGCTGCAGCAGGGGTTCTCACTCTATCGCTTATCGTTATCGGGGACCTATCCAGAACTTTTTTTGACGAAGAGCTCTCTTGAATAGAGACCCGAACCGAACCGCACGGCACAGCGTCATTGGCACGCGAGACTTCCGCCTTGGCAAGATGTCCTCGTTCTTCTCGATTCCAGGGGCTCAGAGGAAGCGCAAGCGAGACAACGACGGCACTACGAGCAAGCGACCAGCGCGACCACGCCCCACCACCAAGTCGCAACCTGCTCCTAAGAAGCGAGTCGAGCGAGCCGAACGAGACGACGAGATCTCGTCGGGAAGCAATGCCGAATCCGGATCCGAGCCTGCCGATGATGAGGACGTCGATGCCTCGGAATCAGAAGACGACCATGACGAAACGGCAGCGCAGAAAAGACTACGGCTGGCCTCTCAATACTTGTCCCGAGTACGGGAAGAGGTCGAAGCTACCGGTTGGGATGCCGAACAGATAGTGAGAACGATCGCCCTCATCGCACCCGATGTCTTTCTTCCCGAATTCGCTCTGACCTACCTATGATTAGGACAAGGATATGATAGCTGCTCGACTGGTAAATATCACCGATAACGCGCTCGCTCTTTTATGACTATGGTCTAAAACTGTCACTTTAGGAGGACGATGTGGCAGAAAGTAAAGGAAAGGTCTTCCGGCATGTTGCCTCCGATATCGACCTCGATTCGAGACCGACAATGTTCCGAGATAATACGCATACAGTCACGTCTGTAGCTCTCTGTTCGCCATTTATATACCTTGGTGAGCAACCTCCTGCGCCGGATCGCCTTGGGATATTGATTGCCCCAAGTCATCAGTAACTGATTTCGCAAACTCAAAAGTCACGAAAGATTCGCAATTAATAAAATACCGACTACAACCTCCCTCAGATGAGCAATACAAACAGACTACTCGAAAGAAGCCTAAGAAACAAGCTCCGCCCCGAAAACGACCCCAGCGACTTGCCTCGGTAAAAGGGAGACACACAAGAGCTGGGGATAAGAATTTTAAGGGCCATGTTGGGCAGATATTATGTGTCGCAGCGAGTGACGACGGGAAATTCGTTGTTACAGGTGGCGACGATAAGAGGATTGTTGTTTGGGATTCAAATCTTAAGCCCTTGCGGGTATTTACGCACCATAGAGATGCCGTGACTGGGTTGGTCTTTCGCCGGAATTCTCATCAGATGTATTCATGCTCGAAAGACCGCACGATTCGAGTTTGGGTGGGTTCCTTTCGTTTTCACTTATGCTCACTTTTGGACCATCATACTAATAAACCGACACAGAATTGCGATGTTCTTGCATTTGTCGAGAGTCTATTCGGTCATGCGGACTCGGCTCTCGACGTCGATGCATTGGCGTTAGAGCGGCTCGTCTCAGTAGGAGCAGTAAGTAATCCTAAAAGCCCATGTTCACTTATTTCCAAGTGATTCTGCACACTCCTATGAAGGTCTGCGATATGAGTGAATAGCGGCTAACTTGCGAGTTTAGAGAGATAGGACAGTTCGCCGTAAGTCGCTTTGCAGCATGTTTACTCTTCTTTCGGTCGAATTACTAGACTGCAACTTCTACGCGCAGCTTTGTGCATTATTTGATAAATCACTATATATTGTTTTCTTTCCCTCTTGAGGTAGAAGCTAAAATTCTTTTAGTCTGGAAAGTAGCGGACGAAACGCAACTGGTGTTTCGAGCGAGTTCTGGGACGGGAGACAAAAAAAAGCAAATCGACCAAGGAGTGGTAAGCTCCCCATTCAGTCTTTTTAGCATCTCAGCTCAATGACGACTGAATTTCTAACTGATCTCTAGGATCCTAATTCACTTGCTGCAACCGGGAGCCTCGACCGGGTGGCATACATCGACGAGAGTTATTTTATTACCGGGTCCGATAACGGATGCATTTCCCTGTACGAATTCCCTATTTATATCTGGTGAAGGGATACAGCAGTCTTGCTACGTTCTCGCCACGCTTCTACACTGCTTTCTGCATCCCATACTTGAACAAAACTAACAAACGCAGATGGACGTTATCCAAGAAGAAACCGCTTGATACAATTGTAAGAGCGCACGGGTTGGAAGATCCATTAGCTCCTTCGGTTGCCAGTTCAGAAGAACACCCATCCGCAAAAGTTGTCCCTCCACCACAACCGCGAGGAATCACGAGCCTCCGCACGTTACCATATTCCGATTTGATTCTTTCCGGCAGCACTGACGGGTTCATTGGTATGTGTTTTGAATATCCTAGGCATCGTTCCTTAGTTTCTGCTTAAATCTATCCATCCATAAAATCGATGCTAACTACCTTATAGTGAGTATACTTAGAGTCTTCTCCAAGCTTGATAAGGCTACGAAATGGCCCAGTCTAGAAAGTCAACGTAGAATCCACACTAACGTTCCGTCTCTTAGCGCGTCTGGAAGTTCAACGAAAAGGACAAAAAACTCGAAGGCGTCGGTATACTTGGACAACCAAGTAGAGAAATCACTGCGGATGGTCTAGTAAATACAATCTCGACGGACGCAATGGACGTTGGCAACGGAGACGAGGAGGACGGCGACGCCGCTGCAGCAACAGCTGAGCCTTATCAGATTAAGGGTATCGTGAACGATATAGCAATCATATCTAGGGGCAAGGCGGGCGATAATGAAACCTTTAGCGTAGTCTGCGCGGTTGGAAAGGAACACCGGCTCGGGAGGTGGGGATCCAATATCAAAGGAGCCAAGAATGGCGCCGTGGTGTTCGAGTTACGGAAAAAGGCACGGAAAGGGGGTGTTGTTAAGAATGGGGTAAATGGGGTTCAAAAGGTGCCCAAAGCACAATAAAAGCAACCTGGGATGGTCCAGCAAAGTATCCTGTTGGCACAAGTGCTGGTAGAGGCTGTTTGTATATTGATTGTGCCTAGCTCTAGAGTTGCCGAACTAGCATCGCTATAGAAAAAGATACCCTGACAGATCTGTGGCCCCTTTCATGTTTTCATATTGATTGGACTCAATCATGAAGTGCAAATGCACGCGTCAAGGTATTTGCGGTGATGCTGTTCCAATCTTCCAACTTTGATATTCAATTTACCAAAGAAAGTGAGCTATAATAAGCCTAAAGTTCCTTAACCAAGTATATGTACATCTATTTCAGCCATTTACACCCAAGTAGTATATAGTTGCAAGTACCCAACCGCAGCGTCATAAGAAAGCGACGTACATAACTTCCACCGGGGGTCTCTTTTTAATTCATTCCACCCTTTACCACCGGTTCAATATATATAGGCAAAGCATCAACTCTGCATACGCTCGCTAATGATCTTATACTCCTTCCGTTGCTTCGTCGTCTTCGTGAGCGAGTGCTTCGTCTTTCCGATGGCACGGGCCAGTGGTTGAAAGACGTAATTCTCGCCTATCCAGGCAAGGATCAGGAACACGACGCCGAGCACCAGAAGCGTGACCTTGAAAGATGCGCTGATCCGCGTGAGCTGCATAAGCTTACGGAGCCAGTGCGCCGGCGCGAAGACCATGTACGAGACTATGGCGAGGGCCAGCACAATAGTTGTCATGAAGGGATCTAACAGAATAGTTAGTTAAGGTTCATGTTTGCTAGAAACTCAAAAGGACATGGGACTGTAGTGGATGAGGAAAATGTCCAGTTTCGATGACGAGCCATACAAGCGCTGGAATAAGGTACTTACAGTTCTGCGTCATTGGCTGCCGGAAAGGCCTTCCTGCACTCAGTACTATACCAATGAATACGTATTCAAAACAGGACACCAGAAATAGCGCGGTATTCTCCGAGTTCTTGATATTGGACTTCTCCGGATTTACGTGGGGTGGAATGTACCTTGTGGGAAATACTGTTAGTCAAGTACGCTTATCCTGGCTTGGGGGTTACATACCACTCCTGCTGCTGTACAATGAGGAAAGAGGCCGCTTGAATGAGAATGCACACGATCATTTGACCCAGAAGTGGTGTGAGAACCTTCCGGGACACTAGATTGGCTGTTGGTCGTTTCTTGCTCAGTACCGGGTAGGGTCCGGACCAGCCCACTGCCAGAATAGTCAGGATATTGTTTTGAGTTTTCGCTATAGGGCGTTGAACTTACTGAAAATCGCGATTGGCAATATAAGCAAGACGTCGATGAATAGGAACTAGTACATTATCAGTCAATAAATGACGTAGAGAGTATGCTGTATAGCCAATCTTACCTGAAAGTCACCCAAGTTCGAAGCCGACGCGTAGAGGAAGCTGACCGAAGTGAACTGGATTGCGGAGTAGAGACTCATATACTTGAAGCAACTGAAGCTGGTAACAAGTGCTGCTCGGCCCTCTCTGCTGCGTGGTCAGCAATTATCAGAGACAGGGCTCTTAAACAACTTGAGGACGAACCTAATAACGTCAGGGACACATCGAATATCGAATACCCTAGACGTAAATGGCGCGGCTACTGATGCTTCTGCTTCTGATAGAGAGATGCCAACGTCTGCCGCTTTCAAGGCACCACAGTCATTGGCTCCATCGCCACAGAATCCGCAGCAATAGCCGATACTTTGGAGCTTCTCGACTAACTCGTGCTTCTCATCTGGAGACATTCGCGCGAAGATCTTGCCACGGACGAGCATCTAGACAATGTCAGCTTCATACACACCCATCGGACTCCATGGAAATCAACAGCCTACTGACCTTTTGCATGACATCGTTCGGAGCAAAATCAATGATCCATCGGAAAACATCACCACTTATCGCCAGTGAATAATTTTTGAGGTTGGTTATATCATACGGCAGCGAAGCATCGCGTTCGGCCGGTACGGGGAGCGGCTGTCATGAAAAGTTTAGTCATATCGTTCAGAGAGCGACGAGTCTTTGGGGTCATACAAGTAGGGTCCGGGGGTCTAGGTGATACGCAGTGTCATCTATACTTTCCCATTGAAGACGTGCATTCGGATCACGGGAGTCGCCCTCTGCAAAACGCGGCACGAAACAGTGAGCACTTCGCTCGACCAGACCACAGTTCCTCGCAACGCTTATAGCTGTTAAGATATTGTCTCCTGTGACCATGATAGATCCGATATTCGATTGGTTGAGCTCCTTCAGAACAGCAGCCGTTGTTGGTTTCAGCTTGTTCTCAAAAATGATGAAACCCACAAACTCGAGGTCGGCTTCTACTTCTTCCCTTTTCATCTTCTGAGATTTGACCCAAGATAGTTTCTTCAAGTGCTTCGTAGCACAAGCAATGACACGATATCCCTTATGGGTATAATACGATAAAAGCTCCTCGTAATCATCAGGGACTGGGTATATATGTCAGTTTGTAGTTATACTTGTCTTTGGGGAGTAAAGAACGGAACGTACAGCTTTCAGGTCTACAAATGTCACGCATGCATTCTGGTGCGCCCTTCACGTATATATCTCCCTGTTGTTGGCCGAATCCTCGGACAATGACACTAGCTCTCCGCAATTGAGATACGAACTCAAAGGATCTCAAAACTCCAAGTTCAAGTGGAACCTAGAGAGAGCAGCGTTAGAATTCCAAGACTAGATGATATCACATCGAACGTTGCACTTACATTTGTGCCGTTGATATTCGCGTACTCATCGGTGTCGTATAGCGGCGCAGGAGGAGGCCGTGCGATGGAAGGGGAGAGGCCGCCATGCTCGTCATCTTCTTGATCGCCCCCACGTTGCACGCCTTCTTCAAACAACCAGCCCGTAAACTCAAACATCTTTAGGTCTAATGGATCTCCAACCAACTCCCCATCAATGGAACGAAGGGAGTGGCAAGTTGCCATGGTGAAAAGAGCCGCGCGATTGATATCGTATTTATCTTCGGGGCCGGACGCAAGGCTTGAGTGAGGAACTAATACTGATGCTTTGGAGACGAGATCGTTGAATCGTTTGGTCGACCGTGATACGAGCCTGACACCAAGAACATCCAAACCGTCTTCTGTAAGAGTGCCCGTCTTATCAAAGCACATGACATCGAGCTTGCCACCGACATTGACCCTTTGAGGACTTATACAAAAGATTTGCTTCTTCTTGAGCCGACTTAGCGCGAAATTGGTCCCAATCGTTAACGTAGCTGGAAGTGCTGGTGGGACTACAATGGTGATCAAGTCTAGTGCCCTGACAATGATCAAGTGCCAAGCCAGCCCGAGACGGACGAAATTGACGAAGGAAACGACGAAACCCAAGAGCGCAATACATCCCATCACCGAGATATATCGAAATGAATCTCGATAGAACTTGAACCCTGATGGCTTTGGAAACAGCATAGACCGGACGAGGGAGCCTTTCGTCGTATTAAACCCTGTTCGCACAACCATAGCGAGCGCTGCGGCCTCGTCGTCTCGATCATCATGCGGCCGCCTCGCACGGATTATCTTCGTTCCACAAAACAGAAAATGGCGAGCTGCCTCGGGCGTGATTGTCGAGGCACCAAGATTCATGATCTCTAGCGTCTCATCGGTAGCTGGAATCTTGGAGACTGGAACCGACTCCCCGGTGAGCATGCTCTCATTTACTATACAATCTCCGCTTAGTAGAATACTGTCACTAGGGAACTGCGTAAGACTAGGGTCGCTAATTTCATACACGTCTCCGGGAACCAAGTCGCTCGAGGAGACGTTTGCCCCTGAAGGAGTACATTAGTAGACGTAGACTCTATATAGCATGGCAAAATCAACCTACAGAAACCGTTGCGAAGAACGCGCACGTCGCACTCAAACCGAGATATGTCCCGCAGACGCCGCATTGTCTGCTTCCGTCAGTAACCATATGAGGGCTCAGACAAGAACATGAGCACTTACAGCACGCGTCTCAACGAGAGTGGCAATGACACTCCCTGCAGACATGACGAAAATGCATACTGCATAATAGTAGTACTGATCCAGAGACCATAGAACCAGACTCGCAATTTGAAAGACATAGAAAGGGTGGAAGACCTGATCGTTCAATTTTAGTCTCGATCGCTATATTCTGGGAAGGGTAACGCACTTCGTCCACGAGCAGCTGAGGAATCGACTTTTGTTCAATATCGATCATGTTTGCGCCAAAAACACGCTCCCGTTCTTCTTTTTCATCTCCGTCGATGCCAGTTCGAAGAGTCCGAACGTTAGTCCAATTAGGGTCTTTCCAGCCATTGCAGACGAGGAATTTATCTTTCAGTGGATGGAAAAAGAAGCGGACATAACGATATTCTAGCGTTTGTAGTTCGTTCATGATAGGATCTCCATCGTCTTCGAGTAACTGTGCAAACATTTTCTCAGGGGCCCCAAATACAGTTGAAAGTGGTCGCTCATACGGTTGACGCTTGACATTCAAGATGACCATCTCGCCCCATTGGTTCTGTTTGCTTTTGAGTTAGAACGCATGGTCTCGAACATGACGAGACGAGACAATAGACTAACCTCGAGGACAACCCATTGACACTCGCGAAGTGGGCACGGCTCTCCTATCAACTTCACTTGCCACTTAGGCAGCCAGCGCAAAAGCAGATATGCGAGGCCCAAAGTCAACAGACAAAGTAAGATGTAGACTAGGTACCCAATGCGGCCGGTCCGGAAACCCGCTATCACGATAGTGAGGTCTTCGCTAATAATGTGCAGTTTCTGACTGATCCGACCATGGGCACGACTGCTCGCATCAGTCCCGGTACTATCCGTTCGAAGGAGTCGAGCATGAACGGAGGATCTCGATTGGGTAGACGATCTCCTCCTGTGCATAGCGTAACCTTGCGCACTGCTGGTCTCGATCTCACTATCTGTGGCCTCATCTGCATCTTGGCCCGGCTCGAAGGGGATGTCGTCGACGTCAAAGGAGACGGCTCCGTCTTCGACATATTGCCGCTCAGTATCGAGTGCGTCTGCCTCCTCATCGTAGTACGTGAAGCTCGCGGTGGAGTCGGCGCGTTGGCGACGGTGGGAAAAGGCAGAAACACTCGTTGGCAAGCTCTCGGCGATGGGTCCAGAGAACAACTACGGGCAAGACGTGGTCAGCACAGAAGAGCGGACATCTACTATCGCGGCGGTTGCAGCTGAGTTGCGCACCTCATCATGAGCCATCTCCACATCCTCGAAGACGCTGGCGGTGCTCTGGTTGGAGCCGAGCCGGTAAAGAGGAGCGACGCCGGGATGCCCTCGAGGCGCGACATCATCGTTATCGTCCACGTCCATGGCGATCGCCCACTTTGGCCTCACCACTGCGCCAGCCCTCACTCAACGCCCGATGGGCCAGCAAGATATATAATTGGCACCTTTTTCGCCGCAGTGGCTTTAGACAGCTGCTCCTCGTTCGCCCTAGGAATGGGCTTTGAGGTTTCCGAGGGGTTCCCGATATCGTCGCGTTGAGACTTGGAATTGTCCAAGCAATGCGACGCTAGCCGGTAGGTAGGTAGCACATGCACCTTATCTTTCCTTATCTTAGTCCACCCGACCTAACATTTTGGGTCTGACCTCATAGCTCAATTCATACCTACATGTAGGTACCTAACCTAGTCTGGATAGTTACCTACCTTTTCATTCTTTGATGTCAATGAACAACTTGGAAGGGGGAGAGAAGCACAAAAAGAATGGCCAAGGATTTTCCTCTGGTCTAATAGAGATGCACTGGGGAGCTTTTACTTAACGTGGGATATGTTACTTTCCTGGCAGTATCCTTGGCCCCGCCGGTTTGTATACTTTATCGATTGTTCGAAGATATCGATAAGACTCACAGTGATTAGATAGTCACATTTCCTATTTCAGTAAGAAGAACTCGCAGTATGTTTGACACTTTTGTTCTTTCTTCAGGAGTTGTGACTGCTACGCATGCTGCAGTCAGTACATATACGGGCGAATGGATGGGGTTGCTTTTGATCTGGCCCATATCATTTTCTGATATGCGCGGAGACAGGTGGCATGCAGGATTGGGCAGGACTGGAGCCTGTTACGTGCAAATTCCCTACCATCTACTGTTGCCCAAAGAAACACGAAACCTGAAAGGCTGCATGTGTGTGCGTGTAGGTGTGTGAATGGCTACTCTAGCAATATTATCAGTTTACTCTTGATTTCTCTTCACAAGCAGATCCTCCAGGAAGGGTGGTCATCATGATTCCGGTTGCTGGAGCCTCATTTGCGGGAAAGTTCTGTTCGTTGCGCGTCCCCTCCATTGATCAAGATGCTTGCTAATTATCAGGTATGTTTATCACCTACCTAGAAGGCAGCCAACACGGTTCGAGGTAGTACTGTCAAGAGCCTGAATTGATCAACTGGCTGTGGTACCTTTGGGTCTAGATCTCACAGAGACTAAACGGACGCAACGTTGTGCATAAAGCAAGGCTCAAGCGTCTCCCGGCGAATACTTCCACAGGATCCGGTTCCTCTCGAAGGGATGTGAGCCCTTGTATGAAGCTTGCTCAAGTGGAAAGTAAGGGCAGATATTTGAAGTAGGACGAGCACGCAAGGAATTGTTCTTTACCACTTACACGTAGGGTCTTGTATTGGTGGTGTGCAACTGGGAGACAGACCATTGGGAAGCTACTATGTGCCTACCTTAGAAGCCTGCCCCACCTGTATCCCACCAGAATTCAACAAGGTGCACTGAAGAAACAAGTAAATCACGACTGGCATTTAGCATGCTGGTCTCACGTACAACTTCTCGGCCGAATTTCCCTAAACTGCTTCGAGTTAGGTAAAAGTATTAGCTGCACTAGCTTCCCATCAAAATTCATTACCCTATCTAACCAAAAGGCAAACACTTAATTATATATCAGTTTGTCCTCTCCCACCTACCTAGGCGCTGCAACTGTAGTGCACCTGTAAGTCCTGTAGTGTAGGTACAAGTAGGCACGGTAGGTACTCTGTATCCCCCGTGCGAGGTCGCTAGGGAATTTAAGCAAACCATGTCCAACCATTAGATAAACGTTGTCTTCCACATTTCACACACCCTCTTCATCAGAAGTCATTTATTCCTCTTCTTCCTCCCCTTCCTTTCCTCCAAAACAAGCTCCTGCCTCTCGTGTGAAATCCATTCTCTCTATACCGCTCCAATTCTTTCAGTCCTCGGTTTGCGGTGGGCTTGGTAGCAATAAATCCAGGACCGCTTCACTTGGAACCTACCTACCTGGTACAACACTCTTAGACGTCAAGACCTGCCAGACCCGCCCGCTCATCGACCGCCCTCCCACTACCTATCACCTATCAGAACCCACTATCCCTGCCCTTTTTCTCCGCCACTTTTTTCTCTACCAATCTTCCTCCCAACACTTCACAACCCTTTGTCTCGATACGTCCGTGATCAAGAGCATTCACAATGGCCGAGCCCATCAAGAATCGCCGACCTGAGGTCACTGCGCCGTATGTAGACACCCTCATCGCCATGCGCCTTTACATGTAATATTACAAGAGACATACAGAGACTAACACCAAACTCTGAAATCTAGTACCCCGCAGAATACGCCTGCCAGCAATGCACCCATTTCCTCCCACGCCCAACAACCGGGCGTTGCCAGCATCAAGGAGGGTGAGTGGTTTCTACAGCTCCTCATCTACTGACTTTGTACAACTAACTCTCTTTGGTGTAGAGGACCTAGACCGTGCCGCCGCCGCGTCCATCTTTGCCCAGAACCCCCGACTAGTGCAGATGATTCAAGGCCGCCTTGGCTCCCTAGTCGGCCGATCCTCTGGTTACATCGAGTCTCTCCCTGCTCCTGTTCGCCGTCGTGTCGCCGGTCTCAAGGGTATCCAAAAAGATCACTCGAAACTGGAGGCTGAGTTCCAGGACGAGGTTCTTCAACTAGAGAAGAAGTACTTTGCCAAATTCACCCCTCTATACGAGAAGCGCGCCAAGATTGTCAACGGCAAAGCTGAACCTACCAACGAGGAGGTCGAGGCTGGCGAGGAGGAGGATGAGGATAAGGATACGGAGAACAAGACCGAGCAGCCGGACAAGTCGTCAGAGGGTGCTAACGTAACTGGCATTCCCGAATTCTGGTTGTCGGCCATGAAGAATCAGATTTCCCTTGCCGAGATGATCACTGAACGCGACGAGGGTGCTCTTAGATCACTAGTCGACATACGAATGGAGTATCTCGATAAGCCCGGTTTCCGTCTCATTTTCGACTTCGCAACAAACGACTACTTCACTAACAAGACCCTCACCAAGACCTACTATTATCAAAATGAGAGCGGATACGGTGGCGATTTCATTTATGACCATGCCGAGGGCTGCAAGATCAACTGGAAGGAAGCACAGGACCTCACAGTTCGTGTCGAGAGTAAAAAGCAGAGGAATAAGAGTACGCAAACTAAGTATCCTCACCAATTTCGGGATTTTGACTAATTTTGTCCGCAGACACCAAGCAAACTCGTATCGTCAAGAAGACTGTACCCACTGAGTCATTCTTCAACTTCTTCTCTCCGCCCAAGCCTCCCGTGGATGAGGATGACGAGCAGTACGACAACGCCAGTGACATTGAAGAGCGCCTGGAGCTCGACTATCAACTCGGTGAGGATATCAAAGAGAAGCTCATCCCACGTGCCATTGATTGGTTCACGGGCGAGGCGTTGGCTTTTGAAGAAGTTGACGATCTTGAGGATGATGGCTTCGTGGATGAGGATGATGATGAGGACGATGATGATCTCAGCGAAGATCGTGACGATGACGAAGAGGAATCAGAAGATGATGTATGTTCTCTCAAATACTTTTCCTTCGCCTCTTTGCAAGCTAACCTCTTTTTCTGTAGGATGATGGTGCGAAGCCGAAGCAGGAGGCCCAAGAATGCAAACAGAGCTAGAGGGTGTTACAGACCCACTCATGAGGCTTCGTATCTGCTATCCAGGCAAAATCTAATGGATAAGCCATATCCGCTATGTCTTGTCGTTACTTGGGTTTGTTGCTATCTTCCTCCTGACGGTAGCGCAGCACGATTTGGTCCATTTTCACACCGCAGGGATCACGTTTGTCTGCGACTCTTTCCTCTCTCGAAAATAGACTGGTATTTTCATCAACTCTCAGGCTGCTTTCAGAATCTTGTCCTGTATTGATGATAATTTTCTTCAAGTTTTGCCCTGGCCAAGGCTAGAGCCAGGGTAGGTGATTGGGCTGGAAGGGAAAAGCGGCAGCATAAGGTCTGAAGAGACGCATGGATGAGCCAAGGAGGCTTTTGAGGTTAAGCTTATGAAGTACAATTGAAGGTACTGGCTCATTTCCACGCAATAGAGTGGCCTGACTAAAATTCAGGTGACTTTACATCTACTTTGCATACATGTATGTCTACACTGTTCACGAATTGGGAGGCTACTTTCACATATTTCCGTGGGTGATGCTGGCTGCCGCTTCTGTCTGTTTATCTCTCGTAATAGAACAGAGAGTCTGTATCAGATAATCAAACGACTGCATGAAAAGAAGGTATATGCAGTCTATTCAAACAGCTTGATGGCAAGGTTTTGATCAAGAGTCCTGAAGGCGAATAGTCGCTCACCCAACCTTTGTGATCAGTGCCCGAACTGTTCTGTATGCAAGGACGCAGAGTCGTATTTTGTGTCTTAATGGACAGATAGCCGTAGTTTCATCTCATTTGTCTGACAGTTCAAATAGCCAAGACAACTTAGCCTGTGCAATGCAAGAGTGAAAAGGGTCGCGGGTCTGAGGTTATAAAAGTAAAAAGTCATATTTGCATACACCTATTGAATTTTACGCAGTATTACCCAGGACCCGGTCAAGATATTCTAGACCGTAAGGCCTGGATGAAACGGCCAAAGACTGGAACGAACCATACAGAAAGCAATATGAAACCAAAACAGGAAGATGGCGACAACCAGGAGAGGTACTATCTTGGGTCCGGGCTGCTGGCTACAGCGGCAAGAAGTGCCGAGATGTAAATACACAACAAAACAAAAAAAGAAAAAAAAAAATCGATTAAGGAAATTTGATCAAGCGTTTACATATAAACACATAAACACGAGGTGTCTGCATCAAGGTTAATCACCAAATAGTATCAATATACAAACTAAATCTCATGTCTGTGCTCAAGTTGTTGTTACTCACAGTACTACCATACATGTCAATAAGAGAAACGCACATCGTGCCACATGGCTCCCCAGGTGCCGACCCAGGAAACTCGCGTCAGCGGAAGGGTTTATTACCCCTTAACCCTTGTTATTAGCAATGTGTAGCAGCACGTTCGTAAGGTACAGCTGATTTCGGTAGACTGAAGTCTGGGGGCCTGGATGAGAGCCCTGATAATCGGTCTCGAGGTAGTATACAATTACGAACCTAATTCGGATTAAATAGAAAAAGTAATGGCCCGGCCGCGGAGTAATAAATCTTGTCATCTATGCGCAACGCAGGGGTGACAGGACTCAAATTCAACCCATTAGTCTTACAGGTACGATTTACAGCGGCACACTTTGTCGGTGAGGTGCGCACAACCCCAGCCGCGGAAAAAAGGGTCGGCAACCAGCATCGGCTGCTTCTACATACCTAGTACAAAAACCATTTAAAGAAAAACACATACAGGAAAAGCGAACTTTGAAATGTAGCCGCTACGTGATATAAAGCGGTGAGAAGCGTGGGATGAGGTTGCGGGTACCGAGGACGTTGAGTCGCATAACCCACTAACCTATTTGCTTTTAGCTAGCTACCTTAATCTAAGCTATCTAACCGAAATTGGTAATGTAATGGTCTCAACCAGTTACCACTTATCCTACCCCATTTCTATCTGAGAAACTACGTTCACGTAGTATAGGTAGCGTTTTGTATGAAGACCAGCGTAGCACCTACTACGACTAAACTACGTAGAAGCCATCGCCTTTTTGTAGACAGTAGGAGAGGTATTAAATCACCAGCAAGTTTGCTTGCTGTACAGTACTTTATGCGCTGTACAGCATTGGCCATGTTCACTTTTTTTCTACCCCTGCCCCTAGAGCTCGAGCTATGCCCAAACAGGCTACGCACTCTCCCTTTATCCCCCAATTTCTACTCCCCCATATCGTCTTTCTTTCCCAGAGGCTGGTAGGAGCAAATAGGGTCCATCCAGCTTTAATCTGTCACCACCACGACTCCTAACCCTCGACAACATCAGCCTCCCTCGTTGTTTATGTTTTTGCTTTCCCGTGCCTCCGGGAATAGACTCAAAAGTCTCACCTAGATACCCTCCATCATCCCGCGTCGTGCGTCTATTCTGCGGCGACTCTTGTGTCACCAGTCGTCCTGTACTTTACGTCGAAACCTCCTAAACCCCGAGATACTTCTCTCCTATACTCAATGCGAATGCCTGCAGCGCTGGCTTCCTGCTAAGTTGCTCTCCGACTTTTCGATTCCCCGCGACGCGCCGCATCTGATAATCGACATTACCTCTATTTAATATCCCCCCGATCAGCCTCCCATGTCGCATAGCTACGATGTTGGTACGAGAGCGTGGCAGCCCGATGCCACTGAGGGCTGGGTGGCGTCCGAGGTTATTAACAAGTCTGTCGACGGCGACAAAGTTACTCTGACTTTTAAGCTTGAGAATGAAGAGGTATACGGATTCTACATACCTCATTGTTGCTTTGACAAAAACCATAAGCTGATCCATCCGGTGCTTCGCTAGACCAAGGAGGTTGTGGTGTCTGTAGACGCCCTTCAAAATGGCAACGACTCATCTTTACCACCGCTTATGAACCCATCCATGCTCGAAGCTAGCGATGACCTTACAAACTTGTCTCATCTCAACGAGCCTGCTGGTATGGTTTCCGTCACCGTTGTTTGCGACTTGCTTTGAGCCTTCGGTTGCTAATCCGTCTATCAAAGTTCTGCAAGCAATCCGCCTTCGATACGCTCAGAAAGAGATTTACACATACAGTGGTATAGTGTTGATAGCAACAAATCCTTTCGCCCGTGTCGATTCGCTCTATGTCCCGGGTATGGTTCAAGTATATGCTGGCAGACAGCGCGAGACACAAGCGCCACATTTATTTGCCATTGCGGAGGAAGCGTTCATGTAGGTCGAACAACGCCAGTGTCTGGAGAATAGATGTGGCTTACAAGAAATACAGAAAAATGATTAAAGATGGCCGGAATCAGACTGTCGTCGTTTCTGGAGAGTCTGGTGCTGGAAAGACAGTCAGTGCTAAATACATTATGCGCTACTTCGCAACGAGAGAATCGCCGGACAATCCGGGCGGCCGATTGAAGAAGGGCGCCGAGGCGATGAGTGAGACGGAAGAGCAGATCCTAGCTACCAATCCTATAATGGAAGCTTTTGGTAACGCTAAGACCACACGGAACGACAACTCGTCACGATTTGGAAAGTACATCGAGATCATGTTCGATGACAAGACAAACATCATCGGAGCTCGAATCCGGACGTACCTTTTGGAACGGTCGCGATTGGTGTTCCAGCCCTTAAAGGAAAGGAATTACCACATCTTCTACCAGTTTTTGGCAGGCGCCACAGACAAGGAGCGACAAGAACTCGGACTTTTGCCGGCTGAGCAGTTCGACTATCTTAATCAGGGTAATGCGCCCATAATTGATGGGGTTGACGACCAAGCCGAGTTTTTAGCCACAAAAAGCTCGCTGAAAACAATAGGAGTCGACGAAGCCCAGCAGTCTGGCATCTTCAACTTACTTGCTGGTCTTTTGCACCTTGGTAACGTTAAGATCGGCGCCTCGCGAAACGACAGTGTCTTGGCTCCTTCGGAGCCATCCCTCGTGCGTGCTTGTGCGATCCTAGGCATCGATGCGACTGATTTCGCCAAGTGGATTGTGAAGAAGCAACTGGTTACTCGTGGTGAAAAAATCGTGTCCAATCTTACACAGCAGCAGGCTCTTGTTGTTCGTGACTCCGTTGCCAAGTACATTTACTCCAGTCTTTTCGACTGGCTGGTTGAGATCATCAACAGGAGTCTTGCAGCTGATGAGGTCTTGAGCCGTGTCAACTCCTTTATTGGTGTTCTAGATATCTACGGTTTCGAGCATTTCGCAAAGAACTCTTTCGAGCAATTTTGCATCAATTATGCCAACGAAAAGCTGCAGCAGCAATTCAATTCGCACGTTTTCAGACTCGAACAGGAGGAATATGTCCGAGAGCAAATTGACTGGACCTTTATCGAGTTCTCCGATAACCAACCGTGTATCGATCTCATTGAAGGGAAACTCGGAATTCTGTCGTTACTAGATGAAGAATCAAGACTGCCCATGGGCACCGACGAGCAATTCGTTACTAAGCTGCACCATAACTTTCATGGGGACAAGAACAAGTTCTACAAGAAGCCGCGTTTTGGCAAGTCGGCATTTACGGTGTGCCACTACGCCATCGACGTGACTTATGAATCCGAAGGTTTCATCGAGAAGAACAGAGACACCGTCCCTGACGAACATATGGCGGTACTACGTGCGTCGAATAATAGGTTCCTTAAACAGGTACTGATGGCTGCCTCCGCTGTGCGTGAGAAAGACGTTGCTTCGTCAAGTTCGGCCGTTGCCAAGCCCGCTGCTGGGAGGAAGATTGGAGTAGCTGTTAATCGCAAGCCTACTCTTGGTGGTATTTTCCGCTCATCGCTCATTGAGCTCATGACGACGATTGGCAACACGAATGTCCACTATATTCGTTGCATCAAACCCAATGAAGCGAAGGAGTCGTGGAAGTTTGAGGGCCCTATGGTTCTCAGCCAGCTTCGGGCTTGCGGTGTTCTCGAAACCATCCGCATTAGTTGTGCCGGGTACCCAGGTCGCTGGACGTATGAAGAATTTGCTTTAAGATACTATCTATTGATCCCGTCGACTAGATGGCAGACCGAAATTCGACAGCTGGTAAAGGAAATTCTGGCGCAGGCTCTAGGCTCCCTGACCGGCACAGGCAACGATACTTACCAGTTAGGTTTGACCAAGATCTTTTTCCGTGCCGGTATGCTGGCGCACCTAGAGAATCTACGACAGAGCCGTATGAGCGAGGCCGCCATAATGATCCAAAAGAATCTGAGAGCCAAATACTACCGACGCAAGTACTTGGAAGCACGTGAATCTATCATCGCCTTTCAGACGCTCTCTCGAGCCCATGCTACAAGGGTTAAAGCCCAGGAGCTTCGCACGATCAAAGCGGCCACTACTATTCAAAGAGTCTGGAGAGGCCAGAAGGAGCGAAAGGCGTTCTTGCAGATCCGCAACAATGTTATCCTCGCCCAGGCGGCTGCCAAGGGTTATCTGCTCAGAAAGCAAATCATGGAGACCCGCGTGGGCAATGCCGTCAAACTCATTCAGCGCGTATGGCGAGCAAGACGGCAACTCCGTGCTTTCAGGAGTTACCGCAAAAAGGTTGTACTGGTTCAGAGTTTGTGGCGAGGTAGGCAGGCGAGAAAGGAGTACAAGACGATGCGGGAGGAGGCTCGCGATCTGAAGCAAATTTCGTACAAGCTGGAAAACAAGGTCGTCGAACTGACTCAGTCGCTGGGTACAATGAAGACGCAAAACAAGAACCTCGTCAGTCAGGTGGAGAATTACGAAAGCCAGATCAAGTCTTGGAAGAGCAGACACAACGCTCTCGAGACTCGTACAAAGGAGCTGCAAGCAGAAGCAAATCAAGCCGGTATTGCCGTCGCCAAACTACAAGCAATGGAGGAGGAAATGAAGAAGCTGCAACAAAACTTCGACGAGTCTACTATGAATGTCAAGAGGATGCAGGACGAAGAGAGGGAATTGAAAGAATCTTTACGCACCGCAAACGACGAATTGGAACGTATTCGACAAGAAACCACTCACCATATGAACGAGAAGACGACGCTCAGGGAACAACTTGCCCAAATGGCCGAAGAACTAGAGCTGGCCAGGCGCTCGGGCCCAATAAATGGAGAACTAGTGAATGGGAACGGTGTGCCATCTCTTCCAAATGGCTTGATCAATCTCGTGTCTTCCAAGAAACCTAAACGACGGAGTGCTGGTGCAGAGCCTAGCATGATGGATCGTTTCAGTGCTGCTTATAACCCGCGCCCCGTCTCTATGGCTGTGACCAACAGCCACCGCCCCGGTGCTGGTTTCGTTCCGGGCGTGGACACGATCGAGATGGAGCTTGAGTCGCTTCTGGCCGACGAGGATGGCTTGAACGAGGAAGTTACCATGGGTTTGATCAAGAACCTTAAGATTCCTTCACCCAGCACCAACCCACCCCCATCCGACAAAGAAGTCCTCTTCCCAGCCTACTTGATCAACCTCGTGACATCCGAAATGTGGAATAACGGCTTCGTTAAGGAGTCTGAGAGGTTCTTAGCCAATGTGATGCAGTCGATACAACAAGAGGTTATGCAGCACGAGGGCGAAGATGCTATCAACCCCGGTGCTTTCTGGTTGTCCAACGTCCATGAAATGCTTTCTTTCGTCTTCCTTGCTGAGGACTGGTACGAGGCGCAGAAGACGGACAATTATGAGTACGACCGGCTGCTGGAAATCGTCAAGCACGATCTCGAAAGTCTCGAGTTTAACATTTATCATACCTGGATGAAGATTCTCAAGAAGAAGCTACACAAAATGGTTATCCCGGCCATCATCGAGTCCCAGTCACTGCCCGGCTTCGTCACGAATGAAAGTAATAGATTCCTCGGCAAGCTGCTGCAGTCTAGCTCAGCTCCCGCCTACAGCATGGACAACCTCCTCAGCCTTTTAAATAATGTCTTGAGAGCTATGAAGGCCTACTACTTAGAGGATGCGATCATTACTCAGACGGTGACACACCTTTTGAAGTTGGTTGGCGTTACTGCCTTCAACGACCTGCTCATGCGAAGAAACTTCTTGTCGTGGAAGCGTGGGCTTCAGATCAACTATAATATCACTCGTATTGAGGAATGGTGTAAAAGCCACGATATGCCAGAGGGTACTCTACAGCTCGAACATTTGATGGTATGTCAATGATATTAAACATGGTAACATATCCAATGGTTAACTAACTTGTTTTTTAGCAAGCAACAAAGCTTCTGCAGCTTAAAAAGGCAACCTTGAACGATATCGAGATCATTCAAGACATCTGCTGGATGTAAGTCTGCATTTTTTAAGTAACACAGCATTGACACTAACGAATTCCTCAGGCTATCGCCAAATCAAATCCAGAAGCTTCTGAACCAGTATCTAGTCGCCGACTACGAGCAGCCCATCAATGGCGAGATCATGAAAGCTGTAGCTTCTAGAGTAACGGAGAAGAGCGATGTTCTCCTGTTGCAGGCCGTAGATATGGACGACAGTGGTCCGTATGCAATTGCCGAGCCACGTGCTATCACCGCACTCGAAACATACACACCATCATGTAAGTTGATACGCCAGAATCAATTTAGAATAGCAACTAACGTCGACCTATAGGGCTACAAACACCAAGGCTAAAGCGGCTAGCGGAGATAGTATCTGCCCAAGCCATTGCTCAGCAAGAAAAACTAGAGGCGCAGGAATACGACGACGACGACGGTGAGGAAGAGCTCGCCGATGTCGAGGAAGTCGAGGCAGATGGTGCGTAGAGCCGCACTCTGACCCCGGGACTTTCAGGCTTCAATTATCAACCGATACGGATCTTGTAATCTTGATCTGCATGACTTGAAGAAAATATATGATAGATACTGCGGTTGGCGGAAAATGACGGGTACAATAATGAGCTAAGAACGGACTGGCTTCCCATGACGACCAGCTGCGGAGCATCCGGGCCGTCAGACGAGCAAGTGGCTACTTGCGTGTACAGCTGTTTAATGGATATCGAGACATGATTGAACTAGAGAGCTCTCACGCGATCCATGGATGGGGCGTTACAATGCTGCTGTTTTTTTGTGGTTGTCACATTTGGAGGCTCACCAGACCGGGAGAAGAAAGGCGGTATCGAAGTACGACAAACACTTTGTAGTATCTATGTGTAGCGGGACTGTGCATGCGGCGGAATTCATTGCTGGGGAAGAGAAAAGACCCCTCGCCACTTTAGAGAAATTCTATACCATCGAAACATCAAGATTGATGTTTACCAGGACACTGTTACCACGGAAAGGTGGATAATGACTTAGGAGAGTTGCATGTTACATGCACGTGACTAGGTTAGCCGTCATTTATCCAATTGCCATTGTCAAGTGCATAAAAATTTCCATAAGGCGCCACTGGTACGGTACCTAATACCACTAACCTAGTACTACCCCATTGCAATCACATATCGCCATTCAAAGTATACCACTCTGCGCAGAAATCAAAAAGGGATTATTATATACGGCTTGTCGGATCGACTTTCGTTACACTTGCACAGAATAAGAGGCACTTGAAGCCTTCTCATCCACCTAAGTACTTAACCTAGATACTTCGCTATCCTACAAGGTCGCGGTCCACCAGCCATAATTCCCTGTGGATAAGGTTTTTAGATCAGTTCTGTTCGTTCAACCGTACTCGACTATTTGTTGCGTATTCTCGGCCGGACAATCATTGATCATTTACCAGACCAGAATTTTACGTGCAGAACAGAAAGATTCCCGGGCTAGAGAGGCAAGATCAAATCCCTTGTATCGCCGTCTCAGAATCAGACTGGTGAAGAGAAGGGAAACGGCAAAAGCATCAACAGGGAGCGCAGGGATACAGTTACCAAAGCAATTCAAAGAGGAAGGGAGAAACCCCAGTAAAGACGAAAAATGCGCGCAGACCCCAACATCGTCGTGACGGGGACGCCTGGCGTGGGCAAGACGACACACTGCGAGATGCTGGCCGAGCGCACAGGTCTTCGCCATGTGTCGGTTAACCAGATAGTCAAGGATAAGGATTGTCATGAGGGCTGGGATGAGGAGTACCAGAGCTGGATCGTGGATGAGGATAAGGTGAGTTATTGTTCCTTGTGCTGATTGGATCTTTTCCATCATTCTCTTCTAAGTAGTCTTGTTTATTATACGGTCTCGAAGAACAAAAACATTATGCTGAGAAAGTTGTATCGCATAAGTGGGAATGATGAAGTCCTCGTTTTAGAGATGAGAGACTATGGCGAAGACGGAGTCAAGACACGAAGCTAACTGAACGGGTAACTATATAGCTACTTGATGCCCTCGAGGACGAGGTGGCGGCGGGCGGCTGCATCATTGATTGGCATGCCTGCGAAATATTTCCAGAGCGATGGGTTGATCTCGTCGTGGTGCTGAGGGTGGACACGAGTACACTATACGACCGGTTGAAGGCGAGGTGAAGATTCTACTTTTATTCCAGCCCTGTCATTTCCCCCACAACATCATGCTAAACCTATTGTCGCCGATGGTGGTATCTCTATAATATTAGGAATAGCACATACAAACAGAAGGTGATAGCTAACAAGACGGTGCATGTAGGAAATACCCTGAGAAGAAATTGCAGGAGAATCTGGATTCCGAGATCATGGATGTGCTGCTACAGGAAGCGCAGGACTCGTATGACGAGAACATCGTCGTCGAGCTTACGAGCAACACAACGGAAGAGATGGATAGCAACGTGGATCGCATCGAGGCTTGGATCAAGCAGTGGAAGAAGGATAATCCACCTGATGGCGACAATGATGATGGTTCGGACTGAGATACGATTGATTACTTTCTGCACATTAGCTTGGCAGAGGAATATATCCATCATTCGTAAAGTTAATATGCTGAATGTCTTGAGTCTAACTACAACGCATCGGTCATATTCATTCTATTAGTTTTATATTCCACGACTGTATCCAACCGTGAACCACTTGGTAAGCGCAAGTGACCAAGACTGTTAGATGGTACAGCAATTGCTGTTAGTTCGAAAAATACCAACTATAGCGCTGTACAGGGCCCGCCAAGAGCAACCAGCGAGCGGGCCGAGTTCGCAGCACGATTCAGAAGCCGGACGGGCATTGGTGGACGCCGGATGTGTCACTGGCCGCCTGAGTTTGTGAATTGAAGCTTACAAATTTCATACATTAGGTATTAAACACAGCATAGAGTGAGTGTGTAACACTAGAATACGATCTCTTACGAAGGTATTTTTATGGTATATAAAAGCCCCTTCCAAAGAGACTTATATCGAGCCATGAGATCATCACATTACAACCACTTTAGATAAGATAGCATCATATTGTTTCCACAAACACCACTGAACATATACTCTTTTTACATCGCTTCCCACTTACCTCGAACTCTACTAACTACCTAAACTAGGTCACGAAAAACCTGTGACACTTCCCCCTTCATAAGCAACCTTCAAACATTTCCTTCGAAAAGAAAAGAAACCAGAAATAAATCCCAAAACCCCCAGCAGAGCACTATGGCGGCAACAGCAGTACCCCGCGAAGTAAACTTCATAACGGGAAACGCAAACAAGCTGTCCGAGGTGCGCGCTATCCTCGAGCCTACGGGCACCGTCGTGCGCAGCCAGGCGCTGGACCTGCCCGAGATCCAGGGGTCCCTCGAGGACGTGACGCGCGAGAAGTGCCGGGTCGCCGCCGACCTCGTCAAGGGTCCCGTGCTCGTCGAGGACACCTGTCTCTGCTTTAATGCGCTGAACGGACTGCCTGGGCCTTATGTGTATGTCCTTTTTTTCCTCTCTTTTTCTCTCTTTTTTTCTGATGTTGCTTTTATCTGTCTATCCTCCTTTTATTTGTCTTTTTCCTGCCGGTTTTTTTTTTGGTATGGTGAATAGGAGGACACAAGAAACGAGTAATGAGGGGATTGTGCGTTTGAGTAAGGAATTAGTGGACTATAGCCGCGGTTGAGAGAGCGAGAAGAAGAATGAATGAAAGAGAGACTGTTCGCTGACTTGGTAATCCTTTACGATAAAAACAGCAAATGGTTCATGAAATCCATCGGCCACGAGGGCCTCAACAATCTGCTCGCCGCCTACGACGACAAGTCGGCGCAGGCCGTCGCCACCTTCGGCTTCTGCAAGGGTCCCGGACAGGAGATTCTGCTGTTCCAGGGACGGACGGATGTGAGTACCTCTTATCAACCTTTATCTCCGACTACCTCATTTTGTCCAGCTTAAAGAAAGCAATGTGTTTCGAGGAACTAAAGATACTGACCGACTCCTACCGTACAGGGTAAGATCGTGCCTGCTAGAGGGCCGACTCACTTCGGTATGTATGGTGAATAGCCCTCGCTCCGTGTCCGACTGACCCATCGCCTCCCTCTTCTCCTTACATCATCCTCTCCAATTTCTCCTTAATCATCAGCTTTCAGTCGTTTATTCATCTACAACGACAACTAACTTCATATCTAGGCTGGGATGCAGTCTTCGAATACGAAGGCGAGACGTAAGTTTTCCCTTCTTGTTAATTGATTCACTTACACACCCGTCACCCCCCACCCCCTTCCCGGTCTCTGAATATGTGATCCCAAGGAAAGAGAGCTAACGATTCATCTACCAACACAGATACGCAGAAATGGACAAGGGCAAGAAGAACAAGATCTCACATCGTGGAAAAGCCCTTGATGAGCTGAGACGGTGGATGGAGGGCGGCGGCATGGACTAAGCCGATAACTTATTACACATCAGTCGTCGAGTCGATAGAGGTACGACGAGGCACATAAATGAGTCGATCCCGGCGTTAAGACTATCTAAACAGCAAAAGTCAAAGAAAGGTACGAATAAATGGGCATAGAGGACTTGGAGGTCGGTGTTACCAGAGGGGGTAAAATACAACGGACACAAGTGAATTAAAGCCTGTGATCAAGCTTTTGCAGCATGGTGGGAATTGACACATTAAATTTGCATAAAGGTTTTCATGTGAACGCTGCACATATCGGACACCTCACCATACGTAAACATGATCACCAAAAGCAAGACTGGAAAGGATATGCTAAGAAGACCTCGATAAAGATCAATAAGCTATGGATTGGCTGTCTGTACATAACGTTTCTGTAGATATCTATGATCATTCGGGCTTTCGACGCCCAACGCAAACTCGTCGATTTCGCTTGCTGATTCCTAACACTAGATTTCCCACATTAACCGAGAGATAAACTAAAGCGAGTTGAAGGGTGAATGGGGTAAGAAGAGAAGATATATCGTCTGATAGCCTCGAATCTAAGTTAGTTAGTCTATTCTGAATCTCGATCGTTAGGCATAATCAGTCTTTAACCTGCCGAAGGGTTTAAGAGTTAGCAATCGCCAAGGAAAACGTGTCTCATATATCAAGGCGGGCCAGCTTTCATAGATAGCAAAAGCCAAGCGAGGGTAAAAGGCGGTGAAACTAGCGAGACATAGGGATACATATGTCATACCTCAAGATCTCAAACTCATGATACTTCTTCAAGTAGTTATTCCCCCTCCGATAAAGCCTCAACATACCGTCCGGACTCCGGTGTATCGCGTGTCGAATCTTGCCCTTATCCTCGCCCGCCCGGCCAACGAGCCGAGTGACCGCGTCCGGGTCGTGGAACATGGGGTCGAAGACGAGGAGCTTGAGAGATCCGGAGGCCCGTCGTTCGAGACCCACGATGGTCAAACTATGGCCGCGGTGCTGGAAGTAGATGGGTGGTAGGTTTGTGCGGCGGATCTTGTCCTTCGGGTCGAAGGATGCCTTTTCGAAGTACCGCTGCACGGAGGCGAAGAGCGCTGTTTCGGCTACGCCGGGCTTAGGGGATTTGAATCCTTCGACTTCACATCTGTAACGTTAGAGCTTGGTCGTTAGCATGTTGCAAACATAAAGATAAGCACTCGCCAGAGTGCCTGTGGTGGTCTTCAAACGTACGGGATCTTGAGACCGACAAACATGGCTTGTGCCTAATGAAATTGGCACGTTAGCGACATATTCGTGATTTGAGGAGAGAGATACGACTTGAAGAAGGCCTCAGTGCAGCCTCAAATCTTACATCTGGAGTCCCAATATATTTCCGCGTCCCCCTTATGCCCCCTGTCTCTATCCTTCCGGAGGCGTTGATGCCCATATCCCACGCGTTTTCGATATACTCCTGGATCCGAAATATACTTGGGATCTTGTTGCTGAGCTGCTCTGTGCCCTCGGCATGAGCGCCTACGATGTACGATGAGAGCATTTGGATGTTGCGGTAGCCGCAAAATCCGCCTAGTCAGCTCATCAGCATCCTGTCCAGATTACAGGCTTGCGGAGCACAACACGTACCTTCTCCTCGCAGCTTAGAGATGTGTTGAACAGCCGGATCGCACAGGAAAGCGTATTCTGTCGACGGACTTTGTTCTAATAGTCTTGCGAGCGCCGGTATGATCCCTATCATCCTCAATAAGTAAACTGATGTATGACAAAGAACAAGTGCTCGCGTCGTGTAGTGAGCCTGAATCCGTAGATTTTGGGTATTGACAAACCTTCGGCGCTTGTATATTTTCCATTCTTAAGCAATGCGACGAGGGAATCCGGCATACGATTCTCGTAAGCATGTTTTCCCAGCTCGGATCTCTGTTATATCGTGTCAGCCCAGACATCATGTTTCAACGCAGATTTCAGTAGGCCAGCAAGTCATGAGAAGGAGTCTTACGCCAAGGCGCTTCCGTGGTGCCTTTCCATCGACTAAATTTTTTTCTGAGTCCTTCATTTTCCTAGCATGTCGTCGGTTGAAGATCTTCTTCCAAGCATCGACAGTGCTGTCGTGGTTCGTTGGTGACCGAGCCCGCTCGCGTGCATGTTCACGGTTTGAGCGAGCTACGTCTTCTGGACGAGAGTAGGGGGAGTGATATTCTCTCTCATCCCCAGCGCTCGACGCAACAACAGCCGCAGCCGCAACTGCGGCGACGTCACTATCAATAGTTGGCTCTTCATTTTCCTCCATTCCATGAAAGTTGATGTGATCTTCCAGTTCAGCTATGCCGATCTGCTCGAGGCATCCATCGACGGGGCATTCTACGAAGAGCTCAGCATCCTCATCGCTATTAACGTCTTCTTCCGTTGCCGGAGTATCATCCCTGCCCCTAGACACATCTATATCTGGGTCTGCAACAAAAGGAGACGGTCCTTCGGCGTGCTGCTCTTCCATATGCTATACGATGTAAGTCAAGTGATGCACGGGATAGATAGCTAGATGCCTAAGATGTTGGGCCGAACTGGTTGAATACACTAGAAGAGGAACGGTTGGAAATATAACACCTAAAGGGGCACTAACTTACCAGCAAGATATTGTATTCAATATCTGTCTCGTATCCGCATAGCGGACAGGTCATAGTATTAGTTTGTGCAGACATTGCGGTGTAGAGATGACGACGGCGATGGTGCAGCTCTCTCGAATGCAGGACTTGTTACTTTATTGACTATTTGGGTATGTGGAGCTCAAAAACAGACCCCCTTAATCGTCTGGAAGACACACAGGGAAGAGAACATCAAGCAGAAATGTCTTTATACCTCTGCAAGGCAAATCGTCGAGTACTGGCTGGAAGGGTCCACTAAGGCGAGGCGACAACGCCGGGAGGCATCCAGGCGCATGTCACTGTCGTGGCACGTCGTCGTGGTCGATGGCTGAGCTGGGACTTTGATAAGTCTAGTTTCGGCAACGTTTTATGTACGCTTATTGGTACCTGTCGTGACCGGTTTGACAAGGGGGTGGCAATATAACGGGCAGTCAGCAGGCCTGCTTATTTTGCAGTCACGATAGAAAAAGCAGCAGCAGCAGCTGTATGTGCTTCAGCTTCCTTTTTTTTGTATGCCGTCGTTATGTGGTGTATTTTTACAGCCTACTTCAAGTAGGAGAAGGCGAGTATTGAGCAAGTAGGTAAGTACCTACCTAAGGTTAGTCCGTGGTTGCCGGAAGCGTCCGAGACTTGTGATGGCTCGTGCTCAGTTTCCTCTTATTAGTTATGGCTCCAAAAGGATAAATAGCCAAATCCACGTCAAGTCGCACGTTGAAGGTAAATTCATCAATTCATAGTGTAAGCGTTCTATAGAGAAGAAGTTGTTGAGGGTAAGTAGTGATGCGCCAATCTTCAGTTGAAGATGTTTTGCAATATGGTCGGTCTGTAAGGGCATTCGGACAGGTGCTTGTGCTACCCTTCCCCCACCTATACATGTACTACGTAAGTGACCTTGCTTCTATGGATATAAGTTACAACCTAATTAGATAAGAACATTGAATGTAAAGCCGCTAAGTTACTATAGCTCTTGCTTATATAATTTGGTGAAGAGATAACATAACATCTTAGATACAAAAATATAAATTATCAAACATCCATATACAAAGCTAGGACGGCCGCGCCCCCGCTAACGTTATTTGCAGTGCATGGTACCTGAGTCGTTTACATGGCGGGGAACCGTCCCGTATGCACTCCAAGTAGGACAAGTCTTATGTAAACGCCGAGTACTACATCCCAAGAGATAGCAGAAGACAGGCATTACCCTATGCTAGACACGGATAATTGAGCGTATATTGCCTACTGATATTTTGACAAATTTTTTATACTACCAGGCGCCAAAACGAAGGATCATGCACATAAGACTAGCATGACTCTGGGAACCGGCCTACTTAGGTATTCTTATCCAGTGATAGCCGTCTCTTGAGTCGTTCTCAACAATAGTAAGTACGCCGGATAGCTGGTTATTACCACGATATATATGCAAGATACTTAAATCCAGAAAGCTCATCTCGACCGGTTACAGAGCCGGTCACGTCTAGCAACACCACATTTCTTGGCACGCCTATGTTTCAGCAAGCATTCTGCAGCAGAAGTAAAGAAATTACCAATAAATATATATGCATATCACTGACGCCGTGAAACGAGCTGGTTCTATTAAGGTGTAATGTTATAGTTGTCGGCTGATCAATCAGTCAATCAACAAGAAACCCGGCGTCCAACAACGGCGGCAAGATGCCACCACCCTCAACCATCAAAATGAGAAGAAAAACCGCGATGATTCCAACCATACATCCCATACCGTGACCGACCATTAGCCCCTGTCTAAAATCAGAGCGAAAAAATCACTAGAATTCCCACTGCGCATGTAATTCCCAGGTTTCATGATTCCACATGCACACCATTCGTATGCCCCCTAAAATCTGCGTTGAAATCTTTCGTGACACTACCTCTCTAGAAGTTTGTCGGGCCTCCGAATTTCCTAATCCTCTTCTCTCTCCGCGTGGACGTAGGCAGCCTTCACATAATGTCACACTTCCCACCGGCCGGAGCCTCGTTGGGGTTCTGGGACTTGTCCTCGATCTGCGCAATCAGGAGCTCAAAGGCCTTGCCGACGTTCTCGTTGTAGCGGGCGCTGGCCTCGGTCCACGCACAGTTGAACTTCTCCGACAGCTTGCGCCCGTCCTCTTGGCTGACCTGGCGCTGCTCCGGCCGCAGATCGCTCTTGTTACCCACAATGACGATCGGGACCCAATCTGTACCCTGCGTTGCCCATTAGGTTAGCCAGCCCCCTCTCATGAAGTCATTCCATGGTCCTTGGTCGACCGATTGGAGGATGAGTATTTAATTTTGGAAAGAAAGGGGAAATGAGGTGCAGTGGAGGAGTGAGGGGGAAAGGCAGGCGGACAATGGAGGAGGGGTGACGTACGAGGTGATTTAAGATCTTCTCGCGGATTACCTGCACCATCTCGAAGGACGGGAGGGATGAGACGGAATATACTAGCATATAGCCATGGATGCCAATGAAGTGCTTCGAGTTGAGAATGCTGTATTCATCCTATCGCGCAACGGGGATGATCGTGTTAGTAAATGGAGTTTTGTGTGTGCGGAATAGGTAGGTCTGCCTCATACCTGGCCGGCAGTGTCGACAATCTCGGTCGTGAAGTCCTGGCTTTTATGTCGAATCGTCTTGCTAAAAGTATTCTCGATGGTCGGGTAGTAGCTCTCGACGAAGTGGCCATCGACGAACTGAACTGCGAGCGAGGATTTGCCTGTATTCCGGGCGACATGTCGCACAGTCAGCAATGACGGACTCGACGTGTGGTAAGATACATATATATAGGTTGGGGGAGTTAGGGTTCGCGGTGAGAATCTGGGAGTTGGAGGAGGAATCGTACCAACGGAGCGGCTGCCGACAATAGCGACTTTCCGCTGCTTCGGCGGCGGCGGCATTAGATTGGCGTGCTTGGTAGGTGGTGCACGATAACTAGGTGAGCTATAGGTGAGCACTGCAAGGTTCGCCGACCGGAACGGGAACAAGAACGGAGAGGGGTTATGATAACGCTGTACGATAGTGGTCGAGTTATCGGAGGGCCGAGGGTGGATGAGGGGTGGGATATAACGAGATTACGCAGCAAAGGCGGCAGCGGGCTAAGAGGTAAGGTAGGTAAGGTAGGTACGTGATAACTAACTAGTAGGACTGTCAGTCGTACATACCTCTTTAGGTTCTACCTTGTGCGATGTATATCTGCCCTGCTGCGGCCAGGCCTGTAGACGATGACGTGATGCTGTTGCTCAGCTGGTGCTACAGGCATCCGATGTGAGATTTGATGTCTGGAATTTTTCTATGGCAGGTATTTTGATTGCATGACGGAAGAGCAAACGCATTTGGCTGAAGCACTTACAAACATGTGCCTGCCTTTATCCCGTCGTCACCAAGTTTAAGTCAGTCTCGGTAGTCAAGAAAGGCGGGGCAGAAAGTGGAAACGATCCAGTTTCGGTGCAAGTCGTGAATCAAGCAGACATGTAACTAAACTACAAGTAGTTCTTTCACGAAAACTACCGACATACTTCATGTCCTTACGTACCGGGCGACGGCATCACAGATTGCCGCACCCGCCCTGTCGCCCCAATCTGCGATTTCATCACTGACACAAGAATCATATAGATGACTCGAACTATTTGAACACCAAATTGATGCTTTCTTTTCCTTAAACCATCTGATTCATTACCGTATCTTCATTGGGGTTGGGTATTTGGTCCTTTGCCATCTATGCATGTGTATGGGTATTTATATCGATGATGATAGACCTCGCCAGTATACCCCCTACCATAAATTCATGTGCAACCCTCTACCCTGTCCTTGATATGCCTATCTGGAAAAAGTAAAACATCCTAATGCTACATGTCTAATGTGTCATTTATCGTGAATATGCAGAAACATCGTCGTCCAATACAGATGCTGCCACTGCCAAATTGCACGCGCTGGGGCAATACGAGTAGCAGGAATCGGGCACATACATGTCAGCTTCAGTCGTGAGCTGCCTTTTCTTCCAGTTGTTGAACCAACTCCTGGAGGCGTTCAGCGTATGTGCCACCATGGCGATCGCTGTCATCACTTTCGCTCATGGCATTTTCCACCTGCTCATAATGAGCGATAAACTCGCGAATTGACCCAACTAAGGGGCCGATACTTTTGGCCGAATGACTGTGGATAAGCTTATGTCGCACAGGGCCGTGTAATGACAGATAACCAAGTAACACGGACAAGTAACCAAAGGCTACATTAAGGTGAGTCTTTTCCATAGAGTCGGCCTAAGCCACGGCTGGTTAGTTCTACCTCCACAATCACAAGCCTGGATATACTTACCTCGCCTGTTCGGCGATGGTTTTCTATAAAGAGCCGAATCAGCTCTTGTATCGGTTCCCGACTCTCATATCGGCATTCATCCACCATCTGCCGGACTGGCCCGCTGTGCTCGGCAAAGTTGATTAGGATGCCGAGCCGTAGGACCAGGCCGTCTATTATCCCCTCTGCCCATGTTCCTTGGGCGATGAGGGTCAAAGCCTGATTGAAGTTACTGGAAATGGAGGAAGTTAAAGCTGACAAAAGTCCTTTCGAGGCGAAGACGTTAGGAGCTGCGAGATTGTTATTGGTCACGTTGATAGTGAGTTTTAGAATTAAATCTTCCACTATTTTAGCATCGTGTGCGGGCGTCCGAAGTGATGTATAGAAAACATCAGCTATAATTGGAAGGTATCGTATTGCCCATTCACTATTGCCGCCCTGAGTTGCTGCTATACTCACAGCATGTGCATCTAGCACAGAGAGTGCACCGCAAAGCTCGATTAAGCGCGCGGTCTTCGGGTAATCCCAGTACTCGGGATTGTGACTGGCATCTGATAGTACCTCGAAAAGATGCTTCGTAACGGCTTCTGTAAAAATTGTTGAGTCTCCGCTGATAAGTGCGCCTTGAGCAATGAGAAGCTGAAGGCATTTAATGGCGAGACTCCTTGGCGAGATGAATGAAGGCTCATCCCTATCCCAAATCGGCAGTTCTCGAAGCAGGCCTTCTATGACAGCAATCGAGTTCTGGCTTCGCTTGGAGAGATTACTCTTGCGATCTTTCGCTACCTTCTTAATGTCGTCGCCCATGCTAAGCAATCGAACAAATAGTAGGCTGGCGTCCTCTGTACGAAGCAATTGAACTATGTGAGCTGAAGGCCCTTGAGCAATAAATGCAACAAGAGAAGACAAGATAAGGTAGCCGCAAATAGTATCTGTTTCCTTTCCGATATGTTTGAGCATCACACTTTCGACGCCATGGTCACGGCATTGTCGTATAAAAGTCTTGTCTCGTAATTTTTCGGCCACTTGTAACAACGCGGCACGGCGAGACGACAAGGCGCTGGTGCTGGGCTCGCCTATCTGGTCAACCAAGTCTTGCATTGCGTCTGCTACGCGCGAATTGGCGCCCGCTTGCCGAAGTTCGTGGATACCCCGAAGTTTTGAGCTGGGTGACTTGCCAGTAGTACCATCGTCATCATCAAAATCGAACGCACCTGTTGCCGATGCGGACTTCTTAGGGCCGTCAAGATCCAGACGTCTTCGGGAGTAGGACGATTCTTCCGGGAGGACTAGAGATTCCAGTAAGTTATCCTCTTCTTCGCGTACTTTTCGTCCTTGTCCATAAGTATATTTGAGCGCGCTATTAGACCGAGTAAATGTGCGTGTCCCTGTGGCCGGCGCCGTCCTGGTCTTAGGTTTAGGGGTTTCTGGCAAACTTTGGCTGTCCAACTCAGATGCATTGCTGGACTGACTGAGCGTGGTTTGGCTCGAGGTAACTTGTGTGTCGACCTCATCTTCACCTAAGCCAATCTCGTCATTCGACTCTTGTTCCACCAGAGCATCTATCAGTCGTTTCCGTGGCTTCTTTGCAGGACTGGGACCTGAGGGCTTATCAATAGGTAACGACTGGCTGTGCTCTTTCGATGTGCTAGCAGATGGCGCGTTCGATTGTTTTGATTTTAGAGCCGAGTTTCGCGCAAGATGCAAAGGTATTTGTTGTTCTCGTTGAACGGGCTGCTTCCGCGTACTCTTTCCCAATAGCGCATTCGCGGGCTTCTTTTGTTCGAGAATGTGAGACGATGGCTTGGAAACTCTAGGCGGTGTAGGTGTGGGTGGAGGACTAGAGAGCCGGGGCTCGACCGTCTCGATGTCCATTGGATCAAATGGAGCGCGTTGTTGAATGCCAGCATGGTCCCTACCACCAGATCTACCACCAGATCTCATGGTAGGCCTGGTTTCGGGTTCTGTGATACGCGACTGATGGACTTGAGGCGCAGAAGAGAGATTTCCACCTTCTGATTCGTCTGTGACCGGCTGCAATCGTTCTCTAGGCTTGTAAATCTGTGACGCTTTGCGCTTTCGATCGGAGTTTGCTATATTTTGGAAGGATGTCGGCCTTGATTGCGTGCTACGATTTTGTTCGATACTGCTAGAGCGAACAGGTGGCGATCTGAGCTTGGGCGAAGAGACGGGGGGAGGAAGGTGGTGTGCTACGGCTTTATCAGATGCAGTGATAGGATCGTCATCGGACACAGACTCGGACGCGGTCGCGGGCGTGAAAACAGTCTTTGGTAGCCTCCTCCTTCCTGTTTTGCCATATGTGGCTACCATCCGTCTCTTGCGCTGTGCGCCCAAATCATATTCGACTCCCATGATTGCTTGTGATGCCGATTTTGTAGCGAGATGAAAGAGACGTCGCGGAGCTTGGATTTCCAGAGAGATTGGGTCAAGAATGCTTCATTTTTATGACCCTGCCGACGGGATGTAGGAACAGGCGGGTATTAGATGTCGAGTATGAAGTCAATCGCAATTTGGAGGTTTAGGCTTGTAATAGATGACCTAAGAATGGTTGCGACCAGGGTAGAGCGTCTGCCACTACCCAGATATGGTTCGTGTTGTTGATGCGATTGCGCGAGAAAAGAAGGCTGCTGCGAATGAATTGGAGCGGAACAGCGGAGCGTGTCGAGGGTGGATCGCAACTAAGTAGATGAGCAGGCGAACGTCTTGCAGGATGTAGACAAGGTGAGCAAAACCAGAGATAGGCAGCAGGCGGCCGCCAGCTCAATGGGTAAACAAAGGAATGAGACTTCAGTGTGTTGTATGTCGGTAAAAACAATGTACGTTGTAGATGGTAGACCGGGAGTTGCGGCTGGCAATGGCAATTGATGGTTTGATGGTTTGATGTCAACACCTATCCAGAGAAAGGCACTTCCGGTTGTGGCTAAGCCAAGAGCAAAGGGGTTCTTTCCGCTGCAGGAGTGTCTACGATAGGTAAAGAAATGGGTCCCATGCTGCAGGTTGTCTTGAACCATACTATTAAGTGTAACTTACCCGCAATGCCGCAATACATAAGGTAGGTACCTAGGTAGACAGTATTACCATTAGGTACTTATATGAATTACACTATGCGTGAGCCCATCGCCCTTGCCAGGAGAAAACATTGTGTTTACTAGGTACATGTAGGTATACAGCCGATTTCACATGTTTATATCTAAAGGGAGTAAATAGCAGAACCTTGAAGCAGGTACGCTCTACCTACCTAAGACATGCACCTTCCCATGTAAAAGGCGGGGTTAGTTTAGGTAGGTTACATGTCCTTAGTTCCAAGTTTGAACCTTCGTAAGTTTAGAACTGTTTACAGCATATTTTAGTTAGACCCCCGTTACCTAAAACTGCAAGATAAGGTAACAGCCAAAATATATCAGCTGAGCAAACAAATCGAACCCATGGGCGTCAGGTTTGCTTCAGCTGTAGCTTGGGAATTACTTTCTTACCATTAACCTTATATATTCTACCACGTCGTCTTTGACACGGTTGCATTCGTTGGTTCAGTGGTACACCATCTTAAATCGAGCATTGCATCGCACTTCAAGTGTAGTTACCTCCACACATTTTGTTCATACGTAGGTTGATCGGAGGTCCCCGATGATCACCAAGTCGAATAGATGCGATGATCAATAGCTAGGTACTGACCAGTCTTCACAATCAGCCCTCGAATCTTATTCAGGAATCCGTCGCATTCTTGCTCAGTTGCATATCATGGCATCGGCACCGGGAAAGCGCCCTCACGTGGGACCTACTCAGTGTGTAGGGCCAGACTATCGATCTGAGAGTCAAAAGCCCATTGCTACTGTGTCAACTGAGGTGAAATATGAGACCGTCACTACTTTGCCTCAAACACCACAGCTCATTGCTCTGCTCACGTGAGTTATTTCCCCCTCTGGCTTTCGAGGGAAACCAGCCAACACCAGCTTTCCCCACTACTACTACCCTGCACACAACCTCTCTACAGGCTCGATTTCCACCCACTTACGATGCCGGTGGTCACAGGAAGATTCGGGATAAGAACACTGAACGTGCTGATTTCATCTTCTACTCGAATCGGATTATTCGTCTGCTCGTCGAAGAGGGGCTCAACCATCTCCCAGTTGTCGAACAGACTGTGACCACTCCTGTAGGGCGTAACTATGCTGGTCTAATGTTTCAAGGCAAGATCTGTGGTGTGTCCATTATGAGAGCAGGCGAGGCTATGGAACAGGGACTGCGAGACTGCTGCCGGTCTGTGAGGATTGGAAAGATTCTCATCCAGCGTGACGAGGAGACTGCACAGCCAAAGCTCTTTTACGATAAACTTCCCGAGGATATTGCTGACCGATGGGTACTCCTGCTTGACCCCATGTTCGCCACAGGTTAGGATGCCAACCACCCTTTTTTGGGAGTGAAGGCTAATATCGGTTTTATTATTAGGAGGGTCCGCCATTATGGCCGTTGAAGTCCTCAAAAACCGTGGCGTGCCAGAAGAGCGAATACTCTTCCTCAATTTAATCGCCAGTCCCGAAGGTATCGGAAATTTCGCCACTAAGTTCCCGAAGTTGAGGGTAGTCACAGCATTCGTCGACCAGGTATGTCCCTTACTACCATCGATCATATCCAGATGGTGGCTAATCATAGTGTCATAGGGCCTCGACTCTAAGAAGTGAGTAACAGAATTGATTGATGCAATTTTCATAGCTAACAGCAACCTAGTTACATTGTGCCTGGACTGGGAGATTTTGGTGACAGGTTCTATACCATGTGACGGCTCACAAGATGCATCAGTAACCAGTGCAGCCGGGAAATACCACAATGCTAGCGCCAGAAACAGGGTTTATTTGGATGACCGGTCCTAGTTAAGATATATCTTAAGTCAAGGCCACAGTAGTGACATAAATAACAACCTCCAAGAGGCCGAGTACAGTAATACCTGTAGGTTCATCCTAAAGGCTTTCAAGCTCGGGGATACCGTGTAAATAGACGGCCAATCTTTGGGATGAGAGCAGGTTGAAGCAGCAGCAGCACAAGTCAAGATGGCCAGATCTTGATCAATAATCGTCATCATCGCCAACAATGCCCTCACCCTCGTATCTGTGGTCGTCCTCTTCGTCGTCGACTTCGCGATCTGCCATGGATGCTCGGGCACCAGGACGGGTAAAGGGGGTCGAACCGGAAGCTCTGTCGTTTGCTGCTTCTTTAGCTACAGCATCTGTATGCATGTCAGCACCGTAATTTTCATCTTGCCACGAAGGCAAAACCAGCGGGTCTTTCAACATACCTGCAGCGTCAACCCAGTCGCTGTAAACATCGATAGCTTCCGAGAGGGTATTGATACCACACTGAAACTGTTGGCCACATACCGCACACGATAAATTACCCACGCCCGCTTTCTTATCTAGCTTGACGTGTACAGACTTCTCGTGATTGCAGAACAGGCAGGTGAATTCTTTGGATAGTCCCTCGCGCTGGAGTTGTGTCTCGTCAGTAAGAGTAGGCTGCAGGCGGTATCAAATCCCAGTGTATCCAATCCCAGCGACTTTAAGCCTCCGTGGGGGGGCTGCGTACCTTCTTAGGACCCTGAGGTTTTCGCGAACTCTTCTTGCGTTTACCCTAACACAAAACCGTCATCAGTCTATCACTTTACAGCAGTATTTCTGCGCTCTCAGTACTTACCATGGTGAATGTGTCGACTCAGGTGGTTCGTGGTTGTTCCGGAGGGCGACACAAGAAGTTGTGTACAAAGTTTGGTCCGGAGGCGCAAACAAAACAAAGGGTCTTTTTTCCAAAGCCAAAGGGAGGCCAACAAGAAATGACGTAATTGCGCCTGTGCGCCCAAGATAGTTTTAAGTCAGGTTTGTTGCGAAAACTAGGGCTAGGCTCACATCGCAGTCGAACATTGCTGTTTTGAAGCGCCAGCGATTCACACAATGCACGGGTCGAATGTGATGTGTTCGCGTTGGTTCAACATCGCAACGGCTTGCTGCAGCAGACATGTCATGTTAGGTAGCACTAAACCTTTGGCTCTGGAGAACAGATGCGCCTACGCCACAGCTCAGCCACCACCGTTGTCAGGGGATTAATCGATAAGGCCAACTCTATTGATTCTTTGACCATGCCACTGGGTAAAAACCTCCTACACTTACACAGCGGTAAAGAAGATACTTCTTACGGATTAAGATACAGGAGAATGCGCTGCCTCCCGTGAAATCCAGTGGAAAAACGCAGGCCCGTGGCATGTGTCTAACGCTGCTATCCTTTGGCGGAACGGCCCTCTACCTGACGTTAATCTCGATGCAATCACTTAGAACTTACCTGACACGGGGAGGCCCTACAACCAGGTCATCTGTTTCGAATTTCCTCGTGCTTACCTAAAGAGAGCCCTTCCCCAAAAAATCGCCAGCCATAGGAGAGGTGTTGAGTTTCTCGTACTGCCCAGCAGCAGAACAACCGGTGCACATCGGCCTTTTGTTCTTAACTACTTTGCCTTCTTAAAGCGCATTAATTCCTGATTTTCTATTCTAATTCTGCCTGGCACGGGCGGTCTTGTTTGTATAAGCGTTAAATAAGGGCCGGTTAAAGCCCGTCCCGACGTCTGCACCATAGTGCTTAATGGCCGTATAATCATCGATTAGTACGGCCAACTTTGCAGCGCACATGTACCTACTGTTTTCTGGTCTATAAATACCTGTGCCAGGCCTTCTAAAGAATATAGCATCCATTCAACAAATTTTAGTATACCTCGTTCAAGCCATAGATGCGTCTGGTAGGCAAGTAGGTGAGCCAGCAATGGTTGAAAATGCTCAATAGCATAGTGCCCTGTTATCTGAAGACTATACCGCCAAAATGATAAAAAAACCCAAGATGCAATGATATTGCTGGCTCTTCATTCTCCTTATCTTTTGTCATTGAATAATCCAAGATTAATCATCACATATCCACTGCGCACTATATGAAGTTACTTTGAACCTTTGGTGAATGCGAGCGTAAAAGTGGCAACAAGTATCTCTTGACCGTTGCTGATATCTTGACGAATGACGATATCCTTCCAGCATAAGCATTCATTGCCAGTATAGTGATTTGAGCGGCAAATATCATCGCTCCTGCACGCACGGATTGACTGGAGGAGCAAATTCAAGACATTCGTAGTAATAATGTCCCAGGAGGGCGTTCCATTCTTGATTGCGTCTTGAGGCAAGGCTTGAATCAGTATCTGGATAATATCGCTGGTTACCCACTGCTTCTCTGTGCTGGGTTGGTTGGTAATTACAGCATTGTCAAGAAGGTGCTGGAGGGTGGCCTCTATAAAATGCATACTGTTAGCAACCGGCCATCAAAAGTTAATGGTAGATGATTGGGAGAGTACAGTCGAGTAAAACTTACTAATGCGTGATGCATCATGGGCTGATATGCGGAAGTCTTCGAATTGGAAAACGGCCAATTGTTTAACCCTCCTTAGGCCATCCACTACAGTTCTGTGAGAGATCTTGTCGTTTCCATTGGGATTCATTGTCTGGATGACAACTGGTAGGAAACGTTTCAGTTGAGAACCAGTCGGTGTAGAGTTTGGTCTGTATGAGAAAGATTATAGTCAGCGAAAGCATGGGAGAAATGAATTGCAATATTAAAGGTACCCATCTGGGCAAATAAACAATTCACTTACTCGCATCTCAAGGTGGCTATGCGAAAACGCTGGAACCTATTAACCCAGAATTTCGTCGCGTAATCTCTGCCTGGATATCCTGTTTTAAGTGTTAAGTGTTTTTTTAGAATTCCTTTGATGTGTGACGGTCCTCTTATGTTGTTTGGAGCAACTTTAATGCTTTTTGCTGCTGCGTTAGGCCATCGCCCTGCGAGACCGAAATTGTTTGGAGCCTCATCGCCAGGCGAGTCTAAGCCTGACGAAATAGTGGGAACTGTTTCTACTTTGTAGACGACTATATAGGAGGAAATGTAAATGGTCGAAATGGAAGTCAAGTGGGAGATGTAGACAGAAGGGTGTCAGAAGGTAAAGGCCCAGAGTGAATAGAGAGACCTGTCTGCAGCTAGGAGGGTAGTTAGGGCTCAATAGAGTGATCAATTGATTCCTAAACCAACCAAATCAAGAGGGGTTCGGTCACTTATACACACAGAATCCACTAGTTCTACACCCTAGAGTAACCGTGAACTAGTTCCCTGACAAAGGAGAAGATGTAGACAGAATGGAAAGCGGCTAGGTAGGTAGAAACGAAGAGAAACAGCTTGGATAGAAGCAAACGCGATTAGTTTGGATAGAAATGAAGGTACGGCCTGGGCACAAATAATAATGGAACGCCCAGACGATAATAGGTTTATAGATTAGGAAACAGACCGCACGTTCTATTTAAATTTGATTTTATTGGGAAGCTTCGAGTGACCTTAGGAATGCAGAACCGGCACAACTTCTCGACTGCTGCCTCCCGGTGGGATCGGATCGAGCTGGCGATAAACAATAATACTTCCAGAGGTGATCTACCTCAGTTGCTAGGTATCCAATACAATGTTTATTATGCGATGAGGCATTCAGAAAACATGACTTGATAAATAGATGTCTTAGATGTTGTCACGGCTCCAACTATATAAGTAACTGCAGATGGTCAAGTCTCTGACTTGACAACATTCTATCTTTTGATAGTGTTGTGGTATATTGATGCAGTTCTGTTCCGTGACAGATGTCATCGTCGCTATTAGAAAATGATAGTGCCTCATTATTCAAGATGGTAAGAAATACAAACCAATCTCAGTTTGCAATGATACTGCTGGCTCTTCAATCTCATTATTTTCATCTAACAATGCGATATTAATCATCAACTATCTACTGCGCACTATATAAAGTGGCTAGGCTACGTCACCACAACCCATCATGTTCCAAGCAGACAGTTGGTAGGGTGTTGCCTCAGAGAAATTTGCGGGCTTAGGTCAGGAGGGCAAGGTAGTGGCACACTGATTCTGCAGAGTATGTCATGGATATAACAATGTATCCTGTTCGGCAACTCGTCCAGCCTTGCCGCAAAGAGTAGTCGGCATCGTAACCCGTGAAGAGGCATGTTTGGTACCCTAAAGTCACGTTAATGGCTACTGGATGGCCTTGTTCTTAATATAAAAATAAGACAGGCATTTGCCGGCAGTTCTGATCATCCCCTAAGGCATTTACCGAGAGTAAATATAGTAACAATCACACCGGTGATGGAATCTCCATATCACTGGATAATCATCCGGGTAATGAGAAACCAAGCTGATTTGCACACGATGTGCCGTAAACTACATGGATCGCCGTTTCTATTAATCCGCCCTGTCAACAACTGGGAACGCTATTCCGTCCTTGATCAATAGTAGAGCAATTAAGGACAAGTGATAGGGAACGCGATGTACTCTAGATCCAAGCTTGCACATATAAGATGTCAGGTGGGACCAGATGAATGCTCGTCCCTGTTTCGTTGCTCGCTACAGGTCTCCAACTGTGAATCATAATTGCCTACTACTAATACTATCGAGGTCGAGTCTACCGTCAAGATGAAGTGGATTACTGCGAGAGCCCTCGCCCTCGTCGTACCTGTCCAGGCAGGTCTTCGTTTCCAATGCTCGACACTCACGATTCAAAGACTTGACCCCGTTGTCCAGCCGGGGTCCAACCCGTCTGCCCACGTTCACCACATTGTTGGTGGAAATGCATTCAACGCTACCATGGAGGGTGATGTTTCCACGAGGGCTACCTGCACTACCTGCGAGTTCCCGGAAGATCTCAGCAACTATTGGACTGCAGCGTGAGCTATTTCCTTCTTGTATTGGCGGCCTCTGAAGAATAAATCTTCCGTTTTCGGGCTGCGAAGTCTTCATAAGTCATACCTTGAACGGGAATAACTGACTTTGGGCGTACTAGTCTATACTTCAAGCATCAGAACGGCTCTTACCATCGTGTGCCAGTAATACCCGTGAATCCCGGCAACCTCGACGGCTATTCCGGTACTGTGGGCGGAATCACAGTGTATTATACTCAAAACGACCTTATCAGGGATACGATAGCTCAGAATCCTGTTAAAACTTTCCCACCGGTATTTTACCTGCCCTCGCCACAAGTCTGAGAGTTCAGATACTGATAATTCATAGGGTTTCCGTATGACTGTGGGCAGCCCGACTAATACTGGTGCTCCACACGTTGGGCTACGATACCAGTGCTTGTCTGCTGGCGGTGGCAGAGGCCGAGAGATGCCAGATTTCCCAACAACGCCATGCGCTGGCGGTAAGAATAGAATCCTTGAGATATACATGAATATTACGCTGACGCTTTCTTAATAGGGATCTTTGTCACCAACCACTTCCCAGCGTTAGTTTTGAATTGCTCATACCAAAGCATACCTATCTGATGCTAATTGTTCTCAGATGCTGGAACGGAAAAGACCTTGACAGCCCCGACCACCAGTCGCACATGTACAACACCATCACTATGGATGGTTTCGTGGCCGCTCCTGCTTGCCCTGCCTCTCATCCCGTCCGGATGCCGCAGGTAATTATCCACTGTCACTAATTATAAGACTGTCCAGAGTTTGTAGTACAACGGTTGCTAACTTTATCCAATAGGTAACCTACGAGACCGTTTGGGACACATCCAAGTTCAACAGCAGTACGTATTTGAGCCTTTCATCTCTAGTTACTGCAAATCCTTTGTAGCATATGCTTTACAAGTCCCCAGTAACAAGTCAGTTCCAAATGGTAATATCTAACCCCTGAATTTCTATAGTGTGGCCCTCGGGAGCTCCCAACCCATTCGTATGGAGTTTTGAGGGAGTAAATGGAAAAGGTACGCACGCGGACTATATGTTCGGGTGGAAAGGAGACGCTCTCCAGCGCGCCATGAACAAGTCCGAGTGCTTCTATGACGGCTGTGGTTCTCTCCAGAAGCAGCAGATGGCGACGGCCAACAAGTGCACTGTTAAGGATATGGTGGGCGAGGTAACTGATGGATGTAAGTCGATACATCCAGTTATCCACTTTTTTATGCTCGCTAACATTGTGACAGGGCTGGACAAGCTCCCAGGTATGTAATGCTGGGATAAATTCGCAGATGTTTATGGAGGGGAGGGGGGGATTGATTGCGAGCTGGGCAATAGTGTAGGGTTATATTTCTCGTTTTATAGGTCTTCATCCTAAGTTAGATTGTTATTAGCATTATAAACTGATACATTCGGTCTCATTTGGGGGCCAAATGTCATATCAAGTCTATACTTCATACTAGGGCGACCTTCACCCTACCTCTAGTCTTTCCGTGTGTTTATAGCAATACAGTAGCTTCCACGCGTGGATATTATCCATAATTCATTTCGTATAAAGTTCAAGCAGTATCAAAGATAGCTAGCAGAGAGATATCAGTGTGATAATTTAGAACTAGAAGTAGAATCTTAATTCTTCATCCCATTACAAAAGCGTCGTGTCCTAAGAGAGTTGAAATAGCCTTGCTCACGGCTGGCCTCGCTGATGCTTTAAATTGACTCTCAATGTCTAATGCAAGTATATGGAGGGTCGTAAATGACTTATGCCGTTCAGTTTCCGACGACCCTTTTTTCAGCTTATTCCTGGAACCTCAACTCATGAAATTTATATGTTCAGTAATCAGTGCCATATTCGTATGTATGGAATAAATACAAACAGTATGAGCTTCAGGACATCATATCTTGTTCTGGCCCGCCTCTGAGAGGTCCTTGTCACCTTCGTTTTGGCGAAGTGGCTATCTATGATCAAATAAACCCGAGACAACGATCACAATTACCATGTTTCATTAACCATCAGTGTGGCTCGTTCAATCGATGTCACGGAATAGAACTTATCACACTAGCCCCCTAGGTCGTGGGATTGCAACTATCTGTAAACTAGGGGGTAGGGTGTGCGGTATTATGTAAATATCCTACGAGGCGGCGATTCGCATATTCAGCTACCCGTATTCCTTCTCACTCAATATCGTGTTTGTTCCACTACGGTGATTTACGACAATAGCGATACGGACCTGAATAGGCAGGGCCCGGCGAGTAAAAGCAACCCTTTCATATATTTAAAACCACATCGCCGTCAGGGCTAGAAGGGAAGACTGGACTGTATAGTCTCTTTGACGCCCTAGGCTATTGTGATTTCGAATACCTTTTCAACCCCTAGATTACTGGCCCTTGTTACAGTACTGCAGTACTACATGCTACGACGCTAGCGATAGTCACTGACTCGCTGCTGCGAGCCCAATCTAAATCACTGAATGTCGACTTTTCCGGTGAGACGATGGCGCGGTTCCGAACGAGACTGCGTAAGCACTTCTTCATACGACGATTGGGCTGGTCTTTTATTCAATCTAAATCCCGGAGTGTCAATAATGAAGTGTTTGCAATCATTACTTGTTGCTCCCATAGGTTACCGAACCCCCTGCCGGAAGTCGAATCCCCTTCGCCGATAACATAGTCTGACTCTCGAAAAGAATATTCTACTTGCCTGGATGTATACGACTTTGGAGCCTTCATTTTTACTAGACTTGCGGATTCCTGATCTGCTTCAAGCGTTGTTAGAATCATCTATCAACTGTTGTAGTGTACACCGGCCTCGGAATTCGTACAGTGTTTTGTTACGTAAATACGCGATGAAGCTGTCCAGCATTACATGATGAACACACGGACTGAGAGCGGTGGCGCGTGATAGTGGCACTATTAGCTGTAATCTTCATGACTTGTTGGTATTTGCCAGTTCTGGGCCACCGGCAACAATTCATCGCATTCCGGAACCCTTTTAGAAGCGTACACGACATCAGGGGACCCTGGAATTTGAAACCGTAGTCGGATAATGAAGCGGTGACGAGAAGAGGCTGCTATGCCTATCAATTGATGGGAATAGCAACCGATTAGTGGAGACGCAGGCAAATGGTCATGGGATGCGTCCGATAATGTCACGGGATTCGTGTCGTTTTAATGCTGAGTCCCGAGCCAAGACGTCTTTAACACAGTAGAACTGTAGGTGAGAGTTTAGGTATCGAATGCGCTTGTATTCACTTTTTGACCTCTTGGAGTAGTTAGGTAACGGAATAGTCATAGTTCCAATTTAACTTGTTTTCCAAACACGAAAGATGATATTAGCTTTTATCATAACTTTGAGGCTCGAACTAATATCTATAGGAACCTAATCGCGGAGTTCCCCGTTCAATAGATTGTTGGGCAGCGGAAAGCGGGCGGTATGGGCTAGGTAGAGGGTTAGAGCATATGCCTCTATACGCTATAAGCGTTCTACCCCTCCACCCCCTAGAACTAACTCCACCTACCTACTGCCCGCTCATAGGCAGTTCAACTGAGTCTCAATGGAATACTCGAACATGACGCCGGGCCACGTACTAAGAGCACTTGCTGACTTGCTGGAATGATAAGTAAAATTAACAAATACCAAAGGACCTCACACTAGCTCAGATACTTAAATAATCAACTGGATCCAGAGATAGGAGAACCCAAGATAACTAGTCGTAGACCGTGTCTATTTATTACCCAGTCTGGAAAGATTAGACCTGCGGGGCCGGACAGTCTACAGTCTAACTACAGTCTACAGTAATAAGACAAGCGACAAAGCAACGTTGAACCAAAAGCCGCCCATTCCGATTTCCGGTTCAAACATCCCGTCAAACGACTCACCTATTCCTGCAGAGAATCTCTTACTCATTTTTGACCGCTCACGTTGGAATCTTGTGAACGTTCGGTCCACAATAGACAGCATTGTTCCGAACCGCCAGGCGCTTTATCCCCCCCATAGACGCCCGATTATACCTAACTGCGTCTGCTGTGTTTACTTACATATTCACTGATTGGACTTCATTATGGCGAGCTCAGGATCAGATACGGGTGGTGTAGGCAATGGTATGGCTGATATACTTCAAGTTTTGAAGACTATTCAAGAGGACCAGGCAAAAATCGCCGCCGAATTCGAGTCGTTCTCTCATCGACTTGATACCCTTGCGCCGCCTGTAAATAGTCCAAGCCTGAATGAGAAATCACCTCCCGAGAACAGCCTCCCTGCAGAGGCCGCACTTCCGCAAGCAGCCTTGGCCACGTCGTCAAAAGAGAGCTCTTTCGTGAGATCACAAGCAGAGAAAGCTGGATTCTCTTCTCGAATCATTCTCACGTGAGCTGATCCTTGGCATGTTTTAAGTAAACGATGCTGACTTGATTCAAGAACCTATCCAAAGCAAATCGGCATAAATCCTATACCTCTAAACTGGGGCGCCCCAGGGCCGGAAAGAGGACCGGTTGTTGTGTCTAGGTCCTCATCGACGATCCGGAAACGCAATGGTGAGCCAGTCCAGATATTTCATATGAGAAGTTACTAATATCATTTCTGCATCACAGCTATTGGAGGTAAGGATCTCTCATCACACGAGATTAGCGTCGGCACTGATAGGCATTCCGCTTTCCAGCACACGGTGGTTCATATTCCATCTATTTCGCGCTCGCCCTGGCCAGCAAACAGCTCAATGTCAACCATAGGTGAGTACTGAGACGGTATGACAAACTGTCGTAAATGATTCAGCCGATTTAACCTCGTTTCACAGACCGGATTTCACCAATACTGAGCCAGCCGTTAATATTGGCCCATTTCCACAATGGTCTGACAAGAAAAAAATTGTAGCTATGGACCCATGGGGTCACCTGGCTCCTTGGCTATACGCCGATACTATGCAGAAAGAGGATGGTGAGAAACGAAGACCTTGTGTATCATTTATTTGCCAGGGCACTGCTAAGTTAGGCCGTGTGTAGTCGACATCCGCCCAACTATTGCCATTACTAAGGCACATATGAAAGTAAGTAAAGAGTCCCGAATATCAGTTACCAACAGCTTAGTAACATGAACAGTTACCGGAACTCGAAGAGAGTGTTCGGAGTGGTAGATTGTAAGATATGACCGAAAAGTTTCATTCCGTGTGCTCACCAAGCTTTAGAGTACCCGACGGAAAGGTTTGTCTGAACAACACGGGAGAACTTGCAGTGACGAAGTTTGCTGTCGAGCCGGTGAGTTTGTTTGGCATACTGTATTCTCCTCTCGCATAGCCCAGCTTACGCGATCTAGGTCTGGTATTTGCCAGGTGTGGCCGAACGATTCGGCATCGGTACGTAGACATTGAGGATTCACTCGCGACTCTACCTCTAACGCAACTCAAATGGAATAGACGAGGGTGTCTTGCGTCGTTCCCTATTCGAACACACTGGTGGCAGCTATCCTGAGGTATGTAGAACACGATCCTACGACATGTATCTGTGTCTCACGGTAGTAGCTTATCACTCGCGGCGACATCAAAGTCTTCTTGCCTCCAATTGGTAAATCACTCTTTTGATGCTCAAATGGTGGCAAACTGCAGTGCTTAACATTCCTTAGGCGGATTGACGGTCTACTGCTTCGGAGACCCGGCGAAGATGTCAGACGAGAACGTTAGATTGTCTTTGCGAATCCACGACGAGGTATATACGTCATGCCTACGGGAGTGCGTAACCGGGGATCGGCTAACTAGGGATGTAGTGTAACGGCAGCGATGTCTTTGGGTCCGACATCTGCACCTGCAGGCCGTATCTCATCTTTGGGATTGAAGAGGCCGTCAAAGAAGCCCAGAATGGTGGTAGCGGAGTCGTCATTTACTTCCGAAAGGAGGGACGAGCGCTCGGTGAAGTAACCAAGGTATGTAGCTAGTGAGCTCGCCTTCTTCCGAGTCCGATCTGCTAACAGAACGACATGTAGTATCGTAAGAAGCGAACCAATGCTTAACTTTGTAGTGCGATTATTAATCACACTCTTTATTAGTTGTATACAATGCCCGGAAGCGTGGCGAAGATCGCGCCTCGGACTACTTCAAGAGGACGGAAAATATTGCTGGAGTCAAAGACATGAGGTTTCAAGCGCTTATGCCTGATATCCTTCATTGGCTCGGTATCAAGAAGATCGACAGAATGCTAAGTATGAGCAAGTAAGTTGATACGCTACAAAATACATATTTGTTGTGTAGCTAATTGTCCTACAGCATGAAGCACGATGCTATAGTCGGCCAGGGGTACGAAGCTTATATGGTTCTGCATACCTACATCTTTATCGAGACTAACGGATGATACCGTAGCATCCCAATACACGAGCGAGTAGAACTGCCTGAAGAGTTAATTCCCGCAGATTCACGCGTTGAAATAGACGCGAAGATCACTGCCGGTATGGCATACGCCACTGATCGTCAATCTACAGAAGACAAGGAGTGTTAACCGGTAGATAGGATATTTTACGACCGGCCACAGGATGACCGAAGCCGAGCTCCAGGCTGTCCAAGGACGGATGTGGGAAGAGTGAGTGTTCTCGACCATCCATCAAGCTTAGGAGCTTCGTATTGACCACAGTTATCAGTATCGATCACTAAGGGAACGACCAATGGGCTGTGGGTTAGCTGGTTTCGCCGAGAACCGATGACCAATGCATCGCAACTGTAGCTACAGTAGTTAGGCAACCTTGTAACGTTCTTTGTGTGCATGGGCACAGCTAGGGAACGTAATTCTTTCTGGATGAATAGAAACCCCGCAAAATGATCGTCCACGCGTGCAGGTTCCCATCGCCGCTTAGAATCAAGTATTGTGTTTGGTTCCCCCAGTGACCCTGTGATTGTCTTTGCTGTAGTATATCGCGACTAAGCCTGCGGCATCCCGGAGTGGCAGACCGGCCGGTAGCACTAATTCTGTGCTTTATGCTGTTTCGCGTCGTCCAAATGCCATGTCTCACGGTAGTGGCGAAATGGGATTCTTTGAGATTACCGACTGCAAGTTCATTCGCCTCATCGCCTCCTCGAACTCTTGGAGGGCGGGAGATTCCATCATCGGCAGTATCAATCAAAGTCGCACTGACGCGAATCTCATTCGGAAGCCCGGCTGGTTTAGTTGGCGTGGTCAGAAATTGGTGCTATAGTCAACGTCACGAACGACTCGGAAGACAAATAAAACGGTGCCTACGCCGCTCGGATCTTTTTTTCCAGTATTTCTGTTATCATCACATTCATCACATTTATTGCTCATCGAAAGTCCAATTACACGCACGGAATCGAGCACGCGACGAGTGGTTTTTCGCGGCAATAGGTCCTTTCTCCAAATCTTGCTGCATAATATTCTGCCTCATACTTACTTCACTATGCGTGTGAGGATTACGGTGAATGGCCAGTATAAATGTAATACACACTTGGACATGCAAGACATGTAAGTAAGCTGACTAGCAAATGGGACCCCGTTCTCTGTTTCGCAAAGCATCCCCGGTAGGGACTCTTTCTACCTACTATACTTGTAGATATGTTACTATGTGTAGAGGTGGTGTTGGTGTTCCAGTGTGTGCGAGACGACGACTATGCAAAGCACATCATAGGCCAATTGGAAACACTGAGTTTAGATTCTAGAGCTACAGTGGGTTACGTTGCTTGATTTGCTAGGACTAGAAGAGTATTGATGCACACTGCGTCATGGCCGGTCCTTGAAATAGGAGCCAACGACTATAGATACTCGCTATATTTGCTGTACCACACCTGTGCACACGAGCTACCATCTACACACTATGCTACCCTGAATCACACAATTTCACACATCCACACATATACACACACACACTCGAGACACTTACACTTACACTCACACTTACACCTTCACCACCGTACCTACCCCACTGCACCACCAGAAAATAAAAGCACCACTCACTCTCGCCCCTTTCGCGCTGGTGGGCGGGGACGGGGGTGTGTTGTATCGTTGTATTGTCGTATGAGGGGGGGGGGCTTATGGGCGTGGCCAGTTGGCAGTGGTAGCGACGCGAGGGGGTCGAGGGGGTGGTGTGGGTTACTAAAGGAGGTGTCCCGGCTAGGGCGGTGCACGACGGCCCAACCAAGCTAACCTCGAGACAACCCTTGCTACCCTTGCTGCTTCCAACGCCTAAAACGGGGTGGTCCCGGCTGACGGGCGGGATCCAGGAACCAACCACGCCCAGGGCCAACACATCAACCCCATCTCGACTTGACATGTGGCAAGCAGCCAGGCAAAGCAACCAGGGCGCGACGCACACGATGCCATCGCTGGGACGACAAATTGGGACAGCACCAACCAGATAAACCAACGATTTCTGGGGTAGGCTTGCTCCTTTCATCCTCTGTGGTCTCGTCTCCGGGCCTCTCTGATGACACAGGGCATGCGTGGTAAATCACAAGATTGAAAAAAGACGGTAAGGGATGCCTGTGCCTATATGCCTGGCCTGCCTTGCCGACAAGTTGTGCCACAAGTAACTTACCGGAAACTCGGGATCCATGTAATACTAAACACAGGCACCATGAGGTAAAGGTCAGAACGTAGCGCGGTCTTCCCTGTTCACGTATACATCGGCGCTGCGATCACTTCCGGTTCCTGGTCTTTAAACCTGGCAATCGCCCCATCCTTTCCTTCTCTGGATTGTTAAAGACATGGTTGATGCCGTCTTCTATTCTTCTTCTCCAGGTTTTGCCCAGCCTGTCTTACCCTCCCCTTCTCATAGAGCTCCTACCATAACCAAAGCATACAAAGCATACCTACCTGCTTTCATTCATCTGACAACAGAGCAATACCTGTATTGAGTCAACAAGTGCCCTTCACCTACCGATAAGAGTGCTTGCTTTGCAGCTGTTCTGCGTGCCGAGGTTCCACACACCAACCAACTCACATACATATTCGATATTATCAAAGTCCACAAACCCAACAACACGACAAGGGTCCGGAAATCACAATGGCTACAGCCTCGTTCTCGCCAGAATTAGGTCACCACCATCACCAACGCCGGGACTCTGCGTCTAGCAATAAGTCGTTAGGCAGCCGACGTCCAAGGCTTCTGCGCTCCTACGCCACTGAGCCGTCCATCAACACCGAGAACGCGTGCAAAGGCCTGCTCACATCACCAACGTACTCGTCGCGACGAGCAGCAGAATTACTGAACCGGGTGGTCGTGTCGAGCAGCAATTCGGTATCACCAACAAGCACATCATCAAGGAATTCAGTGTTGGTGTCAGAACGCTTGTCAGAGACAAGCCATGAATCATGTTCGTATTTACTCTCCGCCTATTTAAATGTGTGACTGAATCTGACTTTCGAATTTAAAAAGACTCTGCTTGCTACTTTAGCTTCCCGAGCTTCGACACTTGGGATGAGGAACGGCGGCAAGACGATGAGAAGGCTCTAGAAAGGAGGTCCTGAATGGACCTACTTACATCCTCTATCGAAGCTACCGGCCACATATACGCAGGACCCAGTACTGCAGTAAGGCCGAGGCAAGGAATCTGACACAGCTTATTGTAAGACTGGAGCCGCGCATGCCGAGTAGTATCACGGCTGCATCCGTCTTGGTGCGCTGACGTCATAATTGCTTCGCACGACGAGCAATTTGTGTGACGAGTGGTAATACTGGTTAATCAATAGGCGTTGGGGGCGTTCATGGAGTCTACGAGGGACAATAGTCATCGCCCCGGGACAACATGGTGGGCTCTTTAGTATTTATTCCCTTTGTTATCATTATCGGACATACCCCCGAAATAGGATAGGCAAGACAAAGACGGAATGGCATGGTACGGCGTTCAGGCATATCGAAGACAGCATTAGCGATACGGTGCAGTGGGCTTTGGGTTGGCATACGCAAGGCCATATACTCATAGGAATCTCGTGTATACTATATTATACATGACTATGCTCTCTTAATCAATAAGATATATATCCCAACCACACCGGCTCAAGAGCGAGATTGTGATCAAGTACATTGGATAGATGAAGGGTGGGAATTGTATATACTTATGTAGACGTTGAAAACCCGGACTTCTCAGGCTCCTAAATATCCAACTGTAGGTGATTTTAGAAGCTGAGATTAAGTATTGAAACATTTATTAAGTCTTATTAATTGCACGATTGCGCAATTTTCTATATCTTCCATTGCACTCACTTGTACGTGTATAACTATGAGGATTTTGTTATAGCCTATTTTGCCAGTTGTCTGGGACTGGCAGCTGCGACTGTGGCTGGTGACGTGGTTGATGCTTATCGGAGACGGGGAAACAAGTTAACGCGCCACAATCGCTTGCCCACCACCCACACAATTGGGGCTTTGAAAATTATTCTGGCCGCACTAGAATTTACAGTACGCTCCATCCGACATCAAACCGCAACCGCAACCGCAACTTTCCACACCCTCAATATCGTCCAGACTTTGCGAGCCATTCAGAACACCTCGCAATCATGGCGGTTGGAAAGTGAGTCTCCCGAATAATGCCCTCGCACGCGACTCCCTCGTTTCCTGTCGGACTCGGCGCCAGACACCCCATCGTCATGCCATCGCACCCCGCCGCTTGCATCGCAGTTCACTCGGGCTAATCGACCAATTTGTACAGGAACAAGAGATTGTCCAAGGGCAAGAAGGGCCTCAAGAAGAAGGCCCAGGACCCCTTCGCCCGCAAGGATTGGTACTCGATCAAGGTACGCCCCCAATGTGAAAATGAAGAACCCAGGACGGGAAACATATAGCTTAATGTGTGCCCCAATGAACTGTGGCTAATTCTTCATATAGGCTCCGGCTCCTTTTAACGTTAGAGAGTACGAACGACTGTTTCCCTCGCGCGCATAGACGAATTGTATCTGACAAATAATCGTAGTGTCGGTAAGACCCTGGTCAACCGTACCAGCGGTCTGAAGAACGCCAACGACGCCCTCAAGGGCCGAATCGTCGAGGTTTCGCTCGCCGATCTGCAGAAGGATGAGGACCACTCTTTCCGCAAGGTCAAGCTAAGGGTGGACGAGATTCAGGGCAAGAACTGCCTGACAAACTTCTACGGTTTAGACTTCACCTCCGACAAGCTCCGGTCCCTTGTCCGCAAGTGGCAGTCTCTGATCGAGGCCAACGTCACCGTCAAGACCACCGACGACTACCTACTCCGTCTCTTCGCCATTGCCTTCACCAAGCGCCGCCCCAACCAGGTCCGCAAGACCACCTACGCCGCCTCTTCTCAGATTCGCGCCATCCGAAAGAAGATGGTCGAGATCATCCAGCGCGAGGCTGCTACCTGCACCCTGCAGCAGCTCACCTCTAAGCTGATCCCTGAGGTTATCGGCCGCGAGATCGAGAAGTCCACACAGGGCATTTACCCTCTCCAGAACGTACGTCATGCCGGAACGCTATCTCACGGTGCTATGATAGGATAGTAGCAAGACGCTAACATGATTCTGCAGGTTCACATCCGTAAGGTCAAGCTCCTAAAGGCTCCCAAATTCGACCTCGGTGCCTTGATGGCGCTGCACGGCGAGTCAACGACAAACGAAGATGGACAGAAGGTGGAGAGGGAGTTCAAGGAGCGGGTGCTGGAGGAGGTTTAGTGCAATGAGCTCTGGTCATGGAACGGCGTGGGTTTTTATGCAATGGCATTAGGTCTCGTCTTTTGATTGCATTCGGCGTGGCAAGGATGTCACGAATACAGCTACCCCTCAAAAATAATGAATGAGATAGTCAGCTGACTGTGAATGAATCTATATGTTCGATAATGAACGTGATGATAATGTGCCTATTTGCAAAAACATATAACCCTTGAATGGTAGTGGCCATGACTTAAATAATAGGCTTCGGCGTTCCTCTTAATAGGCGTCTTGGTTCTTTATCTCTAAAAGTTAAGGTTTCCCTTCTCTGGCGCAGAAGCGGTGCAATGAATTCGACTCTGTTTTGAACTCTCGTTCATCCTTATGGCTGTTAGATACACTGTAATTGAGGGCGAACATAATACAGGAAGGCTAGGCGGCTCTATGATTACAAACGTGGCAAAGGCTGCTTAGTTCAAATGACTGGCTTTTGGCTTTGCTTGGTGAAAGATTAGTTATACAAGCTCAAGCGATAGGGCTTGATACGAGCTACCTACAAATAGGTAATTTCGGCTTAGAACGAGAATAACTCAATATCGGGCATACATCATGTGTCATATAATCAATCATTCTCGAAGTGCCATTTCCAGCATGACGGCCGGTCACGATCACGTTTTGGTGGCCCCATAATTTTTTTAATCTACTATCGACAGTAGGTATTCAACATTGCAGTCTTTCTGTATGCTGTACAACCATGCAAAACTACCTAAGTATCTATAATCTGTCTCCTAAGCGTCTTTTGTTTTTCATTAGTGCCTCGCGTACCTATTGAGATCACTTGATCGACTAAGCATTGACAACAAAACAGTAATACACCTACAACAGACTGTCCACGTGTTACAGCATTCTACTTTCTGCGTCATCACTCACTCATCACTCATTCCTCGTATCGCTCTTGGCTACCTACCTGATTAAACACCAGCGCCTCGTGTTTCCGCAGAAGCTTGATAATTGTTTTTTACGGCCCGACATCTAGAGTTACGTATAGCAAAGACAAATCGGAAATTCCCTTGGTACCAACAAAACGAATCTCTGTTGCGGCCGGAGCTAGCGGCTTCCAAGGTGGCGAATAAGAACGAGTTGTCTCGCCCACTCCGGCAAGTTGCGCAGTAGTGCAACAAACCACACCACGGTCAAACCATTGCTTTCCATCTGGCAGGAGAGAGGAAGAACGAGAATATCACGTGTTCGTCGTCATGGCGCCGACATCCGCGTCTGAGGACTCGCTCCCCGTCCTCAAGATCTTGCTCATCGGCCCTTCGGGCGCTGGGAAATCTGCTTGTGAGTCTGTCTTTCGCCTCGGATCGCTGCCGGGACGCATCCCGGCATCACCGGACGACGCCCCGTCGCATCATCCAAGGTTCTTCAATGTATAGTTAACTGACTTGACTGAATAGTACTACTAAGGTGTAAGGATACCTCTCAATGTCTCGGGTTGGACCGGAGTAGGTAGTCTCTATGTGCTGACCGTGTGGTGGCGATGTCGTAGACTGTGAGGACCAGTTTGATCCTGAGTCAACTACGGCGACTATCGGGATTGACTTTAAGGTATGTACTTGGTAACTTCGGATGTGCTGGCCCAATGGTCACGGATGAACGGACAATGGGCCACGCATTGATGTATCATTTACTTTACTAACATGTCCTGATCGTATCATAGATGAAGAAGTTGGCCGTCAGGGGCAAGGCATACAGACTAAACATCTTTGACACTGTGAGCAAGCTTCCCCTTCTACGCCTCATATCCACCACATGATTCTGTTTATGAAAATATCGTGATATTCTCTAATCAATATTGGGAGTGAGTAGGCCGGTCAGGAGAGGTTTCGCACGCTGTCAACAAGTTATTACCGCGGCGCCCAGTACGTAATTCAGTGTTGTTCATTTCCCCATTCTGGCGAAGACTCTCCCACATGCGCCTAAAGCCATGAAGAATGAACCAAGCCCTTGCTATAGGTTACAATTCCTAACACGCAGTTTCTTATAGTGGCGTGATATTAGTCTACGACATATCTAACAAGAAGAGCTTCGCGAGCATGGAGAAGTGGGTTGACGAGGCGAGGTTAAACGCGAACCCCGAGGCTGTTCTCTATTTCGTGCGTGAGACCCATACAGCAAGCAGTTGTCTTTCATCCCTCCCCCATCACGCTCTCTCTTTGCCTTTCATAGCCCACTTGATGAACTTGGTCCACATCACCTCGGTCTAGCTAACGTGATGGCATAGGTCGGGACTAAACTAGACAAAGTGGCCGCAGGCGGCCGTGCGGTATCCTTCGAAGAGGGCAAGGCATTCGCCGAGGCGCAAGGCGCCGCCGGATTCTGCGAGGTCAGCTCCAAGACGCGCGAGAACGTCAAGCGGCCCTTCGTCGAGGTCGTCGACCAGATCGTACAAAAGCCGCAGTTGATAACGGGCGCTTCGCCCGGTGCAAAATCCGTCAACTTCGACATGGGTAGTCTCCCGTCGAATCCTTGTTCTTGTTAATTAGATACCAGGTTATTTCGTGGTGCTTTATACTCTTCTTCTTTTCTATCATGCTTTCTTCGCAATGTCTATGGTCTTCTATAGAGGTCTTGTCTTTCTGTCTATGATCCAGTTTGGATGGTTTGATGCTGAGGACGCCGAACTCCCTCTATATGCAGAACTGATTCCATGCATGTACATAATGAACCAGTATGTGTCTAAATGATATCCCTAATGCAACATTGTATACAAACCTATGCGAACTTGAACTTGCTCAGCATCTCCCGCGCTAGTGTCTGTTCTTTTTTATTCTTTAGGAGTGAGGAATTCAATAACGGCTATAGATAGGATAAGTCAGCCTCTGCTCTCATTTCAACTATGCATAATTATACACTCCCGCTAAAATGAAAACTCACCTTTTAGGAACTCAGCCGGTTTCTCTGAGATAACCCAATGGCCAGCCTCGATATCGACGAGTGAAAATCGCGGGAAGAACCGTCCGATGAGTGGTATGACCTCGTCAGCGACGTACTTGCTGTGGGTACCGCGCACGAATAGGGCGGGCTTCTCGAAGCGGCGCTCGTCGGGGTTTCGGAAGGGGAAGTCCCCCAAGTTGTCCAGACTCTTGGCAAGGGTATCAAGTGGGATCCTGAACTTGACGACGTTCTTCTGCTCCGAGTTCGCGTCGTCCGAGGCCACGGTAGTCCGATACAAGTTCCCGAGCAGGAATTGCCGGATCCCGATGTCGGATTCGTACGATTCTAGGATCTTGTCGGCTTCGCTCTGGCGTGTCGCGCCCGCCTCTTCGATGTGGCGCATTCCTCGGATGTATGTCGCGAAGTTCCGGCTCAGTGTTGCGTCTACGGGCGCGTTGTCGACGGATACGATATCGGAGATTAGGGAGGGTTGGTCGAGGGCTAGTGTCATGGCTGTTTTTGCGCCCCTGGAGTTCGAGGAGGAGAGGTTCGTGTCAGACTTCGGGTTGATTCTGGATTTTCCGTTGCGAGGCATGCGGAACTCACATTGAGTGTCCGATCAATGTCGGCTCCTTCAGCCCATGTTCGCTTATGAAGCCCGCCACGTCGTCTGCCATAGCGACGTAGTCGTGACGATGCGCGTGCGGCGATTCACCATGGTTTCTTAGGTCCTAGACGTAGAGAAAATCCATTAGGCCGGAATGTTCTTATTCTCTACCCTTTTCTTTCTTTCGTTCTTTCTTTCTTTCCTTCCCTCTCTTGGGTTCTTCCAAGGTCGTGGCCCGCCGCAATATCTGACAGGGGTTTTTCGAGCTTACAATAGCATATACATGTCTCTTGAGATCGCGCGCCAGGACCCTATTGAAGCGCAGACATCTGTCAGCAAACAACAGCCGCTAGCATGCCTTACGCCCCCCATTCCTTGAATATTCAGGTATATACTGTGCTTGGACATCCAGCACCACTCGACGGAGAATAGTTGGCGCAGGCGGGGTTCCCGTACTCACTTGCTCACACTGCGATTGTTCTTCTTGGACCCAAACAGTCCGTGCATGAATATAATGGGTTTATCTTGTCGATGTCGGTCTGAGGCGGGGGGCGCATGGTGATCGAACACTAGCGGGACTCTGCCGCTGGTTGTCGAGGAGGAAGACGAATAGGCCCGTGATAGTGATTGGAGGGGCCGCGAGGACCGCGCGCTTGTCGCGAGGATGCGTTGTGTCACAGCCATCATATATTTCTCCCAATTGACTCGTCGTGGTTAGGTTATCCCGTTTTGAAAAAATTGAAAAGTTAGCAAAAGGGCAGCGATACCTTTACCATAGGCTAAGTTATAAAGTTATTCGCGCTGTGCAAGAAATTAAGAAATTTGGACGCGAACTTCGATATCGGAAGTTACCTTACGTCAGTGGGTCTTATCTAGCTTAGCTTGCTTCGGTAGATTCTATATTATCCATCTACGACATCAATGTTCTGTCTTTACAGTAGACGCTGCAAACATGATCTGTTGCCTGTACCTCATTCGTTACGACCACCGATCGAAGATAATTCCGACGTTCTGAGTACGGGCACAACCGTCACCATACTAAGAATTACTAAATATTATCGTTATTATTTTAGATCATACGCGTAGACCCTTCCCTGTCTTCTAGGGTCATCTTTCCAAGACCTGATCTTGAGTAGCCCACGACTGGCAGTTTGACTGTTAAAGCCGTACATGATCTATCTTGCTATTCTTCTCCATTTTTGCTTTGGGAGGATCGAGATAAGGCTTTTATGACGGCGATCATATCCTCTTCACCATACCCGGCCTCAGTCGCCTCTTTGTATAGAGAGCGACACGTTTGTATCAGGGGTGATCGCGCTCCTGACGCTTCAGCTGCTTCACAGATAAGCTTGCTGCTATTGTAACAATCCTTGACGGCTGCTTGAGAAGACCAGTCCTCTGTGGTGATTTTTGTGATCTTGTTGCGAGAGTACGCAGAAGCCATTGGTCCCGCATTAAGCACTTCTCCCAACACATTAGGATCAATGCCTTGGGCTCTTGCTAGGTTCATCGATTCGGCGAGACCGACCGCAAGAGCGATTACGTAGAGGTTCACGGCATACTTCGTTCTCAGCCCATAACCGATCGGACCACAGTGGACAGCGGCACAGGTGATGGGCTTCAAGACGGGTCGTATTTCCTCCACTACCTGGGCGTCGCCACCCAGCAAGCCGACGAGCTGACCTTGCTCTGCAGGTAATTTGCTGCCGCTCACTGGCATCTCAACGAACCGGCCCCCTGCTCGGCTCACCTCCTTAGCGAGGTAGTGGCTGAATTCCTCAGGAACGGAGCTTGAGTTCACGAGCGTCTTGCCGGTGAGTGACGTTCTGAGGTCTTCCAATACGTCCTTGATTGCGGCGGCATCGAAGAGCATCGTAAATATGACATCGGAGTTTTGAGCCACCTGGGATGGTGTGGAACCGACTTTAGCTCCAGCCTCTATCAGAGGAGGGTATTTAGACGAGCTTCGGTTCCACACTGTCAGAGGGAAATGGCGACACATATTCAAGGCCATTGGCGTGCCCATCTGCAGAATTTAGTATCAGTCATCGCCATCTCGAGCGTGAGCTCAGGGGTTTCAGAAGCTTATGAACACTACCATGATCCAATAACGGGACTTTCGTGCTCTTAAAGTTAAAATAAGAAGGATACATTTCCGAGAATTCTTACAGTGCCTAAACCTAAGAAACCGATACGCATCTTGGAGGATTATATACTCTCAACGTGGAGAGACAGAGTTAGGATTAAAAAGGTATCAAGTTTCGGATTTATGTGGAAGAGTGACCAACGTTTCGAGGATTGATGAGGAGTATCAAAGCGCCAAGGAGTGGCGGTTGATGTCGTGAAGGGAATGGGAAAATTGACGTGGAAGCCTTGGTGAGGTGTATGCCATATACACTTGAGCCATGCCACGTCTTCCCACAATACTTATAAACACCATTCCACTTGAGTCGTGGCTCCTGTATAAAATAAACCGCAAGTGTTAGAGTTTAAATCCACCAAAAGGGTTGATCCCCTTACTCATCACGTGGTTTGGCGGTTCGGACTTGTTGACATGTTGACCTGTAGGGCGCCATGAGGACTAGTATAAGCCGCTAACAGCCGCATCTACAGCCGTCGCCGGACCTTGCCCTAAGAGGTCATGTCTGAGACAATCATGATTTCATTGGCTTTAAGTCAAAAGGGATTTACCGACGGTATCCCTTTGGATGGGTTGTTCGGTATTAAGGTAATATGGGAGCGTCGGAGATTAGCGGGTGTACGTAAATCTGATTCGCTAAATGCATTTACTGACTGACGTAGATATATGATTTTTTGGGCTTCTAATTTCCTATCTAGGAAACACTTTTCCACTCCTAGGAGCCCAGCAAACAATAGCGTTTTAGACTTGGGAAATAGTTTAAAAAGTTTTGTACAGACCTAGCTATACTTTATACTAGACGTAGGAATACAAACTAAGAAAAGAACCGCTATGTAAACTAGCATTTAGTCTAAAGATTATCCCGTGCGGCTGGGATTTAGTCTAATCTAAATAAGTGGGTTATATGGCTAGCTCGGCTAGGTCTGTATCTATGTATATATGTAAACCGATTGCCAGTCTTGCCAGTCTCTTTGTTAGTCCGTGTAGCTGGGTCTATATGTCATAGGTAGAAGTAGGTAGAGGGCAATACCTATGTCGTTTCGAAATAAAGAATGTGAGTAACTGCCTAAATTGGAAAGTAAAAAATCGTATGCCGGCATACCATGTATACGTATGTCCTAATGGGCCGTTGCCCCAGATATTCCCACTAGCTATTTTTAGCAATTCCAGATTCACACTTCGTGTCTTTTGACGGGCGAGATCCGTTTCTTATATTAAATTATGTTCCACGTAGTTCAGCTTGGACCGCCAGTTTACTGTTGGCATTCTACAGGAGGAAAATGTAGAGTGAAAAAGTTCGATGTCGCTCTACCACGACTATCTTCGTGACGCGGCCACAAATGCTGACCACCACGAAGGCCCAGTGGAATCATACAAGCCAAGCCTGCCAGTTCTCGTCTTCAGGCCCTTAACCCCATGTTTCGACGAGCTGGCCGTGCCGCGTGGGCACGAGCATACCGATGATGACTTCGTTACCTATCTCCGACACGCACTACGCCATCTAAGCGGGGAGCGGCACCAGGAAGACTACACGCACCGGACCTATGGGCTCCATGTATTGGCTCAGAAAGACATCGTCGCCGCCTCGATTAAGATCTGCATGCTGGAGACTGAGAGGTGTGCGGACCCTGTCTTCAAAACACGAGTAGAAGAAGATGCATTCATCGCATTGCTTATAGCCTGCGCCGACGGAGATATGGCTGAGGTCAAGGCCCTGAACGGAATATTAGAAACACTCTCTGGAACTTCGGCACTGACGACACCACTGCTGTTGCAGATCTTGGTGGCCGTGGCACTCAGCCACTATAATAACAAGCTCATTTTAGACCTTGTAACATGGTCTTCTCCACCGCGGTGCAACCTTTTCAACCTCAGCGCGGGATCCAGCCGCACATGGCTATGGGACTACTGGTCGCACTCGGGGCATACGGACGAGAAGTCCCTCAGTGCTTGGGAAGCGCTGTTTCAAGCCGAATGGGTGGCTCTTCGTGGTGACATGATGGAGTTCGTTTACCAAGCGCAGGACACTGCAGAGGAAATATCACACGCCATATACATATTTGAGCAGGTGTTGCAGAGCAAGGCAGGTCTGCCGGTAAGTATTCTCAGCACTATCGAAAAGACAGTACAATGGGGATCGCCGGCCGTAGTAGCTCACATGCTCACGAGGTTGCCGCACCAAAAAATCAAACCGCGACCGCACTTCCTGCTTACGGAAGCGGCGGGGAGGTCGGCCGTCGGCCTGTTTGCGGGGGGGAATCCGCGGGCGGCGGAAATGTTAGAAGTCCTACGGCCTATGAAGCTAAATGTGAATTCTATCGCGGATCCCAGGTATAAAGCGCCGCGAACCCAGACCCCCTTGCACGTTGCAACTTGGCGTGGAAATACAGCAGCTGTGGAATGGTGTTTGAGAAACGGAGCCAGGCCGACGAAGAACTGGTGCGGAAGGTATCAATGGGAGACAGCGGGAAAGTCAGAGCGAATCTTGGCTCTCTATCAAGACGAAGGCTGGGAGATCGATAATAAGGCATGGCTAATGGAGCTCGAACGGGTCAACTCAGATATAAGAGATGAAAGAGGATTCCTTTGTGGGTTGCGCCGTGTTGCCCGCGAATTATCATTGTCATCCGCGAAGCTGACTTTCGAGCCGCCTGGCGCGGTAACGACAACGGCGAAATCATGAATAAGGGAGATACAACGTTATGATAACTGGGTTTGGCGCAGTTCTCATATGCTGCAGGACATCCCACCATTTTTATGCATTTAGATGCAAGCGAGCATCCTTCACTTAGCTTGATTCGCTAGGAAAATCAACAGTCACCTCATTGCTCCAATAGCCGTAGGAGGCTTTGACCAGCATTGCCTCACTTCAAGTTACTGACGCTTCGCCCTAGGCAGATACGTATCTTTGCCCGAAGGTTCACAGCCTTATTCAACAAAATAAAACTCCTTTATAAACTCAGTCTTCTCCACCCGTCTCACTTTTATTTCCGGGTACCTGATAATTACATCAACATCAACAGCAGCCTTTATTAACTTCATCTATAGCAAAAGTGTATATATTAGGGCTATTCAACTTAAAGTCCAAATGTCTATACAGAAGATCGCTGCATCACTCGCATCAGCAAACCAGGAGACCAATATTGGGCTCATTCATTTCAACTTCGACTTCGCACTCAAAAAGGTTGATGCTCCTCACGAGTTTCAAGGCCTTGGCCGAGAGTTATCCCAATCGAGGATCAAAGCCGCCGAAGATGGTGCCGTACATATTACGGCCCGGAAACTAGGCGCTTTGTTTCGTCAACGCTTGCCTTCAACGCCTCATCTCATTAAAGCCTATGGGACACGTGCGTCTATTATCGCATCAGATCCAAAAGTTAACCCCAAACCATCCAAGAAACACGGCGTTCTTGCGGATCATGTTGGAATCGATGGTACAAGCATTTGGGCAGCTGCAACATCGGGAGCTGAATCAGTTGCTGTCCATTTGCTTGCCTGTATGTTGGCTCGCATGTGGTCGCGGTCCGAGGCTATTGCTATTTGGGCGGAATTGGTCTCAGAAAGAAAAAAAGAACTGGAGCGGACCGATGTGGCCGACTCGCAGCATCTAGTGGCGCTCAATGATTCACGGATTGAGATTGCCAGAGATCAACTCGCCCAATGGGACTCGTCTGCACGGGCGTGGCTTCAATCTGCTGATGAAGCAATGAAGGTCAAACAAACTCAGTTAATGTTGGTTTTGGACAACATAAACATTCCCGTGAATACTAAACCGACGCTATATCATAATGTGATACAGGCCTGGACCTCGGCCATGCTTGCTACTGAAAATCTCATCCGGGGCGTTCCCCAATCAGTTGAAAACGGTTCAATCCTTCTCGGCCTTTCATCGTGGCACATATATCCAGACATGGTGGTGCTACAGAGTTCTACTACACCTGTCAGGCAAGCTGATCCTCTGGTCAACGATGCTGGTATTCTGACAATTGGGCTGAGTACTAAACAACCTAGCAAAACTGGGGTTTCTTGGTCTTTACCTCTGGGGCAACTCCGCTACTATGGAGGTGCGGTAGTTTCGGAGAAATCACTAATTACGCAAGGAAATCGAATTACCGTTACTCAACTGATACAACTGTCTATTGGTTGTATGACGCGACACTGGGGGATTTCCGGGCCAGATATTGTGCAATTCATTGTGAACCTCTGGAAAGTCATTGAACCTATAGCCGATGAAGCCGCAGACGGAACATCTTACTGGCTCGGTCTCCTCGCGGCAGCAGTGAAACCCTTACTTAACCAAAATTCACTTGATTCACAAGTTGGGTTTCGATTAATGAAATTGGGTGCTCGGCGATGTCCCAATTTCCTTGGGTCGGACGAGACGGTCGGGAAGCCAATGGTAAATCAGAACATCGATACGGCGTCACCCACTATACCAAAATTATTCGGATTGAGCAATATCAATGTTTTCGCCAATCTCCTATCACAGCCAGAAAGCTGCGTGGACTACTTCCGGGAGCTTGTTAAAGACCCTCTCCTAAGCCACTTTAACAACAGGCTGCTCCTTATCAGGTACAAAAAGATTTACGCAGAAGACGATTATGGCTGGGAGTATGCCACTGCGCTTCCTGTGCAAAGGGAAAGTAGGAAAAGATTACGTGATGGTCAGGAACATATACTTTTGAACACTGCTCGTCATATTCGCTGGATAGAAAAAGGGCATGGAAGGGCGGCGCGCTTCCGAGACTTGAGAATTCAAGGCGAAGATTGTTTTGACACAATGACGGAAATAAACAGAGGCAAAACAATTGTATGGAAGGGCTCTCGGAATGATTTCGTAACCCATGGAATCTTACATCATATTACTTCTCAAAGTCTAAATGAGTTCATCGTTGTTGATGATGACAGTCTTGACATCGACCTCGACACCTCCGGCCCTGGGTCAGCATGGTGCGACATCGATTTCGAGGTCCTTATGGGAAGCACGCACACTATCGCACTTCTAGTCAGCACGAGGGGCGAACCTTTGAGTACTAAAATTAACCCAAGCATCGCGCTGTCACTACCGGTCCTCTCGGAAGCCATGAGTGATAAGAAACATATTGTTTCGAAGAAGAAAACTCTCCTACATCTAAATCAACTAGTAAATACAACAACCAGGGCCACGTTGCTACGATCGTTGCGAGCATTAGTTACTATATCGTCAATATACAGCCAAATTCCAAACTCAACAATATCTCTTGGTGTTATTTCGCATTGTCTTCCAGAAATGGCCTGGATACCTATCGAGAAAAACTGGTTGTTCAGACAGGATGATCCTAAATTCCGACGGTATCAATTGAACAGATCTTCTACCTTCTCTTGTCTCCTCTTACTTGAAACTGGTAGTTTGTCAGTGCCACCGACGGCATTCTCGAACGTAATGGCAATGGCAACTGGCGACTCTATCTACATTGCCAAAAACTTGATCAGCGATCCCTCAGTAAAGTGCTTCGCTCATGAAATATGCCAGATCAAGGGCAGCATTGGTAAACCCGGGATAGCATTAATGGTACCGCCGAAGAACCCTCTCATTCGTGAAATGGACTTATCAAACTGGCAGTGTGTAAACCACAGCGCGTTTGACGGAAAGCTCCACGATGCCTTCAGTTCGACAACCTTGCATCTCAGATTCACAGAGTACATATTCCCTGTTGATGTTGGAAGTCATGGCAGTCGAGACTTTGAAATATACTTTCTAGAATCTCTGGTGTCAGTTCATGATAGAGGAGAGTGGGTTGCCGACTTAGACGTTCTTCGAACTCTAGAGCAGGACAGCACTTGGACGGTGGGTGAGAAACCACTCTGGAAACAGCCTATGCTTAGTTGTGTCACCGAATGTGAGCATGTAAGGCATGCAAAGGTCGGCAGTATGAAAGGAACAGAATATTCGGATATTGTTGCTATAGATGACTGGAACGAGATACTCGACCCCCCGAGTACAGTTGCCATCGTTCGCTCTCTTGATAACTGGCTCGGTCGGCTCGCTGCTGCCGCCGTGTGTCGGCAGCTCGGATTCCTGGTAATAATATTACCAGGCAAAGTTTGCTGGACTTGTATTGGTGATGAATGGCTTCGGTTATCAACACCCCCAACACACCCAACACACCCAACACCACCAACACCCCCAGCTCACCGTGAACCAAAGCAGACCATGCCACCTGATCTAGCAATTCCCGATCCTGGACTGTCTTCCGAATGGGAGGAATTATACACACTGGAGGACCTCATTGAGGTCATGGTCAACGGAGCAAGACAGTTAAGAAGGCCCGACGATGTCAAAGACAATATGATGGGTCAGGGAAACATTTTTCTAATCTGTTAGATTCTGATAACTTGTAGGAATATCTACTTGGTCCTCTGCTGGGATCGATATTTGGGTCATAATGAGCGAATGCCACAGAAAAATTTAGTAGGGCAGCTCCATTGGATTTCCTTACCATTGCTCATCTCTTCCTTAGTCATCGCTATAACTTTTGCATCTACAACTTGCCACCGCTTGGCTGAAACTCATGCCAAGTACTTCAAGGCTATCGCTTTGAACTATACAGCGTTCCACTCAGGCACAGCATGAAGCTTCTTGGTAAATGCTAGCGACTAATCTCTTATCCCACCATCTATCAACGAAATCGGCTAGTGAGGTTCCGCGTGGATTTATATTTTAATTGATGTAGCTTATAGCCGTCATCTGACGACTCACGACAGTGCAGAACGCATATTTGACGCAGAACATAACCGAATGCGATAACAGTTAACTTACTCACTCAACTCATCGGCATTTCGGCAGGCGTCTTTATCTTTGCTTGCGTTGCATTAGGGCCTACAAGGTGGGGATGGTGGCAAGGTGCGTCCTGCATTATCAGATATGTAGCCAGCGAGTGAGTTGTCACACGCTATAGAAACTAGCGTATAGAAGAATAGTTGTTCAAAATGACCCTCCACTCATATTAGCTTTTCGCGGAGGCATCGAAGCTGGTCGCAATGGACGAATATGACCTGGTTATTACGAACGGCGTTTGCGTGACCGCCGCTGATGTCGCGCCGCTCGATATCGCTATCAAGAATGAGAAAGTCGTTCTCCTGGCCCCTTCGGGTTCGCTGAGAAAGGCACTCACGAAGAGGCTTATCGATGCCGAAAATGGCTATGTCATGGTACGAAACCGTCCGTGATAAAGCTCTCTTACATAGACTGAGGATTAATTCGGAGATAGCCTGGAGGTATAGACTGCCAGTACGTCTGCTCACTCACTGTGCCAGCTGTTGATCAAGTCAAAATAAGCTTATCGCTAATTACCAATGCTGGGCAGCGTCCACCTACAGGAGCCCAGCATGTTTGGCATGGGATCGTCAGCCGACACTTACGAAACAGGGACGCGATCCGGGATTGCGGGCGGCACGACGACCATCGTGGCCTTCGCGCCGCAGCAGAAAAGCCTGGACTCGGTATTAGTGGCGTTGGCGAACACACATGCGCTGGCCCGGAACAACAGTTACTGTGACTACGGATTCCACCTGCTGGTAGCGAACCCTTGCGAGAAGGCGCTCTCGGAATTTGAGCAACTAGTTTCGTTCGAGGGTGTTACATCACTCAAGATCTACATGACGTACGAAGCGCTACAGTTGCGTGACAATGAGATTCTGTCGGTGCTGCTGGCGGCACGCCGCAACCATATCTTGACGATGATCCATGCTGAGAACGGCGATGTCCTGGCGTGGCTCACGGAGAAGCTCGAGGCCGCTAAGCTCTTTGCGCCTAAATACCACGGGCATTCTCACGCGCCCATTCTCGAGTCGGAGGCCACAAATCGCGCGATCGCCCTCAGCTCGCTCGTCGCCGACACCCCGATCCTGCTGGTGCATGTTAGCGAGCCGGTAGCTGCACTACGGATCCGGGCTGCGCAGACGGCAGGCCAGCCCATCTTTGCCGAGACCTGTCCCCAGTACCTGTTCCTGACGCGGGACGACCTCGACCAGCCCGGTTTCGAGGGTGCGAAGTGCGTGTGCGCACCGCCGCCACGCGATGCCGACGATCAGAAGGCTATTTGGCGGGGGCTGCGGAACGGCACCTTTGCGATCCTGAGTTCGGATCACTGCCCGTTCAGATTCGATGACGCCGTGACGGGGAAGAAGACATGCATCTCGGAGGAATTTCCCGTTGGCAAGTTTCGACACATCCCGAACGGACTGCCTGGGATCGAGACGCGTCTGCCGCTGACATTCTCTGCGCGCGGGATGGAGCTGACGAAATTCGTGGAAGTGACCTCTACCAACGCGGCAAAACTGTACGGCCTCTACCCGCGTAAGGGCGGAATTATACCCGGAGTATCAGATGCGGACTTAGTGGTATGGTATCCAGAGGGTAGGTTAGGGGAATTCCCCTTGACGAACGATCTTCTTCATCATGATGCCGACTACACACCTTACGAAGGTCGCACATTGCGTAATTGGCCGCGGTATACAATTCTAAGGGGAAGAGTGGTATGGGATCGAGATGGGGGTGGCATAGTGGGTGATAAGGAGTATGGCCAGTTCTTGAAGAGACAAGAGAGTTCGCTAAACGGGATATGGGAGACAGTTGACCGAGAGGGCCCGTTTGATCTAGAGAAGCTATAGATGTGTGCTGTCGGTGATACAGACAGACATGGGCACGAAATCATCATAGTTTATATCGATTTTATAAGCTACTAGCAATAGAGTAGATAACTCGGAACCTATTACGAAAGGTCTGCTAATATTTCCCCCTTCGTACCTTTCCTCCGAACTTACGAAAAATTGGCCGAATGATTCACGTATGACAATACTTCACATTGCTCCAGTCTAAAGTCATCGAGATTGTTAGCAAATGGGTTGATTCCCTAATATGGTATATAGTTGAGAGGTTGTCCAATAAGAGATGGTTTGGCAGACATCGAGAAGGAACTTAAGTGCTCAAGTACTTCAAGTAGGCGGTTTATATATACTATTTACTTTGTAGCTGACTGCTCTTTGCTTTTACTCATATGGATAAGCATGCTTGATAATCTTTATGACTCTGAACTTGGATTGTTTTGGGTGAGCTTGCCGATAATCGCTGTCAAGATGAATTACCCCGCGGAACCCCGCCACCGAGATAATACCAGCAGACTCTATGCGCTGCAAGCTCAAATTGGCCAAAGAGTGTAGATATTGAGATGCAATTATTTGTTGTTCATATCATGGCTTTTATCGTACCTCAAATTTGTCTACGTACGAGTGAGTGATCTCTTTATATATAATATCTGGATATGCTGAATAAATTCAGTACGTTAATACCCTGGCAATAAAATACATAGTTGATAGGTACCCGACCCACTACCCCTCCTTCTAGAACCCAAGACCCCGCTATTGGAAACTGGAAGGGGAAAAAACGAACCAGAAAAAGAAATAAAAAAAGATTCAGTTCATATCAATTATGATTGTAGCATAAACTTGTGCTTAGGTACTCTCAATTATCGATATTAGTTGTAAAGGGACTACCTAGGTAGATAGCTAGATACTTATCTACCTACGTACTGTACATGTAAAAAGTTGTTTATGCAGTCACAACGCAGCCTCACGGGACTTGGCGGCAGGTAGATGGGAGGTACCCCACCCGGGCGCGTTGGTGTTGGGGTTCAATCGGCCCCAGTGACTCATGTCTGGCTTGCTATTTGACAGCCGCAATTTTTCTGCTGCCACAATCAATGTTCACCCTTGGCCGTAAGTTTCGTTTTTCTCGGCCGACCTCGTCAGTGATACCACCGCGCCCGCGCCTCAGGAACCCGCACGTCTTCAGAATGGCGTCGGCACCGGCATCGACGACCGCGCCCACATCCGCGCCGGGACCTGAGAAGACGAGCAAGAAAGCATCCAAGGCCGCCTCCTCGACGCCCGCGCCTGCGCCCGAACCCTTCACAGACCCGACAACCCCTGGCGAGAAGAAGGTGCTGCAATCCTTCGAACACGCCCACTTCAGCGCCTACAACCCCGGTGCCGTCGAGTCCTCGTGGTACCAGTGGTGGGAGAAGTCGGGCTTTTTCCAGCCTCGCCCTGGCCCTACCGACTCTCGCTTCGTCGTTCCGCTGCCGCCGCCCAACGTCACCGGCGCCCTGCACTGCGGCCATGCCCTAGCCAACACGATACAGGACTCTCTCGTCCGGTGGAATCGCATGCGTGGCATTACCACTCTGTGGGTTCCCGGCTGTGATCATGCCGGCATCAGCACCCAGTCCGTCGTCGAGAAGATGCTCTGGAAGAAGGAGTCAAAGACGAGAATCGAGCTTGGTCGCGACGCCTTCACCAAGCTGGTTTGGAACTGGAAAGACGAGTACCACCAGCGCATTAACAACGCACAGCGCCTCATGGGCGGTTCCATGGACTGGTCACGCGAGGCCTTTACCATGGACGAAAACTGCACCCGAGCTACCATGGAGGCCTTTTGCCGTCTTCACGACGAGGGTCTTATCTATCGGTCCGATCGCCTCGTCAACTGGTGCACAAACTTGCAGACGGCGCTGAGCTCACTCGAGGTCGAGAACAAGGACATTCCCGGCCGTACCCTGCTCGATGTGCCTGGCTACGAGAGAAAGGTTGCCTTCGGTGAGATGACCTACTTCAAATATCCCATTGAGGGTAGCGACTTGTTCGTCGAGGTTGCCACGACGCGACCTGAAACTATGCTAGGCGATTCCGGTATCGCTGTTCATCCCGACGACAAGCGTCATGCTCACCTTGTCGGCAAGTACGCGCGCCATCCCTTTACCGACCGTCTCCTCAAGATCGTGGCAGACAGCTACGTCGACCCAGAACTCGGAACTGGTGCCGTTAAACTGACGCCGGCTCACGATTACAATGATTACCAGTTGGGAAAGCGTCACGGCTTGGAATTCATCAACATTTTGAACGGGGACGGCACCATGAATGAAAATGCTGGCCCTTCTTTCCAGGGCCAGAAAAGGTTCGATTGTCGGTACCAGGTCGTCGAGGAGTTGACCAAACTTGGTCTTTTTGTCAAGAAGGAGTCTCATGCCATGACGATACCGTTGTGCGAGAAGACCCGTGATGTGATAGAGCCCTTGATGAAGCAACAATGGTGGGTCAAGATGGCCGACATGGCATCCGACGCCCTCAAGGTGGTTGACGAGGGGAAGGTAAAGATAGCACCTGAAAGTGCTGCGAAGTCATATCAGCGATGGCTCTCGGGAATCAATGACTGGTGCATTTCTCGCCAGCTTTGGTGGGGTCATCGCATACCTGCATATCGTGTCGTATTTGAGGGTGAGGAAACACTGGAAGAGAGTGACAAATCTCACTGGATCGTTGGCCGAACGCCAGATGAGGCCCAGGCGAAGGCGGCATCTGCATTCCCTGGAAAGAAATTCCGCCTGGAGCAAGACCCTGACTGTCTAGACACCTGGTTCAGTTCAGGTTTATGGCCGATGGCTACTCTCGGATGGCCTAACGAGACTCCAGACTTCAAGAACTTCTTCCCCACCAGTTTGCTCGAGACAGGCTGGGACATCCGTAAGTCGTCTTTGAAGCAAATTTTGATCTATAAAATGTGCATACATATGCATCATTAGAAAAAGTCTAATTTCCACGCACAACGGCAAGGCTAACGAGAGGCACAGTGTTCTTTTGGGTGGCTCGTATGATTATGCTTAGTGTGAAACTTACGGGCTCAGTACCTTTCAGTGAGGTCTACTGCCACAGCTTGATTCGAGATTCGGAAGGCCGAAAGATGAGCAAGTCGCTGGGTAATGTCATCGACCCTCTGGACATCATCAGTGGGATTGATCTCGAGGCGCTTCACGCAAAACTTCTCGTGGGTAACCTCAAGGACACCGAAATCGCCAGAGCAACTAAGTACCAGAAAACCGCGTTTCCTAGTGGAATTCCGGAATGTGGTGCCGATGCCTTGAGATTTACGCTTCTGTCATACACCACGGGTGGTGGTGATATCAGTTTTGATATTAAAGTGATGGCAGCTTATCGACGATTCTGTAACAAGATCTGGCAAGCAAGTAAGTACATAATGGGCCGCTTACCAGAGGACTTCAAACCTGCTACCAATCTCGACGTTGCCAATCTTTCAACCCCTGAAAAGTGGATCCTGCATTGCATGAACAGTGCTGTTAGGGATTTGAATGGGGCATTGGAGGCTAGAGAATTCTCAAAGGCGACCCAAATTGCTCATAAATTTTTCTATGACCAGTTGTGCGATGTATTCATCGAACACAGCAAGAGTCTACTGACTGAAGGAAGCAAGAGTGAGCAAGATAGCGTGCAACAAACTCTATACAGAGCTTTAGATGTTGCGCTTAGGCTTCTTCACCCGTTCATGCCCTTCATTACTGAAGAGTTGTGGCAGCGTCTTCCACGAGCGGAGTATGAAGGTTCAGACTCCAGCCCAGCGTCTATTATGCTGTCGCCCTACCCAGTGGCATACGACAGTCTATACTTCCCTGCAGAAGCCGAGTCCTATGAGCTTAATCTCCAGTGCACTCGAGCATTGCGATCTCTGGCCGCAGAGTACAATATCAAGACTGGTGGGACTGCATTCATCAAGGCTACCAATGCCGCTTCAAATGCAAGCATCACATCGCAAATAGCCTCTATCAAGACGCTTTGCGGCAAGGTCCTATCGGACCTATCGCTTCTTGGCCCAGAAGATGCCTCACCAGCGGGCTGTGCCGTGTTCGTCGTGAACAATAACATCATCGTCCTTCTCTCCGTCGCCGACGGGATCCCTGACGTAGATGCCGCCATCAAGAAAGTGCAGGGCAAGTTGCAGAAGAAGCAGGTGCTGGTCAAGAAACAACAAGATCTGATCAAACGCGAAGGCTTCGAGAAGAGTAGCGAGGTCGTGCGGGCTGCTGAGAAAGAGAAGCTAGAAGAGGCGCACACTGCTGTTAACAACTACGAGAGAACCATTGAGGAGTTTGAAAAACTAAAGTTGAAGGCTTGATCTAGATAGATCGCGATTCCTTGCTTTTGTTTACATGTGATCTAGCAAGACTAGAGTTGGAAGAAGAACTGAATAAAAAACAGTCAGCACCCATTTGATTGATTGTACTTGTGCGTATTGTGAAGGTTGAATCAACAGAGTAGAACCCCAGTTGTATGATGTAGGCCTTGATAATCTGCCACTTTGGCCGGCAAATATAGTGTAGGGACCGCGAAGGCGAAGTGAGAGAAGGTTTTTTCCGTATTCGGGTATCGTCCAGCTTTTACATGTAAGCGGGCATCTATTAACAAGTCGTCTCAGGGGCAAGCGTGGCTGCGATGCAAGCTTGAAGCACGAGAGCGGTCACGTATTGACGTTGTATAAAAGACGCTTCGTGATTTATAGCGATATGAGGATTTTTTCTGTTCAACTAAGCTAAAATCTAACTAGAACCTCGCATGTACTGGCAGACAAAGCTTTCTAATAATACAAGAATTTGCTGTCTGGGCTTCGTAAAGTTTCCCATAACTCCTGATTATTTCTAATCCCCTTACCCGTCCTTCAGAATGAACGCCTACTAAGATGCCATTTCAAACACACCAATAAAACGCCTTCTTTCCGAACCCAACGCCCACAACGGAAATTGAGAGGGAACGACTTTCTATCTAGAGGTATGGCATCCAGAGTGCATCACACTGTGCCAGATTCATCGGATTCACGGCTCTAGCGATGAGATCGATGACGGTCTGGTTTGCGGGAAGGCTCCCTACAGGTGGCTGTGCTAAGCTGAGTGCACGTTTGACAACCATGTCACAATTTGTTTGAACAGTCTCGCGCAGTTGGGTCTCGTTGAGGTGAATGGCGCGATGGCTGCTGGTAAACCAGAATATCACTTCATCCCGCACGAGCAATGTCAACGCATGCTCAAGCTCAAACTCCGGTTCCGTAAGACAGCGAGCAATTGCCATGATCGAGCAACTGAAAATGCCTTCAGTAGCGAGAGGACCCATTAGAGTTTGCAGGTTGGGAGAGAGGCGGAAGGGAACCGGTTCAGGATTATGGAAGAAAGGCTTGCCGGGGGCCATGAGCGACATAAGCTCAGATCCCCAGATCTTGCCAGAGCCCCGTGCAATGTTCATCTTGTGAGGATAACGCCCTGTCATATATAAAATGTACGTCATGAATGTAAGGGCAGATAGCTGGTATGAAAAACGCCGGCGGAACAGCCAGAAGTCAGAGTATTCCGGGAAGATGTATTGGAAATACTCGAGCGCGACAGTGTGAGGCACCCATTTCTCTTGAATCGCCGAGAAGACCTCAAGACGGGCCGTTGTTGTTTGATCCGGTGGTTTCTGGACAGGATGGTTAACTAGTGAACACGAGAAAAGTTCCAGAGAAAAACTTACGGCCCCTTTCGGCTCAATGAGTCCTCTTAATTTATCCATGGTGAACATCACCGGCTCATCTTTCTGCATACCATTGCGTCGACAGTGATCTTCATACACGCCCTGTAAAGTGATGTATGATGTATCCTCTGCCACAATTCTTATATGAGGCGCTAGAGGAATCATCAAGGGGACTGTGAACTGCAAATCACGTCGACGGCTTTCCTTCTTTTTAGCTAGAGTTTGGTTTAGGTGTCGGAAGAGCTGTAGAATTCTTTCTTCTCGGCGGCAATGCCGGGCAGCAGGGTGCTGTATGGCAAAGGGGTGTATGCTTCCATCGTGACCACGTATCTTGAGTCGGCGATGGGATACGCCTATAGCCCTCACAAGGTCCACATTAGGGAGGAATCGATCGATACGGATGAAGTCTTGATTTTTATCCTTGTGCTGGAGATACTGTCCGGGGACCTCGACGTCATCGAATTTTAGATAGCGAAATTCGCTTAGATGCCGCGAGTAAGTCTCAAGATAGGCAGTTGGGTCTCTCAGATCAAGTTTTTCCTCAAACTTGTCGCGCCATTTTCGAAGCTTGTGGATGTACTCATACATAGTGGGTTTGACAGTCACAAAGTCCGCTTCAAATGACTTCTTGATGTGAGCGGGAAGAATCGTTTCCGCAAATCGTGTGATATTGGTTTCCGTCGCATTGGGCAACTTGACGTCTTTCGCATAGGAGGCTGGCATGCGACTAACATAGGCCAAACCGTCATTGAGAAGTGCAACGATGAGCCGATACGCGTCTTCGTCAGGTGGGCATTTAAAGTACTTCTGAATCTGATCTACCATAGTTTCCATGGACAAAGCAAGGAGAGGGAAAGCTGTTTTGAGAACCGACATAATCTCTTCGGTATGCTCCCAAGGGGGTTTCTTTTGGCCGGTTGTCGAGGTTGCACCATCTTTGGAGGATTGTACCTGCTGGTCGCCATTAGCTGCAGGGGCTGTACCAGCGGTGCTGGCTCCATTTTCATTCTGCTCCGTCTTCGGCTGTATATTGTCTCCATTCGATGTCTGTGGTCGGGAGGATGGCTCTGCTTTAGTTTGAGGATTCTCTTGTTTGGTCTGAGACGGAGAGGTGCTTGACTTTCTGTTTGCCGCCGCAGACTGAGCGCGTTGTCTTGCCTTCTCCTTGGCCTCTTGATTTTTCTTGATCATTAACATGTCCTCACGATTGGTCCGTAGTTGAAAGTAAAGAGACTGCGGATAAGCCTTGGCAATCTTGAGTAGGATTCCATGGACTTTAGGTGCTTCCTTGTGACCAAGACCAGTCAACAACTGTGGAATGAACGTGATCCAGTACCAAACTGGGGTTTCTCCTTTATGATCGTCGAAGCCTGCCGCTATCGTTCCATTGGAATCATCCAGACTCAACAGCCACAATATACGTGCGATTAGCTTCCGAGCTTTACTGCTCTTGTAGCTGCCAATGGCTTGGAGGTACGAACACACGGCTTGCCGGGCAGAATTTGTGTCCGACGGATCTGCCTTGAATTTTCGATCGTTGAAGTAACCCCATTCAGCCCAGGCTTTGGCTTTGCTGATATCGTAGTAAAGCGCTGTCCCGTAAGCCCCGTCTGCTTCGCTATGTTGTCCAAGCTTCTCCAGAAACATTCCCTTGAGTGTATAGAACTCGGCCTTTTGTTGATTATTGAAGTAATTGAGATTAGTATTGTTAATCACATCTAAACCACTTGAAAGCTCTTCCGGATTCTCATAATGACATCTCGCCTGCTCTCTTAATTTAAGAAAAGCCTCTTGGATCTCAATGTTAGGCAGTGTGTAAATGCGACTGAGTTGATTTATGCAGACTTCGGCAAGATTATGTTTTCGGGCGACATGCGCAAAACGATTGATGATCCACGCAGTCTCATGGTAGCCGCGGTATGCAAATGACGCTCCGTTCGCGTTCTGACCTTGTTGAGGCAGTAACTGTAAGTAAGTGCCGTTGATCAAGCCAAAAATGTGTTGTCGCCAAGTGACTAGGTCTTGCCAGTCAGTGATATCATCCCAGGTGTTCGGTAGACGGTCTCTCCAGGCTCCAAGAAGAAGTTTCAACTCCCCAGATTTAACATCCAGATTGGCTTGATTGGTATTTGCCAGGCTTTGACATATGACACTGGCATCATGAAGCTCCACGAGCTGTTGAAAGTTATGCAGCATCGGGATATGGGCGGCAGTAAGGCGTTTAGGAAGCTGGTGCCACTTCCGAATAGATAGCTGGATAGCTTCGTCACAAACTCGGGAAAAGTCTTGGCCTGTTTCTTGCTTGTTGTGGAACTTAAGGAGAGACATGAAGCCCTGGAAGAACGTCCGTCGAGAGGTCGGGGCGTCCATTACCCCCTTGATGATCATGTCCAAACTTTCACGGTGTTCCTGGTTTTGCCACATGTCGATATTTCTCCAGGCGCATTCAAGAAGGAGGTCTTGCAGATTCTCATGTTTAGCAAAGTCCTGCAAGATCTCCCACTGTTGAAGCTTTTGAGCACATAGGACCCAATGATCCTCCCACAGCATATATTCGCCCTGTGAAAACGGGATTACACCTGTACGAGCCTTGATTTGTGCCGCTTCGTACATCTTCTGAGCCTTGTCCCACATGCCGTTCTGTTCATACGATAACGCGGCATTCGTTTCCACGAACTGACACCGGCGACGCCATGTTCCATAGAACAGATCATCTTCCTTCAGATTAGAGTACAATTCAACGAGCGCGTCAAGCGTACTTTCTCTGACAGTGATAGAGTCGATCTCCGGCTTGACGACGGACTTCTCTAGTTGGACCATGGCAGTGTACCAAGCATCATAGGTCTTAGCCCCAAACTTCAGAATGTGTGGGGGGATTTTACACTCTGGCCATGATTTGGCTGCACCTGCCAGCAAGGTCTGCACAACGTTTGGACGTTTATCCATCTGGCGAGAATGATAGTCTTTGGAAAGCAATACAACTATGCCTTTCTCAATGTCGGTCTTTTCCTCCCGTATAGTGGCGGCCCAAAACATTGGAAATAAGGCAACCCAAAGTTCATGGGCTAGGTTGCTGTCAACGTGTTGGAGTTGTGAGATTGGCTCTATCACATCTCGTAACTTAACTTCGCCCAGTTCAGAAACGAATCTTCGGTGGTTGGCCATGAACGCTTCATATTTATCATCTGCCATTGCGTGGGGTTCTCGAGAGTCTTTAGCATAGGCGCCAAATACGAGTGAAGCGGGAAGCGTTCGGAAATCCTCGTGATGGAGTTGAATATTGGCGTTCATTTCAACGGCCCCGAGGAGGAGTTGATTGGCTTGAGCCAGCCAGAAAGAATCCGCGAGTGTGTCCCAGTTTTGTGATGTGATCACGTATGACAGGCGAGCTGTTGCGGTTTTGGAAAGACTCTTATCGAAAATAGACATGAATCGGTTGCGCATCTCGACATCTTGTGCCCGTGTTCCGATCAGGAATGCATGCTCCATGCGCACTGTAAGTTCTGTTCGAGTAATCTTGGGATCTTCATAGATGCGGATCACCAAATCAAGGAATTTTGCTAGCATCGTTGTATCACTACGATGCTCAAACGAGAGCATCTTATGCAATACGGCCGTTTTTTCCTTTAATGTAGGCCAAGTACCCTCAGCTCGAAATACCCAGCCTTCGACCATCTCTAAGATTTTCTCGCAAAGCGCGTTGTCTTGTGATTTCTCGACGAGAGTTGCCAAAACACTTAGGAATGGCCGTCGATTGTCGGCTAGACTTTCCATGCGCATGGCGGTCACCTCGATCGCCTTAATCATGAGATCAGTCTGTATCTTTAAATCGTAAGATGTCATCTCTCCACTTTGTCCATTCTGCTCTTGGGGGCGCATTGTATTTTGGGTCATTTGATGCGAGGATACACTGGTCCAGTGTTGAACATGATCTCTTGCAAGCTTTGTCTGTAAAGCTTTCATCAACGCCGGAATATGCTGGTCAATAATCGTAGGTTTACGCCGTCCCAGTGACCATAAGATATTTACACCAGCGCCATATTGAGAGTTTGCCATGGTTTCTGTCGCAATGGTAGATAGGAAGGTGATGATCTCAGATGTAGGTGTTTCGGATTCGCCTTCTGCATCTGCATCTTCCATGGGAACATCCTCTGGTACAGCATCCAGTACCCGTTGTACTGTAGACTTGATAATGCGGCCACCATCGAATTCCTTGTCAGCGAAGTGTAAGCAATCCTGGATTTCTGGGTTTTCCGTCTTCAAGCATTTATCAAGAACTTTTTGCACAGATGGCATGCTTCTCAAGATCCACTCGTCCGACTTCGAATTAAGAATGATGCGGACTACTTGCAACGTGTTAATGATGTTCGTGATGAACTTCTCATCGTAGTTATCTTTGTCAGATGGATCGGCATTGAGAATTTTAGCTGTTCTTTCGCTCGCAAGAACCACATCGGTAATAGTGGGGAATAAGTCAACGTCCAGGTCGCCCCAGCACTGAGGTTGTAGTAGATGATACAGAAGCGACATTGCCTTCATACAAAGCTCCGTGGACGGCGCAGGTATGGCATGCCCTGGAGCTGTGGGATCTTTTGGTTTCACAGAGGGAAGTTTGTACCTCTCATTCAGCTGAGCAATAAATTCAATGAGATACTTAATCATCTTAAGTCGGAATCCCTGAGGAATCTGAAACTCAGCTCTCTCAGCCGGTGCAGTCTGGCGGACTGTCGGAGGGGATGTAGAGGAGTCGCTCTCTAGTTTCCGTTTCTTAGAGTTTGGGGATTCTGAGAAAGCCCTTGGAGGTGCACTAGATGTCCCTCCAATTCGCCTTTGCTCCCACTCCCAGATTAGCCACATCATATTAAGCGCTAGCTTTTTGCTCTCATTAGAAGATGTTTGAGGTGAAGACACTTTTCGAAGCGAGGTGATTATCAATAGAGCAAACTTGTCTCTGGACTCGTAGAATAGATCGGGGTGTCTGACGAGAAAATGAAAAATATTCGTCATTTGCTGAGCGTTCTGGCCTTCTTCTGCCAAAATACGTCGCGGTGCCATGGCCCATACAGCATTCCGATCTCCGGGCACAGTATTGCAGCGTTTCGGGAGCACCGGAGCCATGAGTTCCAGGGCTTGAGTGACCAGTGCACGGCCTTCGTTCTGATTAGTTCTCAAAAGAGAATAGTATACCTGAGTTACAATTTTCGGCGGAGTCTCGTAGTGCGCTATGAAGTACCCAATCACAACATATGCGGCATGCTTATTTATAACGTCGTCCAACCGGATGTAGGTCCAGCCAAATTTGATGATATCCTTCCTAGCATCCTGGAGGATTGCATGGTGATATTTGACGAGCATAGCAGATAATTGTAAAACTTCCATCCGCGTATGGTCAATCCCTGGTAGGGCAAGATCTTCTTGGGGATCTCCGAGGTTGACTTTCCATATCTTGACATTGATAGATTCGATTATCGACCTGTCCATAAGCCTCTGGGGGCGGGTTGGGTTTGAAGGACTCCAGTGCCGCATGACATCCATAGCAACGATAGGGTTGACAATATTGCGGAGGAGAAAGCACTTCGTCTTCTGGCTGACATTCTTTCCAGCATATAGGTCGAGGCAGCGCATGATGATAGTCTTCCAGAATTCAATAGAGTCGCTGCAAATTACGTGGGTGTAGAGGTATGTGAAGACGGATGGAGTGGCGCGTAACTCTTCCGCGGTGATCGAGTCAACCAAACTAAACAGAGGATCGAGATCTCTAGGCTTCAGCGACAGCGATTTTGTGAAAATACCCATCAATTGTTCTGCAGCTTGGTCTGCAGGTAAACGCAGGTTTGGAGGCAGTTCGTTCAAGCGGAGATGGCGCTCCAGGTCTTTTCCAATCTGTTTCAATGTATTGATCGTATCTTTCCGCTCCATCCAACCTTGTGTGTCTTCAAATTGGCTTAGTGAGTTGAGAATATTGATTGTGTTGATGACTGCCACGAATTTGGTATCCTTCGGACTGTTCCATATTTGGTTACAGGTAGACATCAAAGACTCGAGACTGGCAGTAGCGTGGTCGCGAAGTGGTTTGCTATCAGGGCTCGAGAGCACTTGGGCGAGGAACCGGCCATATTTGATATCCTCCAGCTTTCCGCTAAGAAAATTCCACACCTCGGCAGGATAACGGTTCAGGAACTTGAATAAAGGAGGGCGGAAGGGGCTGTGATGCGTGCGCCGCAGCTTGTCTTCAAGCTCAAGACAGGTATCAATGAGTCTCTCCTTAAACTGCTCTGCAGCTGGTGGTAAGAGATGAAATATATTGAAGACAGCTGCAATAACCTTCATCTGGTTATTCTGCTCGAAAAAGGTGAACGATATCTGCTGCAGGAAATTTGGTTCTGCGAGTACCTTGATGTGATCCAAGAGTCTAGCACCGATCTCTACCTTAAAATATGTCGTCAACAGACGCAAGAGCCTTGCCAGGTTGTCCAGTCCATGTGTACTTAACCGTTTTGGGTCTTGGAGATTGGCCAATACAGGACGGAGACCCTGTTGTAGTAGATCCTTGGGCAACTTATTCGTTTGAAGTAAGACAGCCTTGATAGCATCATTAGCAGCTTCAATGGTAGGCTTTGACTCCGAGTATAGGCATTTGAAGAATACTGATACGACTCTTGTCCGCGTGGGGTTGTTTTGACCTTTCTGGAAATCTTCAAAGCCCATCGCCTTGCTCAGAATCTTGATACAAGCTACACGAAGATTGACAATCGATTCATGTGTCCGGAACTCAGCCGGTTTGCCGGCCAGTGATTCGTCAGTTGCGTCAGCCAGCGCTAAAGATTCCATCAGTAGGCGATTAAGATGGTCGTCAAATGAGACAAAGTTGCTTTTCAGACTCATGTAATATGCGATGGCATCAATGTATCCGATCTGAGTCGCGAATGGTAGAGCTCGCAGTGGCTTGGCATATATTGGTGACAATAGACGATCCTTGTGCGGCTCGACTAATTCCCAAATTTCTGCCTTTGTAGCCTCGGCAATGATCTCAAGAGATCTTCGTGCTGTACCTCGAACATGCTTGTTCATATGGGAAAGCTCGTCGTTGAAGAACATGCAGATTTGCGCGAGTCGTATATGCTTAGACTGAGACTGTGTTGGCTGTGTCTGAGCGGGCAGCGCGTCTTCCTTTTTTACGTTCTTTGTGATCCGTCGTAACAACACCTCAAGCGTAACTTGAGCCGAGCTGCGAGTTTTTTCCGGAAGGTCTTGCGGCATATCTTTAATGACATACATAAGAGCTCTGATGAACTCGAAATGCTTTGAAATGAGCCACTGATCCCCAAGTTCAACTTGGTCAAGGAGATACTTGATTCCGAGCGTGCCGCCGGCCTTGGTATACCATTCTTCTTCAAAACACGCATGACAAAACGTTTTACTCAGATGAGCGAAGAAGCTCAGATTCCGACCAATATGGCTCTGACCACCCAGGATGGTAATTGTAGAGTCGTAGACCGCTCGTACGGCTCGAAACGCGGCGTCTCGGACCTCTGGAAGTTCTGACGCGAGCGATTCAACAATCGCGTCCGCTAGAACACGGGCATCAATGAAAAGAGGCCCCTCGCCAGCTTTAGGATCAAATGGGCTCTGTTCTTTCTTGATATCGACCAAGGCACGACCGACTTCAATGATAGTAAAATGCCGGCATATATTCATCAGAAATACATCAGCCTCCTCACGAAATTCGGGAAGTGATTCGGCAAACATGACTGCTTTGATGAGGCGTTTCATGGTAAGATTTTCCTCGTCTCTCTTGGCGACAGAACGCTCCCGGTTTGAAGTGTCAAAGGCGCTAAAGCTGGCAGATGGTTTCTTTGCCAAGATATCCTGCATCTGAAGTCGGACAAGTCGCGGAAGGTCTTCGGGCAAGTGATCGACACCAATACGCAACTTGATCTGAGTTTTGATAAGCTGCAGCGCTTGCTTCTTGTAATAACTATCCTGCTGTTTCACATTGTTCATTTTGGATGGTTTCGGGACTTCCATGAGCTTCCGGATTGCAAAATCAATTCCCAATCCAGCTGGAAAGGCTCGATCTTTCTTCGAACCGATTAGCCGCATATCAAAGCTCGATGGATCATCAGCGTATCGCTGGTAATTCACTGGAAGTGTCTCGGTCATGAATTTCCGATTCCTGCCTCCCAGCTTGCCAAGAATCCGCATTGTTGTATGGGCGTGGAAATGGCTGTATGGATGCGGTTTCAAGTGTTCAAACAAGGCGTTCATGAGCTCTTCGATGACAGGGGCCATGATAGGATCCAGGTAATCCGCAGTGAGATTATCAACACACAATTCGAGAGTACGAAGCCCTTGGCCCACCAGATCTGTTCCAGCCCTGAGTGCAACAACAAGAGGTCTCATCAAGAAGCTCAAGTGTGGCAGCAAGTTGCTGAGGCGCGCGGGGACTGTGAGACACAATTCAACGTAGAGGTCTCGCTCTGCTGGTTTTCGGGCAGCCATGAGGAGGTTATTCAGCACATCCAGCAACATCTCAAGCAAAGGCAGAATCTGCTTGTAAAGATGTTCGAACTTTCCACCTCCGATACTTCTGAACAGAGAACGGAGAAGTAGGAAGTAGTTCATAGGCTCATCTGCCTTTGTCGAAAGATCGATTGATTTTGTCACGATGTCAACAACGTGGGGAAGGAGTACTTGCTCGTTTTGCGTCGCAAAAAGGGTGACCGCCATGAACGCTAATTTGAAGAGTCGTAGCAGAATGGAAGACTTTTTGACGTCCGCAGATCCCACATCATCGATTCTTCCCATGAGAAATTTTAACAGCATTCCGCAAAAGCTTGGAGATGTCGCCTCGCTGGCAAGAAAAAATTGGGGAATGTGCAGGAGAGCCGTATGCTCGAAGATCATATCATACAAGTGTGGGATCTCCTGCTGGAATACCTCATGGAAAGTAGCAGGATCAATACAGTGGAAGACGGTAGCAAAAGTCTCCAGAAGATCCTTTTCTTCCTTACTAGAGGATACCATGTAGAAATTAGCCATGTACTCAACTGTAGAAGCGTACTGGGCTTCGGCAGTCGGTTTCTCAATTTCGTAGTATCGGAAAACATAGGCACCCTCCCGAAGAAGTTTGACAATCACCTTGACTTCTTCCGCTGTGAAGCCGTACGAAACATCTTGCCAATGCGGAGGAGCATTATGCGAGTCGATGTTGATCGATGCATTACAGGCTTTGAGCTGATAGAATGTGTTCTTCAGACCGTTCATCAGGTTTTTGAACAAGAACTTGTTATCTGCCACAGGATCTGCATTTCTCTCCCTCGGATTCGAGGTTTTAATTGGCATTGCAGTAAAAATATCGATCTCGTCCCATTCAGGACTTTCACTGCCTGCCAGATATGTTTCGGGTGTCGTATCGGCAGCTTGTTGTGCATACAATTTAGAGAGCTTGACAGCATTCGGATACTGTCTATTCATGGCAGCAAACTTGTCTCCGATCGCATTCAGAATCATCAAGAGATAGTGTCGAGCATCAACTTTATTTGGCAACTTAGCAATACACTCTGCCATGTTCAACAACAGCTTGGCACTCATTGTCTGGAAGCTCGTGCCCGGGAAATTATCTTGCAGATTTTTGGTGTAGACTTCGACGGTTTTTCGAATCTGTTCTGGTGTGAGAGAGTCGCGGACGTGGTGTATTAGGTCGGCCAGCATACTATACGCCAACGGTCTCATAGTATCATACACGGTCAGGCCATCTCCGATCAGGGTCTTCTCTTCAAGGAGCTCGTCAATTTTCGGCAAGAATATCTTGCGAAAATTGAAGTTGATGATGTGGCGGATAGCAACCAATAACTCTTTACGTGCAGCAGATTTCTCTCGAGGGCAGTCCTTGAGTAAGCGAACAACTATCTCCGGCAAAGTCGGTAAGAAGTCCGCCAGTTGGCTGGAGTACTGGCGAAGTAAATACGCTAGAAAACTCATGGTCTTCACTTGAGCAGTGATAAACTCCCCAAAAGCTGCGCGGTTTCTAATGCTTGGGCTAACTCCAGTGAAAATGACCCCTCTCGCCTTGGCTTCGCTATGAGCCTGCTCTTGTGCCTTTGCTTGAAGACACAGTACCGACTTGATCAAGGGGACAAACGCCTTCACATTTTGCTGGATAATGTTACGATATGTCTGGAAAACCGAAACAACGATGATGGGGCATTCGGATAAGACCTTGAATGACTGCATTCCTTTTAACAGCGGACGGCTCTGCTGCTGCAAGTCTTGACCGAGATCTGTCACGGAGGCAACCGGCGATCCAGGCCGAGGCGATTGAAAGTTGGTCTGCGTGCTTCCTGGTGTAGAAGGTGGTGCTGTCGCGTTGGTGGGGAGAGCGGTGTTGTCTAATTGTTCCCGCACGACCTTTTCCATTTGCTCAAAGAGCTCTTGGATCAGCGTCAAGAATTGCTGGACCCTGTCGTGCAGCACTTTCGGCTGATGCCGCATGACATCGGAGATGATCTTTACGCATAGTGTGGCATTATCTTCATTGTCATTGCGTACCAGCGTCATTAGAAGATCAACCACTTCTTTGGCGTATTGCTCGAAGGGCTCAGTGGGCGTCTGATGGGTCGGGAGGCGATGGAGGATCTCGAGAATACAATGCCGCAGTTTCTGAATCGAATGTTAGCTTGTTCGAGGGTGCGCTGAGCACAACGATAACCACCACCACTTACCTGCTCTACTGACGTGTTCTGAAAAATGCAGGGTCCTCGTAGGATATTGATTATCAAGGGCATCACCCGGGACAGAAAATGAGAATAGATTGGTCCATTGGTGTAGTGGTCAAGGCTGTCCCGCAGCGAGCAGGCAGCTTCATATTTCGACTTCGGTTCTAAGAAACGACCCGTTAGCAAGAGACCTCCGAGATTGTACACCATGCGCAATGAACGGGTTTTTGTCTGTCGGCTATCATTCATGTTCCGGCATAATGTGCATCAGTGCGCGGGGAGGAAATGCTTACCAGTTTCTTGGACAGTCAATCTCTTGACTATGTCCTCAAGCTGAGCTGCCGACATGACGGCGGCTCCCGCATGTGCGCAGTGCGTTTGATGAGATCGTGCGCATACCAATCCTCAGAGTCCCTAGGTCATAGAATGCACCGCGCGCGTGATATGCTCGACTATAGTGAAAATAGAGAGCGGATGGAGGGATGCCGCCGCGTCAAGTTGGGATGCGACGAAATAGCTACTATCGTTCAGAAAGAAAAAGCGTCTAGTCGCGTAGGCGTATATGAGTAGATCGCAACGAAATTAAATGAAGAAGAACAATCCGACTTGGTTCGGGGGTATCACTAAAAGAATAGGAAAGATGCGATCCGTAGCCTTGGACGGAGAACTGCGAGCTGCAAAGGTTGAGGGTAAAAGCTCCAAATGCTCAAAAGTTCAAGAGCCACCAGAGACACTGACATCGACTCTACACAGAAGGTTTGGGGGTTGCTGCTGCCAATATGTATCTATACAACGCTAGGTCCCATGTTTTACCGAGAGCGAAATCATTTTCATTGGCTCAAGCTCTCCTAGCGTGGCTAACCCATGTGCAGCCACTTTACTTATCTAGGTCTAGTGCACTTCTTCTTTGCTTCTGATCCCTTTATCGATTAGATGACGACGCGTTGATAAAGTAAGCTCCCTTATCAGAGGTCCCACATTTCCCCAAGGTGGGGGCGCCACCTGAAGGTGCGTTGTTTCGGGGCCTTGAAGGATAGCCTGAGGTATCTATCTATGTCTTAGTCCCCCGCTATGTAGCTTCGTGCAAACAAACAAGTCATTTAATGTTCGCTATGTAGTCATACCATCGAAACCTAATGTAGGTCACGGAAGAAGAAATTGCCTGGCTGTCGTCTCACTATTGCCTTATTTTTTCATTCTTTTTACCAGAACTTGGTATACTTTAGACTAGGCTATCATACTCCGCACTCGGACTTCAGAAGTACTGGGCATTTTATCCACCAGACCGTGGACTCCATCAGAGTAAGCTATAAGCAATATTTATAGCAGTGTGTTATGTTATCAGGATGTTGTAAACTAATAAGCACCAGAAAGTCCGCGGGTTTTATGAAGGCATCTCTTCCATCATGGGCAGCTCACAGGGCGGGACACACGCTGCCTTCTTTTACGGTGAGTATGCTAGTCCATTTATACGGTGACTTTACAGGCTGATCTTAATAGGCACACTCGTGAGATAACCAATGACACGTTTATTATAGTGGTTTTATTGACTGGATGCTAGATGGCCCCAGAGGTCTTCTTCACAGTTTGCTATAGGTTTTCTACCAACGACGTTGCGGTATTAAGAAGCCTACACCAATTTCAGCCAGCCATACTCCATGGACACTGTCGTCGGTAAGTTTCCAGATTTTTTGGACGGCCTTCTGAGGACAGGACTTTAATGGTCTATCAGCATGGTACTGATTGGTCCTCCTTCGCAGTCGAGTCAAGTCGGCAGATTATCCAGGCGTCATTCCAGACCCCAATCACGAAGTCAGGGGTATGTATGTGACAGGTCTGACAGATGCCAATATGTATCACCTGGATCAGTTCGAGGGCTCCGAGTATGATCGGAAGACAGTCAAAGTACGCCTCCTATCAAAAGTCGGAGATGACAAAGGAAATGGGAACGTTGAAGGCGAAGAAGTTGAGTGCGAGGTTTATATCTTCAATAATCCCGGCGAGTTGGAAGACCGCGAGTGGGACTTTCACGAATTCCGCACTCAAAAGATGAAAAAATGGACGAGAGAAGACTACGGTTTTACCGATAGTGATCATTTCGCTCCACAGCAAGTTGATAGCGACGAGAAAGCCAGTGCTGTCTGTAAGTGAAGTTATTTAACTAGCTTTCTATTGCAAAAATACTCTTTCTCTTTCGCACAGGTATCTAACAGGTTCGATTAGGAGGTAGTCCAGGTTCAGACCAGGGTGCAATCGATGAAGCACATTGCGTGGGATAGCCCCAAGACTAGACAATGGAGGCAAAAACTTCCAATGCCGGATGAAAACTGGGAAGTTAGATTGATAGGAACTCCAGGGTGCGGCCGTGGTATTAATGCTTTTAGCATGAAGGTCGTTATTCATAATAGATGTTAGCAACCGAACAAGATCTGGAGTCGTGACGATGATCAGATAATATCAACGAGGTAGTCAGTGTATAACTTGGCTATGTCACACTTAGTCTGAATAGAGCTTGGTTAAGTCCCTTTCGGTAACGAACTGGGACACGTTATACTAAGTATCTGCGCCATTGCAGCTCCTAAGCTTGGCAAGTTATCGACACTTTGGTTCCAACTACCGGGAAGAAGGCTTTGTTGTACGGTACGCAATATTACTAATCATCACGGTTAGGCTAGACTGAAGCGCTGACACGGCCTACCATGGCTTTGACCCGGTCCCAGGTTCATGGGTATTTGTCCTATCAACATTACATTGACTTGTTGCATTCAAACACTGCGCATCAGTAAGGTATTACCCAATATCCCTCAACGGCACATAAAACAATCGTTGAGTTGTTCTCTTGTGTTGATATAGTTGTATCCGATTGCTTTATTTTCACCCCCAGCAAAAGTTGCCAAGAATCTAAAATCTCCTATCAATCCAGCTTTATGAACTTGTGAGCAGAGGCATATGAAACTTGTTCTGCCCGGGCCGTCGATTTGCTGGCCCATACCGGGGTATCGTCACTAGGGGTGGCTGCGAGGTTGACGGCTTGGCAGCTCCACATCTGGGATACCTGAAGATCAAATTGATCTTGCGATGGACAGCTGGAACCGCACCGCGACGTCGCACAAGGCTCGTACAAGGCTTTCCACAATTTAAAGTTTATTCGATCACCGGGATGCGCTGCAGTACTTCCGCATCGGAAGTACATTCCTGTTCTGGGAAATATCTAGATAAACATACTCGGCTCCAAGATTGCCGAGCGCCGCATCTACCATTAAGCCGCCGCCTTACAAGAGATAGCCTGACCGTAGTGCCTGAGTCACGGTAAAACCCACGGAGAAGCTTCGGGCATTTTGAGGGCTAGAACCGCGTCGAATATAATCCGTCGCCGCATAAACTAGCCGTGACGTCGTTAGCTTTTCTCCATTATCGGTCATACTAAGTAGCTCTAGAACCATTGTGACTACGCGTGTGACAGGCGCTATTGATCATGCGTGCAATAACCACGAGTCACGGAGTGTCATGCATGATGAAGTGAGCGGTGGGCGTCTTGAAGCCTCCTGTCGCTGTCATGTTTCAATGACTCGGTGTTGGACGCCAACGTCAACAGAATGAACTAGGAGTAGAGAGCCTAGATAACCCCGTGGGAAAAACGACCGAGTCGGTTTACGGTCCAAGTGATAACTAGATGATTGGTGACATGAGACGAGTCGAGGACAAGATCAATATCCACCAATCGATTCGTGATATACAGACCACGGTGATAAGCTTGCAAAAACCGGTAACAGAAAGTCATAGCGAAAGGGAACCATTGAACTATCAAAGCATGAACAAACCAAAGTTTCAATTCTATATTCCTCAAATTCCACATCGATGTGAAACATAAAAGTAATAAATATTGACCACACGTCGATATCGTACCCCTCGTTGCTAGACTAAAGCGGTTAGGAACAAACTGTCAGTCTAAAGGTGCTGAAACCAAGTCTGTTTCACAACCAGCTGGGGTGGGTCCTTTGCATGTGGGCCCGCCGCTCACTACCGGAGGCCCACAAGCGGACTGACTGATATCAGCCACGCAGGGGCAGAAAAGTCCAGCTCGGCGACGCTTAGTCTCGATGATGAGATCTCATTGGTCACCTATTAGCCAGGTAGCCTGCAGGGGGTTACAAACTCATCCTTGTCTCCCTACCGTGAATGGCTAGAGTTCATCGCATTGCGCAACGCTGCGCACCACTAAGAAGCCCGCAAGCGGTTGTAACCCAAGATCTTCACACAAACTCTAAAGAATTTGCCGCCTAGAGATGCAGTTGCATTCTTCAACAGTGACGCGCAACCCCCTATATTGCCCCTTTTTCGTCTATTAACCTGGCAAGGGACGGGGGAAAAAGGAGAATAAGCGCGACGATCAGTCGAGTTCTCGTTCACTGAACTTTAGCCGCCCATATGCAGCTGGCTTGTTTTACTGTACGGTCTACAACATTGATAACTTTCATAGGGCATGGCAACACAAATCGTACGTGATGGTCACCGTCACGGGTTCCCGATTTCTCGGGATGGCCCTACGCATAAGGAATTGGAGGCCTTTGATTTCCTAATCAGGCAATTCGAACAACGGATAGACCGCCGGTATGAAAATCTACTGCTAATGCAACTGACGTCGTGAACCTCTAAATGCGCGAAAATACGAATGATACTCTGATTCGAGGCTCTGTCTTGCCTCTTCCTTTTCTTCCGGTTTTTGATATCTCTCGTCATGTCAACTTACAGTAACAAATAATAGTCCAGCGGTTGGAATGCGGAGCTCGTACTTACTAGTGCGAGTATGTCTTTTTTGAAAGACTTGCGGGCGGTTGTGGGTCTGAGCCCGACTCGTTGAACGACAACTGCTAGCCTATTAACTAGACGCAAGACATGGGTCTCATACGGACTCGTTTGCCTCTTTTTTCTCTTCACCCGTATTCTTTCAATGACTATTGTACAAGTTCGGATGGGATCTCCGCCCCCTAACCCAGCGGGATTGTGTTTCTAGCCACAACTTCCCGTATTCTTTTTTTCCCCTGGAACCTGTCCCCTGTCATGTTCTCCACGTAGCCGACCATATCCCCCCATGAAACCGATTGCACCATGATGGTCCGGGGCTGACCTCGAATCGCTTCTTCTTCCCGCTAAGATGTCTCCCCTTATGATCTACGTCCAGCTGCAAGGTCCAAGTGGGCCCTGCCATGACCGCTCAAGATGGCGCCCGCCATGTTCAACCGCATCCAACCATCTGTGAGTAGGACCGTGTTCCTGCAGCGCCTCCGCTAGGCTTCTTAGTCGTGTGGGCTCCGCTGCTGGGCTGCATGACTAGCTTTTGTTGGCAAAATATCCCGTTCCCTTTTCTCAAGATTGAATATATAAGACCATTTCGGTCGTCCTTCCGTCGTTTCGTTTCTTCTCTATCAAGCAGCAGTCTCAACGACAAGTCTTTGCATAACAGTCCTTCCTTCATTCTTTCAGAGGCTAGACCCTGATCCCATATCCAACTCGCCTGGAGCAACTTTCCTTTTGAGTCGATCTCAAGCAAACCATTGGATATCTTCCTTATCGAGGCAAAACTTTTTGTCCTTTGCTCATCTACGCTTTGTTCCTTGGAAACGACAAGGCCGTCGATAGGTTCGTGATCCCCTGTTTTGTTGCCTCAGTCCTTTGTCTTCTTGTCAACCATGACCTTGTTCGAGCCAGCACTCGGGCCATCTCAGTTTCGAACATAAGACGTGTTTCTTCGAGATCCATCAGCCTGTTCTGCTCTTTTGTTGGATTGGGCAAAAGGACAACCCGTCTTTTAGATATATAAGAATGGGAAATGAGACTGACTAGTTTTTTCCAGTGAATCAGGAATTTTATTCGATCATCAGCTATACAGCTCTTACTCACTTCGCTTCTTCACAATACGATTCGAGATTTAAATCGTCTGGAACGAATTTATCTCATCTTTCAAAATGTATTTCACAACAAAGACTATCGCTTCTGCTGCGCTTGTGGCCGCGGTCAACGCCCACATGAAGATGGCTACTCCCTCGCCCTTCGACCCTACTGCGCTTAACAACAGCCCCCTTGATGCAAGCGGCTCTGATTTCCCATGCAAGTTTGGCAATGGCTACACTGCTACTGGTGGCACTACCAACACGTATGAGCTGGGTTCGTCCCAAACACTCAGTTTCATCGGCTCAGCTGTTCACGGAGGTGGCTCTTGCCAGGTCGTCATGACCTATGACAACCCGCCCACCGCGAACTCTAAGTGGAAGGTCATCCACTCTATCGAAGGTGGCTGCCCTGCCAAACAACAGTCGGGCAACCTTCCCGAGAACGCTGCCGGAACGGATCCCTACACATACCCTTACAAGATTCCTTCCGACATTCCTACCGGAAAGGGTGTCATCGGTTTTACTTGGTTCAACCGAATCGGAAACAGGGAGATGTACATGAACTGCGGGGCCCTTGAGCTCACCGGTACTAGTGGATCCCAAGCCAACTTTGACAAGCTACCCGACATGGTGGTTCTAAACATTGGAAGTCACCCGAAGACTCCAGAAAGTGTTGACTACAAGTTCGCAGACCCTGGTCAGTCTGTTGAGGATAACACTGGAGCGTACGGAGTTGCCACCTGCGGTAACGATGGGTGCACCTCTGGCTCGAGCTCCGGCTCCGGCTCCGGCTCTGGATCTGGATCTGGCTCCGGATCCGGGTCTTCATCTGCACCTGCATCTGCATCTGCTACCCCCTCGTCGGCCCCCTCGTCGGCACCTGCTGGCGGTGTTTTCCTGACTACTGGCGGCTCCCCCGAAAGTACTGCCGTACCCACAAGCACTGCCGCGGCCTCAGCTACCACCAGTGCTGGCTCCTCTGCCGTCCCTACTTCTTCTGCTGTCCCTACCTCTTCCGTCATCGTCCCTTCTTCTTCTGCTGCTGTTCCCACCTCTTCCGCCGTTCCTACTGCTACCCCTGGTTTCGGTTCCGGTTCCGGTTCAACTGGTGCATTGTCAGGAGCCTGCTCAACTGAAGGCATGTGGAACTGTGTTGGTGGTTCATCTTTCCAGCGATGCGCCTCTGGTTCTTGGACCGCCGTGATGGCGATGGCTGCTGGTACAACTTGCACAAGCGGTCAGAGCATGGACTTGGGAATGGGTGCTGCTGGCAGGAGGGTCCGTGCTTTCCGTGCTTAGAGTAATCGAAGCGTGGCGGGCAACTTCTCAGGAGAAGATGTCATCATATGATTTGTACATGGTCTAGAGGGGTATCTTGCATCATTTGGCGTTCTTGGTGGTCACGGGGGTTACTAGGGTCACGGGAACGAGCCTCGGTCATTCATTTGTATATATCTTAGACTTTCAAACAGCTTTGCAGCGTCGTTACGATTAACAAACATTCGTTGATACCAATATTCTTTACATTGTATGAATTGTCATCATCCGTGAATGTCTTAAGTAGCTAAATAATTCTCTGTTGTATTGGAAGTGAAGATGCGCTAAGCCTAATCTGTTGTGCGTAACAAAACTGGTACTGTTGAGACAAAAATGGGTTCGCTATATTTCTTGTACAAAATGCACCATACAATTTCCTTTCCAAAGGTAGTGTTACAACACGACAAATTCAAGGAGCACTTCGTTCGCAAAAGCAACTTAATATCCCTGGAGCCTCATCGTGGCGTGGAATTATTATTTCCTAAGTTCCATAGCCATTACTATTTGGGTATAATATCAATCACCGAGCACTTCTGTCTAGTACTATAAGGAAAAATTTTGTCTCCGGGTTTTGCCACCTTTCGCAAGGGCCAGCCATCCAACCCTTTCCAGCCATTACCCGTGGCTCGTTCCAGAAGTCAATAGCCCATTTCTATTTAAGGAGGTGATTACGTAACCATGTGCCCATACTTTCATGTGAATCATCTGATATTGATTAGGGGAGCTCTGAGATGCCAGGATAATAGGGATGTCTCCCTGTCGAGGCAGGCAACTCAGACACGCCCCCGTGCCATGGATCAGTCATCATAGTACCAGGTAATTCGGCCACATTCGCAGGTTGATGATGTATCTTGGGCTCGGCGCCGTAGATGGCTTGGTCCATCGACTTCATGCCATGCATCTGAGGCGATTGGGCTGGGCTGATGCTCGACGGCTCGGACCACGCGATATCCGGACTTTGGCTCGAGCTCCCATGATCCGAAAAGGTAGTCTGAGTGGAAGGGCTCTTTTCCCTCTGGTTAGCCCACTGGCCGAGGCCCTGCACATCCTCTGCCCCTACATCGGTTTCCTCTTCGTCGTACGTCGGGATGAAATCCTCGTCTAGCGTAAAGCGGTGCCGTGCGACGATTCGCTGGAACTCGGTCCGCATCTTCGCGATGCTCATGGGCTCGTAGACCTTGACCGAGTGGATCGGGATGAGACGGTCAATCTCGTTGTGGACAAGCGCTCTCACGGATGCCGTTCCTCCGTTGGCTCCTAGGCCTGCACGCTTGGCGCGATACTGTCCCAACGACTCTTCGAAGTCCTGCTTCGTCACAAACTTGCCCTTTCTGGTGAAGGCCGCCGCCAGGGTGAGAATCAAGTCGCATGTACATTTGCCTATTAGTCTAGAGGCTGGTGGGATAAAAGCAAAAGGCAAAGATGCCAGGGCGGGAATGCCGCCGATGATTGTGCCCACCGTAAGGCCAACGCCGAGACCAAGGAGCACAGCAACTTGGGTGACTGTAATTAAAGTGTCAGTGACCATTTTTAGGTAGAAATGGCAGTTGCTCTAGAGCCAATAAGGCTTGCAAGGTAAGCTCAAGGAGAAACTAGATTTTGCATCACTTACAGCTCTGTGACACAAAAGTGCCCATATTCTTCCACAGAAGATTTCTAGCAATGCGTTCAATTTCGTTCACCTTTGCCGAGTCCGCAAGACCGAAGCTCTTGATGATCCTTGCGCAGAGGAAATGCGAAATAGTAGGGGTGGTGATTATACTGGTGAACATCATTGAACCCATGATTGAGGACCAATTAGAAAAATTCAAAAGTCGCAAACTTTCCTCGATGGAGTTCGAAATCTTCACGTCGATGTCTGCTATTTGCGCGCTCACGAAATTCGCACGAGCCGAATCATCTGGAACCAACATAATCGTATGTTTGACAAGTTCCTTGATGGAGTCGTTATCTCCTAAAAGCACGTATCAGCCAAGTACGAAAACCAAAAGACGGCGTAAATCAACGATACGCCTCGAGTCAGGACCGTGAAACCTACTCTTAGATGTGTACACAAACGGAGCAAAATCCTTCTCTAGCCCAAGCTTCTGCTCAAGCTGACGGATATCCTCCTCTTTAACTCGAGCAAACTTTTCTTCGGCTTGCGCACGTGCACGTCGATCGAGTTCTTCACCCGAATACCCGGCATCTTCAAGTTGCTCACGAGCCTCTCCATAGTGTTCGTTGATAAATCGGTCTTTCATAGTTCGGACTAGAATGACCGGCACTGCTCTTGCATACCTGTCAAGAACATCGAATATCTTCTTGTCCGCTTCATGCACAACTCGAGTTGATGGCACATCGATACAGAACCTATTGGTACGGTTAACAACAACTACTGACGTAATGCTGCGAGAACAAAACATCAAAGTGCTTCGTCCACCAACACCAAGAACTATTGGAATTCTTAAAGGGTATTTGTGTTTCACTGACCATATTGCATCTAGCCTGTCCTCAGGGTTTGGTGCTGCTGCTCGCTTTTTCACGAATCTTTCTAGAAGCTCGATCTCTTCTGTTGCGCCACTCTGAAAGCCCCTTGAGTCATGAACTATGAGTCCCGGCAATGTATCCATCTCGAAACCCTCGTCCACATCGTGCACGCCATGATCGCCAGATGATTCTTGTGTCTATCATTCACACAGTTAGTTTTTGCAATCGGTAAGCCCTTCAAAGCATTTTTCATATGCTCGAAGGCCACAAACATCGATAAACTCACCACGACGGCGCCGAAGACCTTATTGATCAGCGTAGACTTCCCGACTCCTGCCCTGCCGCATACGAGGACGCGACAATTTTTGAGCTCAGGGCCCCCTAAATCGGAGAGAGTGGCTCGCCAAGGGTCCATGTACACATTCCCTTCAACTTCGTGCTTCACAAAACCAGACTGTCGGAACTTATTTAAGCCGTCCACGTATGGATTCAGTTCGCCGGTGAAACCCAACCGGTCGTATACGTCGACAGTGAAGTATACCGATGGATGTATTACAGTGCCACATGGGACTTGAGGGTGGGACAATAAAGTTAGCATGGAGTTATGATGAAAATTCATGACATTAGAAAAGACATGAGACTTACCGTTTTCTAAGTATCCAATAAGCCCTCGAGAGTCGAATACCTCACGGGACGCAGAGAACAGCGAAAGGAGGGCCGGCCCCGAATTAATCTGGACGACGTGGGGGCGAGGCCCGACCTCAACGAGCTCGTCCTTCAGGGAAGGCGCCCAGAGAGAATCAATATCAGAATCTCTCCCCGTCTGCGCAGTAGACATAGAAGCCAATGACGCTTTGCTCGACTTCTTGCCAAGTCGGAAGCGATCTTTCCACGAGGGTTTGCGCGGTGGTTCGGGCTGCGATTGTGTAAGACCCGGGGAAGGAAGACCGTCATCAATTTGGTTCTTTTTCCGCGTATGTCTCTTTCGTAGAATCTTCTTCCTACCGGCTTGTAAATTGCCATGGCGATGCGTTGACCTTATGTCGACCATTTCAATTTCGATGCCATTTTTATACTGGAAGGTCCATGGCCTCAGAGGTGTATGAGGCTTTGATGGATCCTGGTCTGGGACCAACGGGAATACAAGTCCCAAGGGCTCCTCCGTAAGACTTTGATTATCCCATGAAGGTTCGAAGATGAGCCCGTGTATTCGGCTCTCCAAGAACATCCACTGCAAAGGATAAAGAGACAATCCATCGTCTTGTGAACCACCACCAATGTCAGCGTGGGAGCCGATGAACCACGCCTCGATAATTGAGCGCTGCGTTAAGTCCGGAGACAATGCTGGTAAAGGGCCAAAGAGGCTAGGTTGGAATGAATTACGAGTCTCGTTGAGGGCAAGAGCATGGCGAAGTGTACGAGTCGACCTCAATAGTGCGGGCTGTGATCTTGTCGATTCTCGGCCAATTCTTATACTATCCAACAGACCAAGGAAGTGAATCACAGGCTCATGAGCCCAAGTTTTGGCAGCTCTAATAAGTAGGTGAGTACGTGCGAGAACCACTTTCAACGAGTAATAAGACTCACATGTATCGAAAAACCTATGGAATGATTAGTATTGCTATCCAAGATATTTGTGAACTGCCAATAGTGAGCACTTACCTTCAAAGCACTCTGTGCCTTATGCTGAGAGTCACGGAACGGGGGCAATAGATTGATCTTGTGCTGATACTCACGCTCGTCCCAGGTCTGAACCGTGGTAAGCTGGTGAAAAAGGTCTGCGACGACCCGTAAGACATCTATGGAAATCAACAAGATTAGTTTGTGTTCCGAATGCCTATTGAGCGATATCGGCGATAACCCGACTGCACGATCATCAAAGGTTGGTTACATACATGCGCCACGACTAAAACCATACAACCACAGCTCGTCGGTAGATTCGCTGAGTTGTTGACAGCAGAACTAGTATTTTTACGTTAGTATGGCCGTATCTGGTAAAATCTCACCATTATTAGAGATAGAGAGTATGGGCTCATACAGCAAAGACCCTGTTGATCTGGTTATCAAAGGCCTCCTGGTTGGTGGTGATACTATCGTTGAAGTTGTCGAGAGGCTGTTTGTCGTGTCCTACACCGGTTTCATAATATGCCACCTGCTTCACCGCCCTGTTGTCCTGGACGAAAGTACCCTCTTTGACAGACGAATAGATGCGATATATGTTGCTGTTATTGCCTTCGCGTCGAACAACCACTCCGTTCGGGTCGTACCAGGTGCCATCAACGCATACGACCACGCGCTTCACGGGATTAGTGGCCATTGTGATATAGTGCTCGCGGCGAGCTGTGCGTTGCACTATGCAAGTTAGCCCTTAGATTGCTGCTTTGCATTTGGTTTCTCGTCAGTCTACGCCCTACGACCCAAGCGAAGAAAGCCTCCTTATCAATATGACTTGCAGAAGCGAGATGTGATGATCACGTCTGGAAAAGGCACAAACTGCAGATCTCAAGTCTGACGTGGGATAACTAGTCTCTCTCATCATATGGGCTGCAGGGGTGCTTGGCGACCGTGTGCAGTTGTATGCCCATGGCAGAGCCCATGGAATAATCGCCTTACTACCTTAACTACCTTACCCTACCTACGTACACTAATAAGCGAAGGAGCATGCTACGTTAAGTCTTCTTGGTATTCGATCCTGTGAAGTCTGGCCCTTTTTCCCATGTTTAGTCGACCCCAAAGTGCGACCGCTGAACGCTAACCATCGCGGCGATGCAGGTCCAAATTAGAAAGCTTCGATACATCCACGCAAAATACCAGGGACAGAACCCAGAAATATGCGTAGGGCAGAATCTGGGCGGAGTGCCATGGCGGAGTGACACTATAGAACTGGGTCTGTTCCTTTATTCAGTTATGGTTTGTCAGAAAAACGGGCCGTCGAGAAGATCACCCTGGTTTCATTGGCTTGTTTTCAGGGCTGAGGAGCATCTGGTGTTGTTGATTTGGAATGCTGACTTTAGTCTAGTTATTCCCGACATTATGGGCTAGACGTAACCATCGTATGCATACGAATAATAGGCCATTGCGATCTCCCGAGTCTAGCTGCACGTTTTTATCTTTTTTTAGCAGATGATGACATCTTCAACATCGATTGGATTGTTTACTTGTACGTGCAGTGTAGCTTGAAAGCCTATAGTTAATTATACTAATATACAAGTACGGACCGTACTTTAAGTTCAATTGTGGGTATTTTTTTCTTCATTGATTTCTGAAACAGGAGGATGACAGCAGCACTAACCACTACAGGTCCCGTTCTGACGACATCTATCTAAATGGTCCTATAGACCTATAGTCATACTACATGAGGAGAAATATCGACAGATACACAAATAAGACTCTTCCTCTGGAGATTTTTGTACTGAAAAAAATCACACTCGGTTGATAACGTTGATGATAGGCTACAGTTGAGTCGCTTAACTCTCGTCGCGATTCCCCAGGTCGCTAGCTATATTGCGTATCCCTTTCGTGGCTCCTCGAGCTCCATACATCTAGTGGAGTAAATCATGTGACGTGCACCCAATGAAAATAAAGAAAAAGCACTTCAACAGCATGTTAATTGGGTGCACGTCACATGTTTACTCCACTAGATGTCACGGAGCTCGAGGAGCCACGAAAGGGATAGAAGAGGTCTAAATAAGGGAGTAGGGGACATGCAAGAGTACATAAGCAGGCTAAACTAGCTAGCGCCACGGACGTACTTAGTCCTAAACTACGTGTACCAAATATACGGTAGTTAGCAGGGTTCGGACAATTAGTATTAGTATTTTAGTAAATACTAATTTACTAGTACTAAGCCTAGTAAAACCTACATTTTAGTAAATATTAGTATTAGTGATACTAATACTTACTAATTGTACTTTTTACTAGGCAATTCATTAGTAAATTAGTAAGTAATTTAGTATACTAATTTATTAAAAAATAAGTAGGTATATAAAAAAATTTAAAAAAAATATGGGTAGAAAGCTTACACTTAGCTCTATTTAGTAGTAGTACCCACTTATTTTTACCTATTTTAGTTAGTGCGTAATTAATTATTAAAATTAAATGAAAAGAAATATAAAAGAAATACTGGAGAAATTAAAAAAAACCTTAAAAATATCAACTTATTAAAAAAATATATGGTTATAAAGCTCGCACTTAGCTCTATTTAGTAGTAATAACCGCTTATTTTTACCTATTTTGGTTAGTGCGTAATAAACTGATAAAGTTAAATAAAAAGAAATATAAAAGAAATACCGGAGAAATTAAAAAAAACCTTAAAAATATCAACTTATTAAAAAAATATATGGTTATAAAGCTCGCACTTAGCTTTATTCAGTAGTAGTAACCGCTTATTTTTACCTATTTTAGTTAGTGCGTAATAAATTAATTAAGTTAAATAAAAAGAAATATAAAAGAAATACCGGAGAAATTAAAAAAAACCTTAAAAATATTAACTTATTAAAAAAATATATGGTTATAAAGCTTATAATTAGCTTTATATAGTAGTAGTAACCGCTTATTTTTACTTATTTTAATTAAAGCGTAGTAAATTATTAAAGTTAAATAAAAATAAATATTAAGAAAATATAAAAAATATTAAAAATTAAATAGCTTATTACATATAAATATATAACTAAATTTAAAAAAATGGTATATAAGACAACTAATATATTATTCGATTCGGAAAATTTTGCTTTTTTTAAATCTTTAGCCCTCCTTTTTATATCTCTTCGTAATAAGCAACGGTGATTTTTTAACCTTTTATTATAATAATTAACTTTAATACAAAATATTTAATTGGTTAGATAATACATTTGGAATTTTTTTAATTTCCTTCCTAATTAAGTAAAAAATAAGGGGTCGGAAGGTACTTCTCTATTTATAATATATGTAAAATTGAATTAGTAAATAATTATTTCTACTTTTTTTATATATAAAATGCTTCCTTTTTTTTTTTAACTTTAATTTTAATTTTCTTATTAACTACTTACTTGACGGATTTAAGCTTGATATTATTTGAAAGCTATTTTTTTTCTTTATTTATTCTATTTATTTATTATGGCTGCTATTAATTACGAAGAGCTTACTAAGGCTTGGGAATAAATAGTTTTTTAGGCTATGGATTGTAAAGAAGCTTTTGATACTGTTATGCGAATCCAATATGTTTTATCTGAAAAGATGTCTTAGTTTAATACTTTAATGATTCCTGTAAGCTTTTTTTTTTTTCTATTTTTTTAAAGTGTTTAAAATTATTTATAATATATATTAATATATTAATAAATAGGTTTATTAGCATTACTACGATGAAGCCGGCCTAATTTGAAACTTAACACTTTTGTTTCTTTATTCTTTATATATTTACGAGCTTATGCTTGAATATATGGCTGAGCCGTACTTAGTTAGTATTTTTTTTATTTTTTTTTTATTTTTTTCTACGTTATTTTAACCATATATCTTATTTTTAGCCTTGTTAGCTACTTCTTTTCCCGCTATTTCGACCGCTATTTTGTTTCGAAGATTATTTATTATATTTATTACTTCTTACTACCGTTAGTATAATTTTCTTATTTTTCTTTTAATTTAATAATACGTTTTTAATAATTATTTATTTTATAAAGCTATGTACTACGGATAATATTCCTGGAGAGCTATCGATGAATTTTTTTGAAAATTTAGTTAATATACTTTTACTTTTAGCTATATTTTAAGATAATATTCCGTTAAATTTACCGGTTGAAAAAGTAAGTTTTCTTTATTTTTATTTTTATTAATTTTATAATATTGATATATTAACTAATAAATAAACAGGGAGGAACTTGTAGTTACTGTAAAAAGCATGTTCTGAACCTTAAAGGGTTAAAAATTTATACAACTTGGGCTAGGAAAGGTAAAGGGTGCTAGAAGTAATTAAAATATGTTAATTTCCTTTATATTTCTTTGTTTTAATTTTTTTACTGCTTTTGGACCCATTTTTCCCTTATTGGCTATATGTTTTTCCGTAGCAAAAAAAATAACAAAAAATAAAAAAAATTGAAAAAAATATATTTTTTATTAATTTACGTATTTTTAAATGAATGTTTTTATTGCTACCTTAAGTAACAGAGGCTACCTTGTAGGTTGTGTATAGGGTAAGACCCCTTATATGTTAGAGCTGTAGTTTTAAATACGTAAAGATAACTTATATATTTAATTGTAATAAATTGAGAAAAAATAGGAAAATTATATACTATATATCATTATAAAGCTAAAAAATTAAGAAAAAATACAATAACGTTAAAAGAAGGAAATATGTATAAGTAAAAGGTTTAATTATTAAGTTCCTCATTATTTGTTATATTTCCTCCTGTTTCTTTTAGTTTAATAGCTGTTTTAAGTTCTTTAATATTTAAAAACTTCCAACTTTTTAATAAAACTAAACGTTTAACTGTATTAGGTAATAATTTATTACGATTTTTAGTAATAATATTACTACTTATAGAAAAAACCTGTTTAACTGCTGCTGAAGTTGCTGGAATAGCTAAATATTGCCGGCTTAAAATACTTAATATTTTATATTTTTGATCATTTGTTTTCTAGTAAGATAAAGCTAAAGTCTACTTAAATATTAATTAAAGTTTAATATAATTTATTATTTATTTAAAATTATAATTACTTTTTTTGAACTATATGGTTTATTTAAATATAGCGTAATTTTGTCCGTATTTATGTTATTTTTATTAGGATAAAAATTACTTTTAGGGTCTGAATTATCTTCTGTATTATTTGAAACATTGTATATATTTTCATTTAAAGTAATATTTTCGCTTAATGAATTTTTTAACCTATAATATATGTTAATTTAATTTTTTTAATTTAATATAAATAAATACTTACTGTAAATATTCGATTTCAAGGAGTTTTTTTGCGTTATTTTTAATATTTTCGTAAAAATATAAATTACCACTAGGTTTAAAATGGATTAATTTAATTCTAGGGTTTAAAATTAAGCTTATAATATAAGCTTTATATTTTATAATATTTTCTGGCGTTAATTCTATCGGAAAATAAGTTTCGAACTTTTTAATTCTAAAGTTAATTGCTTCAATAAAATCGGTATAAAATACACGCTAAAAAATATTAATAAAAAATATAAATAAAGGGTTAATAATATTTAACTTATAAAATAAGCATTTTGTTTTTTATTTTGTTTAAACATATAAAGAAACTCTTGTAGCTTTGAATATATTTGATAAACATATAATAATGCTTTATTTAAAGTAATATAAAGCTTTCCTTATAAATATTTTGAAGGTTTAACAAATATTTCGAATATATTTTTTAAATTTATTAAACATTCTTATTTAAAATCGCTTAAATGGTTATTTATAAAGGCTGAATTTCCAGTATTTTTAAATACGTATTCAAATGGTTTTCGAAATTCTAACGCTGTATTTATCATATTATACGTAGAATTCTACCGGGTTGCGTTATTTATTAATTTAAATTAATTAAAAGAAATTTTAAATTTTATTTTAAATAATGTACTTAATGGTATTTTTGTTTTATTATTATTTAAAGGAATAATTCCTTCTGCTTTATATTTTATAATACCTTTAGAAAATAACTTTTTATTTTTATTTTTATATCGTATACAACAAATTAATTTACGTAGTTTAAGAGTTAAATCTAATATATTATAATTAGTTTTTATTTATTTAAATTAAATTATTTATTTTATTTACTGTTTGTAAATTGCCGTTAATTTCTTAAAGTATTAACTTCGTTAAAATTATTTATTTAATTTATATTTGTAATAAAATCAAATATTTCATCTTTAGTATTTAATTTAAGTAAATATTTTTTTAATATTTTTTAAACAATAAGATTAAATATATAAGATAAACAGCGAAAATTAGCTATAAACTCTTTATTTAAATTATTATTATAATTAAATTTAAAAGTATTTATAAACGCAGTATTATTTGAAGCGTTATTACGTGTAAAACTAATAAATATTAATTAAAATACTTTATATAATTAAATTTAAATATAAATACCTGAATATATTTTAAAAGCTTATAATAGGATATTCTAGAATAATATCCATTATTTTATTATAAATATAAACGCCGGTGTAAAATTCTGTAAAATATTTAAATCCTATATTTAAATATTAATAAAATATTAATAAAATATTAAAATAAATTTAAAATAAACTTTTTTAAAATTTACTTATTAATTTATAATGTAATTTAAAGCTTTTATCGATAAATATAATTATAACCGCTAAATATAAGTTACGGGAAACCTGTGAAGTCCATATATTAAAAGTAAAAGAAAAAGTCCCGTTTTTATTAGTATGTGATTTTAAAATATAATTAAAATCACTAGCTGTTTTTATATATGTTGTTTTAATTAATTCTCGAATTTTTTTATCGTTAATATAAGGAGCAAATCTAAATTATATAAGTTAATTATTTATTATTATTTAAAAATAAACATAATATAAATACCGATTATAATAATTTAATAAACTTTTAAACGATTGTAAATTTAATACGTTAAAAGATATATTATTTTTAATAATAAAATTTAAAATTTTATTATAAGCGTCTTTTTGATTAAAATCTTGAATCGTATCATTTCGAGGTCTTTTTAATATATTAAAAATATCCGTAGCTGGTATATTATTCCCTGTTTTTTTTTTAATTTTAAATATATTATTTTATTTAAATTATAATTACTTACGATGGGTTTTACCATTTTTAGTATCTTTATTATAAGCAATAGTTGGATGATAGTGAATATAATGTTTTATATAATTCGAAGATTGAAATCTTTCGATTTTATCAATTTTATAATATGAACACCTAATATTTTAATTAGTAAAATTAATTATATTAAGTTTAAAATAAATTTAAATTTTATTTTTACTTACAAAGTACATTTAACATATATTTCACGGTTTTTACTAGGGTTAATAGGTTGTAATTTCCGTGTAAATAAGTTATTTTGAAATATATATATTCGAGAATTTTCTGGGCTTTCAAGCGTATAATTTGGTTGATTATACTTTGAATTTTTAAAATTTTCAGAATTTAAATTTAAAGAAGTAGTTGAATTATTAGTTGAATTAATCGAAATTTCAGGGGTAGTAGAAATAAATGAATCCATTTTTAATAAAAATTTAAAAAATTATTTTTTAAGATTTTTTAAATAATATTATATATAATAATCAAGGATATAAGGTTTAAAGGTAACGTTATTCTCGGAATTTTAAAGCTAAATAAAAAGAATTTAAGAAGGAGTTTTAAGTCTTTATATAATAAAATATTAAATATAATATAATATAATATAATATAATATAATATAATATAATATAATATAATATAATATAATATAATATAATATAATATAATATAATATAATATATTTAACTTTTAAAGTATTAAAAATATTATAATAAAACATATTATTATATATATTTAAAGTATAAAATATAATATAATATAATATAATATATTTAACTTTTAAAGTATTAAAAATATTATAATAAAACATACTATTATATATATTTAAAGTATAAAATATAATATATTATATTATAATATATTTAACTTTTAAAGTATTAAATATAATATATTATATTATATTATATTTTTAAAATATTTTAATATAATATTTTTTATTTTATTATATTTTATTTTACTTTTAAAGTATTAAAAATATTATAATATATTATAATACTAATTTTTTTTCATTTTTTTATGCTTTAAATAATATTTAAAATATTTATTTTTTAGTGGCCCCACTTTTATTTTAGTAAATTAGTATACTATTAATATTTGTAGTATTAGTAAGTATTAGTAAATATTTTTCAGATTTTTTTTAGTAAGTATTAGTACGGGTAGAAAATATTTTAGTAAGTATTAGTATTGGTGATACTTACTAATACTTACTAAAATCCGAACCCTGGTAGTTAGATATAAAGAACGACTAGTGTATTAGAAGCGGCTGATTCCGTCATATTACTTACTGTACATTAAATGATAATTAAGATTAAGCATCTAGAGAATCCAAGTTCTACCATCATGTAAAAACATTCAGTTCGAACCTCAACATTATACCTGGCGATCTTATGATAGATTTGACAACCAACGTTGCAGTCAAGGCTTGTCTCTTTTCCTGCACGCTAACTATGTAACCTAAAACCTAAGTTAAACTTCAATTTGAAAGGTCTAAACGACAAATCTCGGGTCTTAATGACCACCATTTGAGCGCCATCTATACTATGATTCGTTCATAATCACAAAAAGCGCATAGATCACGACTCGGTCTCGAAAGCCACCGAAGATGGGAGGGCCTTGTATCCTATATCGTCACAAGAAATGAACGAATGTCGTTGTTCGCAAGCTGACATTTCAGTCTTGAATTGAGTGGGTGTCACAACACCTTAAGCTACACAACAAGAGCTTCTTGTATGTGGCCGCCCATATTAACATACGACTCTTTGGTGATCTTGTATGTATGGCCTGCGTGTACATATATCTAAGTGTGTGTGTGTGTGTGTGTACAGATGTCAGGGACTAAGGACGCAGGGGGCTAGTAGGGTCTCCTGAGTGGAGATATAACAGATATTTGGCTATATAAAGGCCTGAGGCTCCCCCAGTTAGTTGGAAGAGACTCAGGAATCAATAATATTGAGCCCTTACCCCTACCTTCTACCTAGCTGCGACCTACTAGTAGCTTGACTTCACTCTAGATACAACCAATATCCTGACAACAGAGCTCGTAATATTGGGGAAAGGCGCATCGCACACACTCATTGCACTCTAGTGCACATATTCTCAACTTTTGATAGTTATACGTTGTATTCGATTTGAGCGGAAGGGGTGGAACAACCGTCTGGTATCAGAACATGATAGGTATTCAAGAATAATAACTATAGAACGATATAGGTTTGTCACAAAGCCAACTATAAGCAGCCCAGCAAAGTAATGTAGAGCCGTGAAATGAAAGACAGGGCCTAAGATGTGGCCATTCTATCGCGGTTGCCAATGAAGAAATGCGATTTTATAAGCCCAGCGCAAAGTTGAAGGCACGAAAGGCAGTATGACTGTAGCCTGTATACGCCATGACCTCACATAGCACTTATAAGTAATTAACTTCAAGCTCAGACATTATAATAGCTTACTTCTAACCGCTATAGCTACACTTCGCAATATTAATTGTGAATCCTGCATTATCCATTTTTACCTACAATATAAAAATTTTGATGGACAGTCAATACGGAATCTGTCTATCATATCGTGATATAGGTTCCCTATCTGAACACTATGTGAAATAACCTAGGTCGAATCCATGATGGCTAGAGACATATATTTGCCTAGAAATGCGGCCAATATAGACACAATGAAGAGGTTTCCCCAGTTGTGTCTGAATAGAAATATTGATTGCATTAAGAGGGTATAAAAAACCGCAAATCTGACGGCTTCAGAGATTGGATTATTACGTTATGTAAAAGTTCATACGATCATGGAAGATAATAAAAGTCCTATAGAGCCATGAAACGGATTACGCTACTGCATTCTTCAGCTTAATTACTCTAGTCTCATAACGTACAATAACAAAATTAGACGTCATATCTTTGATGTAGCTATTGAAACGTGGTAATCTGCCGTTTGAGGATGTGACTCTTTATGTCACAAGCAGACTCATATCAGAATATAGCTAAGAAGACCAGCCACGAGAGATGGATGAAGGCTATTAGAGTCTATAACACACTCTTCGCCTAGTCTAGAGCCAATTATTATACAAACAATACCATATAACTTGAATACCGAGAGAATTGTAGCTAAACCGTTATACCAAAATGTCTTTAGCACTTTTAATGGTCGAAACCATAGCAGTTTCATTTTTTTGTTTTGTAACAGTGATTGCGATGTTCGACCTATTACAAGTTTATATATTTCTATTACGAGAATGGACCAGGTCACAGAGAGTGGTTATGGAGAATGTCGTTGATTATCCTTCCAGGACAATGAATCATAAAGGACTACTATTTAACACACGTGGGCGACATGGCCTACACACACGACCGACTTCTTGTGTTTGAGAAGGGTGATAGTGCCATTGAAGAACGAAATTGAGCGAAAGCTGTGCACGGATTTATATGTACGAAAGATAGATAGCTTATGGAGTAAACGCCGAATTTGAAACCCTAAACGCGTCAAGTGGGCTTTTGATGAGGCCCATTTTCATGACTCTCCAATCCTCGAGAGACATTGACCGTACCCGCTCACTCAGCTTCTCTACCACGATTGGGACGCTGCGGCCTGAGGAGTGAATAGAAGATTCATGCTGGTAAGGGAGTTGGCTATATTGTCAATGGAAGAAGTAGATTTACGCATCTTTGGTGGCTCAAGGAACTCGGACTGCATTGCGTCCGAGGCCCTTCGGCGCTGGATTTTAATGATCATGTATATAACCGTAAGAGCGGCAAGACTTATACGACAGTCTCAGTTATTTAGTTACCTGTGCGTGCCTAGTCGAATGAAGTAGATTATACAGGAGCGAAAACAGGTCACCGTCTAGCTCAAAGGGGGGACTTGTTATTCACGCCCCTTTGAAGCCATAGTAAGTTAGAATTTGAACGCTCCTCTAAACCCTTCGTCCGAGCCCTTATTGCAATGCTGGTAAGAGAGATTAACTACGGTGTCAACAGGGCTAGTAGATTTATGCACCTTACCGACTGCCAGTTGCTGTTCTGTAACTAACAGTTCTCACTACAGAGGCGTGCTTTACTAGCCGTGCCACAAGATTATGACCTACAATGATGTCAGGGAACTAGTTCACGGCTACCCTAGGGTGTAGAACTAGTATATTCTGTGTATATAAGTGACTGAACCCCCCTTGATTTGGGTGGTTCAGGAATCAATTGATCACTCTATTGAGCCCTAACTACCTTCCTGGCTGCAGACAGGTCTCTCTATTCACTCTGGGCACTTACCTTCTAACAAATGACTTGAATGTGACCGGATCATTTATATTGTAACCAACATCATGAGAATTAATGAATCATTCAGCTCTGGTGCTTGGAGGGAGTGCACTGATGTGCGTCTCGAGTTTTAGTGTTGTTACAATATGAATTAAGATATATTATGATTTAGAGCATACATATGACCATAGCAAGAAATTGCATTTCGCAGGTAATCCACGACCCGCACGGCATAGAATTATCAGGTTAAACTGAATAGTCGCATCATAGTTATACTCAACTCATTCCTGAGTTCTCTGCTCGCTAACATCGATTGGTCTTAATGACGGACAAACATGTCTATCATCGTAAATGTGGCTTCCCGTAGTACTACTTTATTGTTTGTCTCTATTGTCTCTCAATCTACGCGTTTGAAAAGTTATGACAGGCTCTCATAAGTCCTCAAGACTAGTTGGAATTCAAATTAAGGCTGATGGACTTCTAACAAAATTATAATTCAAAATACGCACTTAGTCACACCCCCACTATGAAACGAAGTAGTAAAATATAAGGATGATTCGCAAACTAACATACGTATGGGGGGTACATCTCCGGTTCCACAACCTATTCAACCGATGTGATAGTGGAATAACTGACCCGATAGCAAGCTGACCCAGCGATTAAAATTGCCAATCAAAAGTACTGGACTACCTTTTCTGGCCAGTTTGACTCAGCAATCAGCAATAGCTCGCTAAGCGGCGTATAACACAACAGCCGATATGCGGAAAGCCAGATGCAACGGGAGGGCTAAGACAGCTTCACGGACCGAGCTTGACCGACTCTTTAGCTAGTTACATGAAGAAGTGAAGCGGTTTAGAACTATGCTGCCTAGAAACAGCGCTGTGCTGGCTTATATACAGTTGCTTTATTGCCTGGACAATAGCAAAGTGCTTGACGCCCAGTAGTAGATAGGTAGAGAGCGTCCATAAACTCTGTGATATCTCACGTGACTATATATTGTTTTTTCTCCGTTTGATTGGGTGAATCTCTTTTGCCAAGAACGATACGCTTCTCTGTGTTGTATTTCACCTTTCCTGTTCCAGCAGGAATCTTCTGTCTCGTTGCGACATGAACGAACACAATGAATGACCACACTGCCAGTCCGGAGACAGCTATAGATACGCCCCTTAACCGGTATCTTCCAGTTTGTCCCATATCGAATATAATGGCCAAACTCCAAGCTATTACCAAATCCATGCTCAACGAAATTGACGAATTGTTCCGGGTTCAAAACGAAATATGTAACTAGAGATTCTAGAATCTTGGCCCATTGGGCGGCTTGGTAAGTTATTCACAATATTACCTTTTCTCTTTAAACTTGTAGTCTTCACACTTACTACAACAATATCACGTGGTGGAAATTACTGATTGCGCAGGGCCGCTGACTGCGCTTAATGCGATCGCAACCAATCCCCAATTGCGGGCTTTCCTCAAACTAAAGCTGCTCTCCATAGACTCGATGGTACGTGTATATACTTATATATCCTAGTAATACATATTCATTAACATATCCATAGAGAATGCACTTGACAATATTCTCGTGCAACCCGACCAGATAATGCCTGATGGCGCCAACGTACGGGTGAAAAGAAAGCAACTGGCGCACCTCATGGGCACCTTTTTAGATCCACCAACATGAGTACGAACGGCAGTCCTGATTCAATCCATACTGGGCCTTCTTATTAGTATTTTGTTTGGGGTTATCAGCGTCCTAGATATAGAAGAAATGGTATTGGGTATTTGGGCAACGACACGATTTTTTACAGTAGACACCTTGTGGCTTGAAACCGTCTGCCCCAGGGGTTTCTGGGGATGAATTAGTTTGACTTCTCTGAGTCTGACAGTAATCCTCTGAAAAAGTAAACTCCTGCTGGCGTCCAGCGATGACATACGTATTAGGACTCAGCTACATTGATCAGTGTCAGATATTCCTGGGATATTTCTCCGTTCATACGGTGTATCTATACTACGGAACCCAGCTACTCTGCGTTTATGACGGTGTAAAACAATGCGAATGGACTTATCCAAAAGCTCGAGCTCGCCTTAGGCCGGCATCTATACTGTTCCTTCGTACGGCCGGACGGAAATGGTTAACGGACCGTAACTGTTCTGCTACGCGGAGTATTATCTACTCATTATGGATACCTTCCACAAGGTTCAAGCCTGGTACTGAGGATATGTATAGGTACACTCTATCCACGATTCGCCATTGGCTAGTGAGCTCGAAACCTCAATCGCTCTGGCCCTCGCAGAGGGTACTAAACGGCAAGCGTACACGATCTCGACCAAAGCTTGAAATGTATCCCAGTTAACTGGTTAACAGTATTGAAAATCGGCGATGTTTGCTATCCAACTCTACTAATTGAAATAGGTGGGCATCTAGCTACGCCGTCCTTCGTACGGACGGAAATGGCCAACGCACAGTAACGGGGTTGCTATACAAAATACTACACGGGCTGAAGCTCATGCCAAAATTAAAGCCTTCTCTAAGTCCTATCCTCATATAGGGCTTTTCATAATTATACAAAAAACAAAACCCGCGAGAACAGGGACGCTGTGTAGTTACCTAAGTCAAGGAAGACGAATAATGGCAGTCTGGCTCAGAAAGATTGATTACATCCCTTCGTATGACCCCTTACACGGATTCACTGCAAGAGGCTCATACTTCAACGGCTTAAACTGAAGTTGATCGGCTCGGCGTATATCTGGTCGAACAATTTACTCAAGCATTCGTGACAAGGGCAGATGGGATTTGTAGACTCTTCACTACTATACCTATACACACGATGTTTAGATGTGTTTTATTGTATACACATAATCATACACATAGATAACGCCCACATCTATATATTCAATTGTAACAAAGTGGCATTCATTTCATTGAGGACAGCTAAGTCTAAATTTCTACACTCATCAATTACGAACAGGTTAGAAGACCGCAAAAGTCAGGTAATCACATTGTATCGACTGAACAGTTAATACCAAGGAGAGCTTCTGGTTGACCGACACATCCACATATCTTAAAGATTTGAATGTGAATGTCTAATATCTCATTACCTCGCTTACTTTCGGTTGGGGCACTAATAATTACGGCTTCACAGTGCATCAAACCCCGGGTGAGAGACATTGAGAGGCTTGAAGACCCATAAAATCAACCATGAAATCAGCGCCGTGCAAAAATGACAATGGATTCAATGAATGCATGCATCCTGCCGCATCACACAGAGAGCGATGAAGCATCACCACTCACCGTAATGGATATCAATATTTTAGCGTCATCACTACGAGACCCTCTCCGTCGAAGCAAGGCATTTGTACCTCGGGCGATCAACAGCCCATTTATCATTCTGGTAGCCTCGCGCAAAATGACTGGACAGCATGATCTGCCTCCCTACGTTGATCAGCTGTCGCGTCACGAGTGTTTCAATGAATGGTTGCCCCACACGTGTATTCCATGACTATTTCGATTGATCTACATTGACAGCCTTACTTGTAATCGAACAATTACCGGACGGGGCGCATTTGCAGATGCCGATGCGACGAATCGTTTCACGACGGCTACCGTAGGCATTTGATGCAACGCCGATCACTGCTCCACGCTTCTGTGTATTACCCGGATAGTAGCATTGCCTTGAAGCCAGCATACTCTCCGGCAGGCGTTCCGCGGCGAACTGGTGGCGGTAACAATATGATAGGTCAGCGAGCAAGTTGTCGGTTTGGCTCATCGGTTAGTAATTGAGAAAACTACTGGACGGCCAAGGTGTCTCTCGTGCTAAAGATGTCTCAGGCATTTATTTTGGGATGAAAAACCAAGGAGTAGCTGCATCTTGGTCGCATCTTGGTCAGGATGTTCTTTCGCCGAACTGGCGGTAGCAATGGTCTGATTTCTTTTCTTTTTTCTTTTTTCTCCTCGTATGTTGTTTTTCGAGCGCCGAATAAAGCCACGCCCAGGGTGTGATCGTAAAAGGGTCCCAAACCAATTGGTAACCCCCATGCAATACAACACAAATAAATAGATTTGGTTATACAGTACGTCACTCAGCCTCGGCTATTGAGTGCTACCGTGACATAACAGTAATTCTCATCTAAACCCATCCTTGTTCGCACATAATTGTAGATCGGATTTGCCAATGGATATTTTGGTTCCTGTGTACAAGGGCGATGGGTTGCACATGGGATTTGCGGCTGGTCCCCTACCCCAATAGCGCGGACAAACCACCAAAAAGAGGTTGGGTGGCCGGCTGCGCTGCGTGTCGTTACTGGACCGAATTGAGCGGTTGGTAACTTCGCTCGTTAATCTTGGGCTGGTCGCACTCGGATGCGATCACCCGTCGTGGCGTTTTGCTGGGATGAGTGGTGCGGCTACTTGCATTGGTGTAAGCACCAGAATGCAAGCCGGAGAAAAGGAGAACATGTGGTAGCCAAAAGTTCACAGCAGGCAGATCCCGGATCATGCACAGCTGGGGCTGTCCTGTCGTGGGACACTCCGGTCCGTGGAAAGGTATGCATGCTGCTATGCTAGCTGGGCTGCTGGGCTAGGTATGTTGCTGACTTGGTCAGGCATCCCCTACCTTTCTCCCATGTTGGCATAATAACGGTAAGCATGTAACAGTCGTAGTAGACGAACAAGCAAATGCTCTAGTCTCCGAGGCTGCGGAAGATCTGCAATTGTGCGGCACATGCGCTTTTGACGTCGTCTCATTCAGCCTCTTTTCCAATAGTCTGGTTCCGGATCACGATTGGCTTTTCGCGTGGACGCCTCGAATTTCGATATAGAATCCATTGGCAATGGCTTGTCCGGATCTCGGTAGCACACATAAAGTTGTATGCAGATCGGTAGAAGCGCTTGAACGGCCTATGGCATTTATTGATACGAGACATTGACGCATAACTACATCAAGAAATGGCACCAGGGGGAGCATTATCCGGCTTCATTCGCTAATATGTTCAATAGCTGACCATCCTGGCTGGCCTTGGGGCTACCGTACCAGTATCTGTTGGGATCGCTGCGCAACCCTGGTCCTTATCCGTTCGCCTAAGTCGGCTGGGAGTCCCAGCCTTCATTTGACGCTTAATTGCTTCGGTACGCCGTAGTCTGGACCGGGGGGTGATCCAGCAATAAACTGTGTGCTATCACCATGGGGGCACCACGCGTGGAAATAGATGATGACAGGTCGAGAAAGAGAAGGTCGTGTAGATATAAAATCAATCACACGACGCCATTTGACTTGCTTTGGTGACACGGGCAAATCCGTACCCACTTACACCAGGTTGGCTGTTCCAAGCTGTGGGCTGTATCTGTATTGTAACCTCCCACAAACCCCTTCCACATACCCATGATGACCCATGATGGCCCATTGAATGGAGGAATGCCCTGGTCGTCTCAGCATCGGCTGTCCCATTAGCTTTTCCTTAGCTCGAGCGCCATATCCGCCGTAATGGGAAAACGGTGACATTGGTGGGTGCGTTGAAGCTGGTCCATCGCGGTACGTGAGGAATTGTACTGTAAGCCGTAATGATTTATGTAGGTACCAACTTGCAACCCCTATCCATCCACCCGTAGCTTAACCAAGGTGTCGGGTCCGATCGCTGGGAATTCATGTGCGTCATTTCAACCCGAGCCGGGCGATCGACGGATTGGCCATACCCATTTCGGCGCGCTGACTGGTCGAGACTAATCTGCGCCGCGGGTCTGGCTTGCATCCATGCTTGTCTGCTGTTTGAACCAATCAATGCTGGCTTCTCGCCTGAATTGGCAATTGTTGCCATTTCATCCAAGAAGAGCCAATGAATTGTGAAGTAGCCGTCGCCTGGCACCGTTCGATATACCACGACGATCGCTCGTGTATGCACAGATGAGGCGATGAGGCTGCTGCTATCGTCGAAGTCGTCAGTTTTTCTTCTTATCTTCGTTCTGCTGAGTGGGCCATTATGTACGTTTTACTGTACCTTCGATCACCATCCCTGATGAGACCCGTCCTCGTGATCCATACTGACAAGACAGTGCGAGTAATTAATTGACTGGCTAGCTGATTCTGATTTCATGGTGAAAAGGCGCGGGATCCTATCGCATGCCCCTTCTGAATTCAGAAAACGTAACCTTGGCGTCTTGGATGGGGAGGAACAGGCTAATTTTACCTGGCGAGGCGATGTTGCCTGCCACGGATAGCTGCATCTGGGTGATAGTGAAAGATCTCATGTTTGTTTGCGCAAGCGGATGTGAGGGCTGTGATGATAGATAATCAGACCGGGTTTATCTTGGTTGACAGAAGAAGGCTATAAGACAAGATACATCCATCCTATCCACTTAGTCATCCTTAATGGTTTTCCCCTTGTAGGCTCTGTCAGCTACCCCGGGAGTCAATAAGATAAACTAATTATACAAACTGAAACGGACGGGTGAGATGATTATCACTGAGCAAGGTATTCGGCATCTTCGGAGATGCCCAAATATAGTCAAAGCGTTAAAAGTATACGTACAACCTCGTAGGCAAGCTAAGGTGCGAGGCGGATCGGACGGGCTGCATGCAAGATGAGCTACTTTACCAAGATACTGGGAAACCCGCATCGCACTAGTCTATCCTTTTCTACAGCGGAGTGTCACTTGAGCTGAAAGTTACAATCTGTGTCCTGGGCAAAAAGGGACAGGATGTTTCTTTTTCGCCATTGGGCAGCAACTTCATTGGCGAAGTGGCAGCGCCCCCTTGCGGACGCCTCTGCGGAACACATCAATTACCCATTTCAGTTTGTCGTGGCACAAGGTATCGCGAATGTATCGGGGATGTATCTATCCATTCCTGCTGCTGCCATGTCTTCTCCCGCGCGGTTTGATGCTTGAGCATGTGCATGAGCATGATCGATCACGTGTAGTTCCTATGGGAGATCGTCATGCGGCGATCCCGGTTGATGCCCAACTGGCTAACGAGGAAGAGATATAGCGTAAGTCGGCACATGGGATCGAATCCGCGCAAGGACTCGGACCAAGCATGAACCTTTGGACCCCCAATGTTTCCTGTCCCAGGTGTGTGGGAGAAGGCTGAAAAGACCCTGGCCGTTGGAGACGCTGACAAGTCGGCCTAACAGGGGTATTGGTTGGGCATGTATTTCAAGGTCAACTGCCCATGTACCTATAGTATAGCTTGATTAATAGAGGCGCTGATCGTCGACAGCAACCGTGCGCCTCTGTGCCTATTGGTGATCCGTTCTAGTTTGATGGACGCTGCGCTTGTCGGGATCCGACATACATAGTTCTAGTCATGAACCGTGGATCGTCAGGAATAGCCCGACGATTGATCAACAATTGGACTTATTCAGGTAGCAAGGACTAACCTTAGAACGGCTTCCTCTTCTTGTGGCCGTGACTGGCGCTGCAACCCAACTGCAGGGAAAACATTCACGTGCCAAGGCATCACGGGGGTCAGCTATGACGGCCAGCAAGTCTTCTCAGCCATAGTAGTATAATGAAGCCCTGCCAGACAACCCTTCATCCCTGTTGCTTGGACAGATCCCAAGACTACCGGAAAAACAAAATAACACAATAAGCCCGTGAGAGCATAGACGACCCCTCCTATTGCCTTTTTCTATGACCCTTTTCCTTTTTTCTCCATTGCCTTTCGAAAATCAAGTTCAGGGGTATTTCTCAGACTCCATTTCATACAGCCGTACGCCTCCACTCTAATGTTCCAACCCATGTTCCCTGCTCAATGCTTTATCCTCTGCATGACCGCGTCTATCATTCGTCAGGTCTCCATGTCTGACATGTCCCAGTATCCCCAGGCCGCCGGATCCTGTGGCCCTGCTGATTCCCAATGCTCCAAACAAAACTAAGCACAAAATGATACATTGACTGAATGTACAAACCGGAACGAGGAGTGGACCGCCACCTCGCGCATGCCACGCCGGCACCCACAACTTCCTGATGCCCGAAGGAAATTTGTAGCGGTGTAATGAAATAAAAAAACAATACCAACAAGTATACCGAAAGCAGACCCAGCCCGATGAGTGGCGGCCCAGCTCAGAAGAGTCCACGTAGAGAGAACTACACACACCCGGTGAAACGCCCTGTCAATGTATGGTGTTACAGTGATTGACCCCTACCATACCGGCCACCACCACCCATAACTATTTTGCATGAGGTCATTTCCATGGAGACCTATAGTGAGTGAGAGGGGCGACCGATCGACGCCAGAGCGACGGAAGGCACTTGAACTGGCCTCATTTACGGGCTTCGTCGTCGTATCCATCGAGGCATCTTCCGAGAACTAGATTAAATCGTTAATGCGTAGAACCCAAAGATGGACCTTTTTGAGAGACGTACTCTCGATGATTTGCTCTTCCCATACGCCGTACTCGTAGTCAACTAATCCATGTCGTTCGATGCCGTTACACAGTCGGATGAGTTCCTGACCCATCTTCTTGAGATCCTCTTCGCTGAGCACACTTTGGTTCCGTTGGGATGGTATGCCGGAATCGCACATGTCCAAGTGCTTCTGACAAAGGGAAAGCCAGGCGTGATTAAAGTCGCGCCAGAGTTTGATGCGATCTTCATGAAGGCTTTCCTCGTCCCCAGTAAGGCCTAGAGTCTGTTGTTAGTTCGCTGATAAGGTAAGACGGAGTGCGGTGCCAACACGAACCTAAGTCCACAACCTTGGTGAGGAGCCACTCGGACACGCCCAGAAGTGATTCGCCGGCATTTTGTAACACGCCATTTTGAATATTCGTAAATATGTCTCTCAGCGCACTCTGATATTGCTCGTACGCTTCACCCATCTGCGAAGTCTGTGCTGGTGCGGGGGCGGTGTACTGCTGCTGCTGCTGCTCCTCCTCCTCCTCTTCCACGATCTGCTCAGCCTCTGCCTGTGCCATGGAGCCCATCGGTGCCATGGCGCTGGGGTAGCTCTGTTGAAGCATGCGTTGGTCTGCAGGACTCTGCTGATACACTGCCGTCGTACTCGAGGATGCCGTCTGCGGCTGTAGGCCAGCTGTCGCAGCTGCGTTGGTAGGCTCGCTCGGGAAATAAGGAGCGGCAACATCCGTCGGCATCATCTGTAAGCCTCCACTTTGCCGTGACGAGAACTGTTGGTTAGCATCGTAGACGCTGCTTTGTGCACTGGCCTGCGGTACGTTATATAGCATAGACGTGTTGTATGCACCGTATCCTTGCGTTTGCCTGCTATCATGTGCGTACTCGGGCTGGTACGCTATCGTACTCTGTGGGATGGACTGTGAAAAGGCCGCCGAGGGCTCCTGATAGTACCCGCTGTACGATGTCGCGCCTCCCATACTTCTAGGCGCCGGCGGCGAGGTGCTACTATTCGTCGCCGCATTTCGGTACCTGTCCAGACCTGCCATGCCGTACGGTCTACGCGCGGCATTGGGATCGTTGATCACATATCTACTGGAAGAACTGCTGGCCTGTTCCTGCCTCCGGCGTCGAGCGTTGTCGTCCATGCCCTGCTGGATAGATGCGTGACCGGCTGGCTGAAACGGCGAGCGTAGCCGAAACGTCTCCGGGAAAGGAGCTGGTTGGGCGTAGAAGGCGGCCAGTTTGCCTTGCGCCGGCCGCGTCGAGAATCGACCTGGCCTACAATCTTTCACAGGGAGCCCCGTTCGGAAGGGATAGTGGTACACAGGTTTGTTTATGTCGCTCGTGAGGGAGCAGAGCAGAGCAACCAGTTGTTACGTGAGGCCAGGTGAATAGACAAGCTGCGTGAAAGTTCCTTGGTGAAGAGATATATATAGCAAAGTTGAAAAGGGATTTGCTTGTTCGGTGCTGACTTTCGCGAAAAACTCCAGGGAACCTGATTAAGGTCTTGTGTACGTAAACCGAGTAACGTTATTTTTTTTTTAAGGTTGGTGACGTGGTTGAGTGTGAGATTGCTTGAGAGGGGGGCGCCGCTTTGCAAGAACGAAAGCAGAACTTTGTCAGAGCGTTTTCTGACTTTGTGAGGTAAGGGAATCCAAGGAATCGTGTGTTTAAGGTTTTGATGCAATCACCACCCAATTATATCCTTCCTGCATGTGACATATATAAGGTGCAACCGCTATGTACGCCCGTGGCCGCCTGCTGCCGTACAACAACAATAGCAACAGCGTAAAAGTCTTCCAGGGTTTAGTCGCGTCTTTCACTGCCTGAGACCACACGCGCTAAGCTCTGCCTCGAAGGCTGATGTATGATGTTACTAGCTTCTTCAACCGTTGTAACTAGAGGTAAGTGTACTGGGAAGATCCCGGCAGCACTGCAATGACTGGCTAACCCAACTAGCGATGACCCTGCTCTGCGTGATGGAGTGGTAAGCTGCTATTATGGGTCAAAAAAAGGTTGGAGGCTGTTTGGTACGAACCTATTTGTTCGGCCAGTCCCAGAATCTGCCAACGATATCGGGGAAAATTTTTGGTCAGTTTCTTATATTGAACGAGTCGTAGTCCTCATGTAGAGTCATAAGAGAGACAGAGTAATAGTCGAAGACGTAGTCCAACGTTAAAGGTATAGAAAAATATCTTTGGTAGTTTGGACAATGGAGAAGAGTGGTAATGTAGAGACAGCACCTGCTGTCAATATGTATATAAGGCACAACGGAGATATAATAAGAAACAGAGCGGGTAACGTATGTCGACGCGGAAGATTTTCAAGATCGGAACATATTTATCGTCCCTAGTACGCATATTTAACAAGCACCCAGGTCCTGATCGCTGTATTATTAGGAACGTTCTATGAGAACAGGGTACAAGGAACCCGCAAGCTAGTCTCAGTTGTGGAGAAGCGACAAAAGCCGCCTTGAAGAATGCTTTTTACCATTGCACGAACCTCTCCCGACTAACTAGGAGCTGCTTATGGTAAGTTACCAACGTGGAGCTCGACGGGCACCGGTAGGTGGGTGACTAAGTTCCGGTTACGTAGCACCCCCGGCATTGGACATAGGGAATCTAGGGTCCCAACGGAAGATGGGAGATTATGAAAGGGTGGACCAAACAAAACGTCTGAGCATTGGACAGCAACTAAGGCCTCGACAACGAGAGAAAGGTATACCAAGGCAATTGAATTTGGCATTAATACGCCTCGCCCGAGAAGCATGGCGGACAGGGCAGGGCCCAAAATGGGGCTTGCTACTAATGAAGCTTGCTAAACTACGTCTTGGTGGGACATGTGAGAAGAAGATCTACGCCAGGGCCGTCACCCCCTGGGGTGTGTGCGTAGAGGTGACCCTTGGCACAACCTATGTCATGATATTACTGAGATTACACGCAAAGAGCTGACACGAGTTTGGTATGTATATGCGTGCTTAAGCCAGGGATGGCGGCCGAGCTGTGAGTAAGTTAACAGCGATACTTACAATGAACGATAGGAAGTAGACATTTCGAGACGGCCGTAATACAGTAGGTGGTAGCGGCAATGGCCGTGCCCCCATGGTTATAGAACAACCAAGCACAACAGCTGCTGTGCGAGGCTCGCCAGATGCAGATGCAGCTAGTCCGCTGCCGTACAATGAATGGGTCGATGGACAAGTCCTGGTGCAGATCTGGTGTCGTGTTTCTTGGGAGGCTTAGGGCCGTGTGGGTTCCCGTGAAACGGAGCAAGTCGACGACGACGGCAACACCAATAATAGGGAAACACCGAAATTCAGAAACCCCTGGCAGATTCGTTGCTTCACTTATGCTGCTCCCTGCGCAAAGCTGTGTATGTAGCTTGGCAGGTGTCAAACGCAAGTCGACGAAACGGCGCTCTCTCTCGGCAGACAGTGGAGGTCCGGAACTGTAAATAAAACCCAGTCACACAAGACCAATCTCCCTTTTGCTTCTGTAGGCAGTAATCGTGTCTCGTGTGGCTGGTAATATTGCCATTAATGCGCAAACATAAACGTGCAGTGTTGCTGCGTTGGTTGGCGTGAGCTTGCTTGCTTGCTTGCCCTATTCTATCCTTACGTATTACAGATTCAAGACGAACGGTGATTTGTTTCAAGATTGAATTGGCCCATTGAATGCAGCCGTGTTTGAAGATCCATGGGATGCGGTCCTTCATCAGACCGAGATGCTGGAAGCGCCCCACGTGAACACCAAGGTACTACTTGTACGTTTGCAGCCAGTACCTTGTCGTACTTTATGCTGTGGGTATCTGGCGACGAGTATTAGTTTGTTCGTCGTCGTCGTCGATGATAGTTGTTTGCCTCGACTTTTGAGTGGATATAATAAGTAAATACGTACAAGTGGTAGGAAGCCGGTTTTAACTTGAAGCCTTTAGTCTAAGTCTAATACCTCTACATCTACTCCCTTACCCAAGTGGTTAGCTGAAACGTCTGAAGTACCTATCTGGGTACCTTGAGGTCTCTGGCTAGGTACCTACGGAAGCAAATCAACTAAACCCATTTAGGAAATCCTTATGAATTGACACTAAACTGGAATCACTTATTCACGTACGTAAGTCGGTACAATATTAAAAAGCTATGGGTGTTTTTACGGTAGGTAGTAAGATATAGACTTTGCCAAGTATCTCTCTCTAAAACAGCATACATATGAACAGCTATTTCCCCTTTGCCCCCCACCCCTCTGATCTACAAATTTTGTTACATAGTTATTACTCTAGGATACTTGTTATTAAATACTTGTCAATGTCACCTGGTTTCTGTGTATGTCAGTTAGATGTTCATGAGGTTAATCTATTTACAGTTGTATATTCAGCTGGAATCAACTGGATTTACAGAGGCTAGCTAGTCATGTCTCTACTTGTTTTTGTACTGTCCCTAATCCTTACTAGCGTATCTCTAATTTCGGTTGCGCTTGGCCGATTCCCCATCTTTGGGTACGAAAGACTGCCACCTCGGCAGATTAGCATCAAACTCGCCTTCCCTACTTCAACTAGATTCATAAGCGCAGGCCCTAGCTAGCAAGAGAGCGTTTTTTTTTTTTCCTATCCCCGAGGACAAGCTTGCGCAATCAAGCCAGGCTTCTTGAGTTTTACGCTAACTTGTTCTCGTTCGCCTCACTACTCATCGTCATTATTCTGATCTTCATTGTCGTACGACTATTACAGTAGTTAACCGAGCTTTTATCAACCTAGATCTTTCTCAGATCAGACCCAGATATAGCGGAAATGTCGACGGGGCCGTCCGTCTCCTGTACTCACGGCGTCCTGCGCTCACAACGAGTCTTAGGTACATCATGCAAACCCTACCTACATGTATGTCAGAATGCTGATTCGGCAAATGGGGGATCCTCTAGAACGGCCGAAAGGCTTGAATAACTGGTCCGAGAACCGACTGAAACAAACTAATCTATTCTAGGTTGGATTAACCTAAGTATACTACTGAGTATGTAGCAATAATGGGTTTTGGCTGTTGTGAATGATGATGCACTGCTGCTGAGTACCGTATCACAGCTTGGGAGGCCTTTCAACACGATGCCTGATTAACACCCAATCAGTCAGGTTGCTTCACTGCTCTGATCAAATACCAAATAAATAATCGGCGACTAAAGTCTTCTCGGGATTTTCTTGCATTAATGACGCGACATATAGCTTCCTGGTCCGTATTGAGAAGTAAGTGTTTCGATCAGCTTATCATTGATAGAAGATTTGTATCTGAAAGCGGGAAAGCACATACACAAGCCAAGAATATCTTCTGCACTTATCATTGCCATCATCTTCTCGTATCAAATTTGACTACGCCGTTGTCGGAGTCCGGGATCTCATAAAGTGACAGTTACTAGCTCTACACAAGCTACTGGGCGTGTATTAGATGCCGTTGGCCACTTAACGAACTACAACTGAATTCTAAAGCTGCAGAGAGTAGCCTGGAAGATCCCCCACGACTTCGCTGCGTAGAATATTGATCGTGGATGCTGATTCGCGGTTTAGTTCAGCTCTATACTAAGTACTGTAGAAGTTGCACAGCAGGGAACAATGCTGCATAATCATGGTAAAAGCCCGATCAACCCCTGCAGTAGCACTTATGCAGGGATGACAACAGGAGTTGTTGCCAGATTTCTGGTCAGATCTCAGATGTGGTCTTTCGCTAGTACCGCAAATCACATGATTTTCATAGCATTGCCCCTTGGCTAGCAGAAAGTTAGAGCTCTTTGAACAGCAGATACTTTAAGTGCTTACCTCCTTTTGCGTAATACTAACTATTCACTAGCGAAGTTGGATGATTCATATTAGATAGTAACTCTTTACTGTTAGCCTCTGCAGACGACTAAATATTGCCCAACGTTGCCTAGTTATGTGGAGAGCGCCGGGTGTATCTAACGACGGGATATCTCCGTTATGGATGTTTCGGGCCCGTGGATGCTTACATACGTATAGTCAAGGAGCCTGGTCAAGATGGTTGATTACATCACATAACAAACCCATAGCCCACATAAGCCCGATAGAACTTCACATAGCAAGTTCTATCAAGATGTCGTCCACAGTCATCCAAGATCCTTTTCTCAGGGTAGCCAGGAATAGTAAGCGGCATTGCTTCCATCTCGTTCTGTACAGCTATTCTCCTTGTAATATCGCCAGATTGGGAAAAGGTCCGATGTTCCAGGCAGCGTACTCAAACGAATGATACCCAGGTCTGAATGGGTATTCTGATGTGAAGCGCCAAAGCACATATACTTGACATGAACTGTAACACACGGCCTTATGCCGCGCCCCATGTCTTGTTCCTGCGTTGGTTACAATGATGGCCTTGCATCTCTTCCGGGTGCTCGGCTGCAATGCAACCTCCTGGGATAAAAGTCGCATCGAAATAAACGGGATAGGCAAGCTAAGATTTCATCGATTGGCTATCAATTTTTCAACCTCATTTCTCACATTGGATAATATGGGGGCAATGCTAGAGAAGCTAGACCTAGATAATGGGATTTGTAGATCGTGGAAATGAGGCTGCACGATTTATTCGACTCCTCGTGGCAGTTGGCGCATTGAGCGATGACTACACCATCGTCAGGCTAGGCTAACATGAGTTAGAAGATAATTCCGGTATAATTTCAGGGATATAGACGCCCACTTGCCAGCAACCGTTGGTCTGCACCTCGCCACTCTCACAACGGTGACATTGCCGTTAGCGTCTGGTAACTCTCCGTACTTACGCCATGGCCAACGGCCTCCAACTTGAAGAGTGAAATCTAGCCAAGTGAAGATGGCTATTCAGCCTAGACTACGGGCTCTTGGTTGGCGATCACTATTGGTTTTGTGGTTTAGAAAGGAGCCTACAAGAATATGCATAATGCAGAAAATAAGCGACTCAAGTAGCCTTACCGAATTAGAACAAAATATTTCTTTCGATGATAATGCTCGTGTGTTTTTGCCCAAAACGGAAAATTTCCAGAACCTTTCTCAATTACGTTAAGCTCGAAATCGACACGTGGGATATTCCATGTTTAACACACTAATAAAAGGGCATCAATAAGAGACACTTCCTTGTTGCCGAGATGTCAGCCGGCATGTAGCCCGGCTTGTCACCAACAACGTGGGATGGACGTTTGTGACCTGCCTAATCCCAATTGGCAAGCCGTCATTGGTTTTCCTACCTCAAACGGGGTCTCGGCGCCAAATAACGGCCGATTTGTTTACCTCGAGAAATCGAAATAAGGTTCTGTTGCAGTCGCATCCTCAGCCACATAAGGCGACGTTGGGTCTGCGCATTAGCAACACTACCAAGTAAAAGGTGGGCGTACGTTTCAGCATGCCGGTATTTCCCGGCTATCTTAAATGAAACGTCTGAGCTGCCTTCGCGGCACCCATCGTGCGGTAGGTAAACTCGCGTGTGTATGGTGTGCTGTACGCACCGCACTATCCCCTGGAGGTTTTCTTGGGGTAGGCACTGGGCCGAAAAAAAGGCCACGATGCGGTATTACCAAGCAATTACATCTTATGCAGTCTAATTGCTGCCCAGAGGTCCGAGCAACCCAAGAGATCAGGTTTGCGGCCGGCTTCTTGACCCCGGGTGGCGATTTAGCGCATGCGGCACTTTTTACCCTTTGCTTGAAACTTAAGTATGGTCGCGGAGACGCTGCACGAAGAGAGAGAGTAGCAAAAGAGATGAAATATTCCGCGGACTGACTCATATGCTTCATACATCCTTTGTACGTGCAGATGATGCAAGGCTCGGTGAACATACATACCTAGCAGTAATTCGTGCGGTTAAGTTACTACAGTAGGCGGCCGATGTTATGTCGCATTCGGGGACCGCTTGTTTAGATGTAGGTATTTGCATGAAATCACGTGTCATGAAAATAAAAATGGTCTTATAATGCTATCCTAGGATGGTTGAATCGCCGGGCCTAGCCAGGCATTCCGATTGGAATCGCGTCATAACCCACATGTGTGGTAAGGCTGGGGAAGAAGTCTGTTTGGAAGCTCCAGAGAAGCATATCCTCCTGAGCTTCCCTTGTAAGGTGATGCCAGGAGTACATGAAACACGAACGTCGCCGAGATTACTCTATAGGTAAGTCATTGGCTGCCAGGTCCAATGAGGTCACTATCTCGACTGCTACCTTGAAGAGCGGTACTAAACCATATGGCTTGGTGAGCTATGGGCAGGACTATGGGGTCGTTGGGCCGCTATCGAACCGAGAATAGTAGCAAAGCTATGCTTGAAAAGCTCTTGAAAATGTATGATTTTCGCCCTAGCGTAAATCGCAAATCACCCGGAACGGGGACGCCGAGGTGGCCCAGCAAGCTGAGGGACGCGGCCCAATTCCTTCGTGATTACCACCACTTCACACAACCAAGACCAGGCAGTATCGGAACCATCAAGTCGGACCTTTCGGCTTGTGTATTTGTTCATTGCACTCAGGCATTTGTCGTGGCTGTCTGAGCTCTTCTCCTTGGCTCAGACCTGGAATAGCTACATGATAATACATTCGTTGTACATCTATCTGTACGATGGTGCGTCACATGAGTGGAATATGACTCGCTCGGTTGTGGCGACAGTCATCCACGGTCCCGAAGCATGGACAAGGACGAACACAGCCTCTATCTAACGCAAAGATACAGCTTGGTTTCCTCGGCCAAACCGCCCCTTACCTCGGAGTTTCAAGGCAGTGCCATTCTATCTCTTGACCCATGCAGGGCTCTTTCTCGCTTTAACGTGGCCTGCCTTCTTCCTTTCTACTGTTCTCGGATCTCGAGCAATGCAACCGGCTATTCGCAAAAGTTAGAGCCTAGCTCACGTAATAAGTAGGCCGTCCGTTGATATGGACTTACCTCGCCTTAACGGCGTCTTCAAAGGCGGTTCATGAACAACGAGCGCTTTAGCAATAGCCATAGCTAACGCTTCAGCCTGCCCTGTCGAACCACCACCACCGACCAGGGCCCAGACATTGTATTTATCGAGTCTTTCTGTAGTCTTCAATCCCCATAGAGCACTTTCACGGTCGTGAACTCGGCCAAACGCTTCGTTCATAGTTTTGCCATTGATCAGTACCTCACCAGTGCCCTCGACCAGCCAGGCACGGGCCACTGAAGACTTCCGCTTGCCGACGCCATGTGATCTACCGAATTTGTCGATAGGAATTGGTTTTGGCCGATTGAGATAGATGTTAATATCTCGCTTGAATGGCTGAAGGCCTGCCTTGACCTCCTCAGGCATTAGATCTGGGTGTATCTGGTTCAACCGCTTGACCAATGCGATGCAGGTTGCGTAATCCCTCGCCTTGACGTGTTCACCAATTGTTATCCGGTACTGCTCCTTGGTCTTCCAAGCGACTCTCTCAACTTGACTGGGGTGCAGGGTCGGCAACCGTGCGTATTTCCGGGCGAGCTCTTGCACATGGACAAAACTATCGTTGAACTGAGGAAACCGCGAGAAGTAGGAGGGCGAAACGGGCATGGGACGCGCATAGGTGGTTATGACTCCTTCTCTCGATGATTCCGACGCCTCCAGCGCGCTCATGAGCGCAGAATCATCCTGTCGTCGGGGCGTTGTCGTCGCCAGGGCTCGCCTAGGGGCGGAATCGCGGGATTGTGTAGAGCTGATGAGAGAGGGCCATTGTTTCGGTGTCGAAGAAGGCCGGGGCCTCAGACAGCGGATGCCGTAGCGTAGAGAAGACATTGGCGGTTATCGTAGACTCGGCATGACCCGCGCAGAGTCGGTATGAAGGGACCCGAAGCTGCTGTAGCTCCTGATGTCGGCTGTTCGTGAGGCTGTGAAGTTTTCGGTAACGGCGCACAACTTGGACGCTAAACGGGGGGTCTTTTCCTAGTGTGGTTGGCGCCTCAGCAGTGGGCGCAATTACGATGCTCCGTGGTCCCGAAAAAGCAGCCACGACAGGTACTTAGGTACATGTCTTGTTGCTGCCCCGCCTTCTCGTTGTCCAGAAATTTAGGAGGAAAAAACTCAAGACTCACAAATTCTTCTAACTTCCTCCTCCTCCTCTCTTATTTTCCTCTCTAGCACTAGGCTTTTCACAACCATGGCGCCCTTTGGAAAGATCTACACTCGGGAGGTAAGCAGCAAGCGTCGTCTTTTCTTTGCGCATTGTGTACCGCATATTACATGTCGCTCTCATATCGAGCGAGTGAGCTAACAGCAAGCTTGTCCCGTAGCTCAACCCCCGCACCACCGCTATCCTCGCGGTTGCGAAGGCTAATGGCCTTGAGCTCGAGGTCGTCGAGATCGACACCAAGAACCCTCCTCCGGAGTTCCTGAAGTACAACAAGCTCGGCAAGATTCCTACTTTCGTTGGCAGTGATGGCTACGTCCTTACCGAGACCATCGCCATCTCCATCTACAGTGAGTCACTTCTCGCCTTGCATTTCTCCCGCTGCTACTCTCACAACATCATACCACGCTCTATTGAGCTTGTCCTCGGCACTTGATATGATGACCTAGACCTTTATTTAAACAGTTATCCCTGTCTGAATCATCTTTGTTGATATTGTTCTACTTTCTGATCCCATGTGCTTTGATACCTTTCCCAAATTATCTGCTAGTTTTGGTGGTCAGAGTCACTAACATTTTTGTTTTCAGTCGCCTCTCAGAATGAGAAGACTACTCTTCTCGGCAAGACGAAGCAAGAGTAGGTTTCATCTAATCATCTTTTCTGGGCGTGGCTGACTCACTTTTCCCTTAAGCTACGCCTCTATCTTGAAGTGGATGTCCTTCTTCAACAGCGAGGTTCTTCCCAATCTAGGTGCCTGGTTCCGCCCTCTCCTGGGACTCGACCCTTACAACAAGAAGAACATCGATGAAGCCATCAAGGCCTCGCAGAAGGCCGTTGGCATCGTCGAGGAGCACCTTCTCCACAACACATACCTCGTTGGCGAGCGCATCACACTGGCCGATCTTTTCGCTACCAGCATCATCTCGCGCGGCTTCCAGTTCTTCTACGACAATGAGTGGCGCGCTGAGAACCCCAATACCACTCGGTGGTACGCGACCGTCTACAACCAACCTATCTACCTCAACGTGTCTAAGCCTCTCGAGTTCATCGAGAAGCCTAAGCTGGTTAATGTTCCTCCCAAGAAGGCCGAGCAGCCCAAGGCTAAAAAGGCTGAGCAACCCAAGGCCCAGCCCAAAGCCGCTCCCAAGCCAGCCCCAGCTGCTGCTGCGGAAGAGGATGAGCCTGCTCCTGCTCCCAAGCCTAAGCACCCCATCGACCTTCTGCCTAGATCAGAGTACCCTCTTGATGAGTGGAAGCGGTTCTACTCGAACAACCCTGCTGATCAGGCTATGGAATACTTCTGGAAGACAGTTCCTTTCAAGGATTATTCCATCTGGCAGGTTGACTACAAGTACAACGACGAGTTGAGATTGGTTTTCATGTCCAACAACTTGATTGGTGGATTCAATAACCGTCTTGAGGGATCTCGCAAGTACCTCTTCGGTGCTGCCAGCGTTTACGGCGAGAACCACGACTCGGTCATTTCGGGTGCCTTCGTCATCCGTGGTGACGAGTACCTGCCCGTATTCGATGTCGCTCCCGACTATGAGAGCTTCGACTTCAAGAAACTCGACCCCGAGAACCCCGAGGACCGGGCTATTGTTGAGTCCAGATGGAAGTTTGACAAGCCCGTTACCGTTGGTGAGAAGGAGTACAAATATGCTGACGGAAAAGTCTTCAAATAATCGGCGACTTTTACTAAATTATGGTGGGATGATTATGTGCTGATGAGATTATGTCCAAAGGTTTGGTTGGGGAATGGAAAAGGACGGGAATGACGGATGATGATTCACCAACGTCCAGCTGCTCCTAAGCCTAGTCGTGAGCTTTCGAGACGAAAAAAATAGTAAACGTGATACCAAGCAAATAGTGTCCCTCTGAATTTGTGACATGTCTTGTAAGAACATGATTAGGGCCTTGATTTATTCACACGTATTATCATCACAAGGTCTGAGCTTTCATGGATAGACCACATTATTAAGTCCTGATATCAATGTTAGTATTAATGGATAGAAGTAATTTATTTTATTTTATTTGTATTTGCTTTAGGGTACTTTGTTTGTCGACGCAAATATGTTGCATATACGAAGTATGTTACACTTGATACTAGGTAAAGTTGCCTAGACAAAATGTGAGGACGCAATTATACAAAATCATGGTTGTGCTCCCTAATTTTCATGCCTGATTGAAGAAAACATCCTCGGCCAATGCTTTTGCAGTAGTTAGTCTTCAGTAAATCCAAGAAGTTCATCTTTGACATTTGGCTGAATACTGATGCCCGGTCTGTCTATATGATAACAAAATAGACCCACACGTCCTATTCTGTTATTACGATTGGCAGAATTAGTGCAAATACTCGTCGTGAATCATTCTTTGACTTAGCACCAAGCAATGATATGTATTTTATTTTATCTATAACAAAGTCGGGTGATCTATCAAAGGACGAATCCCCTTTCATTAGTTATATGTGGCAATAATTACCGTTGGGTCTTTATCTAAGGAGTAATGAGGGAATGTTGCCTATAAATATTAATCAGAGGCACCACAAGAAAGCCATATACTACTTAAAACTTTCCGTCAAAGTCAGCAAACATTTTTCTTATATGTGGGTAAAATCTGAGTCCATCTATCTTTGCTGCTTATAATTAACCCTCGTAGAACACACGCAACTTCTCATTACGTTCAAAGACAATTCTACCTAAACCCATTACAACAATGGCAATTCGCTGCAGTCAACCCCTGAAAAAGGCACACCCCAGCCCCAGGGCTAAACAAGACGAGCAAGTCGGCCTTACCTTTGGCGATTCGAAAACGGAGCTTTGTGTCATCCTCTGAAGTTTCGGTTGGGAGACTATCTTGGGTGCATTGGCGTCGCTAGTCTTTGTAACATTAACTAAGGGTACAAAGGGTGGTTGTATGAAGGGATGGATACAGGACGCAAGTCAGGCATACGGGGATATTTCTTGATTAGGATGTGAGGCGCAATCGTGATTATGCCGTATTCAAGGCGGTAAAAATAGAAAAACACAATACACAAATTTACAAGTGATACATAGAAGACTGACTCGAGGAGCCGGAGATATTGTGAGGTTTTATGAAAATAACGGCTCCTGAGCTTTTATTTACTTCTATTTCCACGCCCCATAGGAAAGATATTGTACTGTCTACCATGAGAGTTAGATCGGCGTATGTCTAAATAGCTTTTTAATATTTAACGCCTCGTCTCTCCACATGCATGAGTACTACTGTATGCTGGAGGCATAGTATGGACTAGAGGCCTTTGGCACGGATACGAAGTCTTTGTATCGTCCATTGACATGTCTTGGCTAAGATGAAGGGTTGCAGTTGGGGGGACGTGAGCGTAGGGGGCCAACGGAAGTAGCCACCCTAAAGTCTACAAAGAAGACTATTTACCTCTCTATAAAGCATTACCGATACATATACAATAGTTTCAAGCCCTGCTCTTGAGATCGAATGCAACTAGCACGGGGTACGAAACATCGGCTATGCATCTCCGAGATGAAAAAAATTGTAAAATTATGTATGGAGTATAGGTATCGAACGCTTGGACATGCCGCTAAACTGCCAATCATGGCTAAGTAGTATTTGGAACCGTGAATCCCGGAGTACGCGAGTGAAGCAATGACCAATTAGGCCTCGGCCAATGCCCAATCGGATAGGACGAACGAATGCATGTTACTTCGGGCTTCATTTGTACGAATGGTATTGTATTAGGGGGTTCTTCGATCCAACCCAATGTCAAGCTACATAGCCAGCCCACTTGTTTCCACCTCTCTGTAAGTATGGCCCCTGTCCCTGCTACTATCTTTTCTGCTTCCCCTTGGGTTCGCGCCGCCTCTCCCAGACCTGCAGATACGATTCACCGAGGTACAGTAGCTCCTTCTGGATCTCCTCCACAAACAGATCTTGACACACAACCCACTCATCCCGGCCCTTGTCCTTGAGTTGGACCTTCCATGTCTTGCGCTCTTCACCCGTGTCGGCGACGTCCTCCTTGGCTCGCACGGCCTCGTGCGTGACGTTGGCAACGAGGTCATACCAGATCGGTTCGCCCGGAGGGTGATCTGCAGGGCTGGGCTCAACGTAGGGCGATGCGTCCAGGCCAACGCGGGCGTCGAATGTGACGATGGTTGGGTTGCGTTCGGCGACGAACTTGTTCTTGGAGAAACGCTTGATATGGAAAATGAGGTACGGGGGTAAGGGGTGCATTAGACGATACCGTTTTCTCTGCGCTAGGTGCTCTTGCGCTTTCACGCCGTCATACTTTGATAGAATAGTGGTTAAGGGCACCTGGGGAATAATGTTACCCTCCATCTCGTCTTGGAATAACGGTGCCGGAGGTAGGTCGAGAGTGAGCAGTAAGAAACGGGTGATATCCGTCTTGACTTCGGCGGCTTCTTCAAACCGTAACCGATCGCCGACGTCGGCCTTTGCTGTGATGGCTTGCGACTCAACCTTGAGCTTGCCTTGGAAGATGCGCTGTATGATACTGCTGCCTGGTTTTGTTTTGCTTCCGCCCAACCCCAGATGCAGATTGTTCAAGAACCAGGACAGGAAGTCGACCGGGTCTGACTGCTCCGTTAATGTAAACTTCTTATTTGATCGTAGCGAGATCTCTTGTAGGAGTTCGTGTGGCGATACGTGGTTCTTGAAAGCGCGCGGGTTCCAGATCTTCCGGAAAAGAATGGCACATCTCTTGACGAGCTCCGGGCGCGACGAGAAATTCTCCAGCAGAAAGAAGTTCCGTAACGGTCCAACATGGGACAGCGCCTGCACCACCACGTTGAGGTAGTCGTTCTCCTTGATGTTGTTCATGCCCACGTAACCTGGCGTGTACTTCTTCCCGCCAAGCGTCCACGCCATCCTAGGTTTGCGATCCAGCTCCATCACCTCCTCCCGCGAGTACCTGGGATCGGAGACGTATTTGATGTCGTCAAGCGACTTACTCCTCACTTCGTAGCCCTCGGGCAAGACGTAGACCTTCTGCGTTTCCATGTTGATGAAGACGTGGTGACCGTCCTCGAGCGCATGAAAGTACGCGTGCGACTTGGGCCCTCTTCCCTGGAAATACTTCCCGCAGACTAGACATGCGTAGACGTTGATGTTGGACAGGCTGATGGAACACAGCTTCTCGAAGTCGAAGTCCAACACGTTTCGGTCTATTGTGTCAAGGTACAGGTCACCGTAACCTTCTGTCGGCGCGGATTGCCTGATTGGTGCTTTCGCGGGCTTGTCGTCTTCAAAATCGTCGCCGTCGCTTTCCATGTCTACGTTGCTACCTTCGGGCTTTTCTGAGGGCGTCGCGACACCAAATCCGTTTCCATTTAGCTCGGGACCATCGTCGAACCGTGACTTTTTTGACGCGGGTGAATCAACGCCATAGTATTCGTCGAGCGCCTCAGAGGCCTGTCTTTTCGACATTTTGGTTTACTCTGTAGTGATTGGGAGAGAGGCTTGGCGCTTATATAGATCGGGCTCGAAAGTTCTTATAGGAGAGGGTGAGGGCGAGGTCGAGGTAAAGTGTTGTTATTTAATGGACATAAGGCTGAAGAACAGCCGATGTTTGGCGACGCCTAGAAGATTTACTTGGGCGTCTTTAGCACACCCCTCCAACAATAGCGCCACCACCCTAGCTCTAAGAAATCTCCCTAAGATTTAACCTATAACTCAATCCAATCAAAGGTTCTAACTATTTTTTCCCTTTCTTTTTCAACTTTATCAAACTACAATAGATATCTTTATTCTAAGATAAAAATAAGTCGAGACACCCTTTGAGACGTGCATCATATTATGACGCGCTAGCGGGGTTAAATCGTTATATCTGCGAAGCATTGAGTTGTACTGGATCTTACCTATGTAACCTTTTCGTTACTAGGTATGAACATGCTGCCTGGGCACGTACGGGATAGAGCTATGCCACGAACCGACTTATTGTCGATTCCTAGCGCGACCAGATGACGGAGAGTCAAGTAGCAAACCGACGCATATTCGGAGACATGGTGGTTGAAACCAGCGAATATTGTGCCATTTCCCGCTAATCTGAGCTTAGGATTAAACTGTACAGCACGATTGCAATTTAAAAAAATAAAAACAAAAAACACCTGGCGACAGGTTGACAGCGCAAACGATGATAAAAAGGTTTGTCATTGTAGTGTAGCAGAGATATATGAGCTTGTTCGCCTCTAAGCGTGAGAAGTCAAGAGGCGACCGGTTTCAATTTCAGGCTTGGAAAACATCAGCCGATATAATAACACGGCAAGGTCCATCATAGTATTGAGACCGATGCTTGATCGTTACGTCTATTCGTTGGTATTTACTCGACCCAAAGAAAACCACGTTTGTCGTCAAGTATATATTCACTCTACGTTTCAGATCTTCCCCATTGCTTGTTGTATCCCCAATCAAATCGTATAGTGTTTTTTCTTCGAATAGGTATTCGGAATCTAGTGGTCCCACGGATGCTTCCAGCCCATGAGCACAGGCCCTGATTAAGATGTTAACAATCGCTCGTGATTTTACGTAGGGGCCAGGACTGGTATACCGTCTTTCCTCGCTCGGTACATCAACTGCGACCGACAATTAGCTTTCTGTAGCAGCGCCGTCCGATCAATTGATACCTACAAAAAACCACATGCTGGCGCCTAGAGCGGTGGCGGTGAATCTGTAGATTCCAGGCACATGGGCCTTGATGGGACCAGGACCGCCAGCCATTTGCGAGGAGCTAGAGCGCGGTAAGTCAGTAATTCGGTTGATGATGGTTCTCCAGGATGGGTCGGGACGGACGTGTTGGCTACTGTTCAAGGGAGTAAGTGGTATTGGGCAGGCGCAATCGTCGGTGACCGAAGATCGGATTGTTGTCGTCAGTCGAGCTGATGGTAGATGGACGGGAGCTCGGAAGATACGACTCCTGTAAAAAGCCGAAATTCTACCGCGGGGGGAAGGACCTCAGCCGCCTTGATGTGCTGGAGTTGCCCCGGACTGGCAACTGTAGCATTGCAGTAGCCCCATGCGTCGACTCAATCCAGCAAATCGTAGATCCACTCTCCTAAGTTTCTTTGTCCCCACCAACCGCTGCTGCATACTACTAAGTAGTATCCGCGTACTTACTTTCTTTAACTTCTATGAGCAAGTTGGTGGTTATAATCATAACCCATTGCCATTTGGGAACCACACGATCTACTGTTTGTCTCTTTTTTGCTCTCTGTTGCGGCTCAACAACGCGACTCAGGGCAAGCGTCTTCCTCCCTTCCTTATCGTATTTGTTAATTACTTAACTATTGATCTAACTACCAAGCGCGTCATCTCTATCCATATTCGCACCTCTTGCAATGTACACTCTTTCCGAGTGTTCGACAGCGGCCGCATAATCGACCAAACTTACCATTATTACTACTACGCAGCTCGGTCTCACCCTGCGCACAAGCCAATACACCTGTGGTCCCCCTTTGGGCCCGACTTCGCAACCGCCATGGCGACCACGACAAGCAGCATCGAGAATGGAGCGCCTTCGCCTCGATCGTTTGCCCAACAGCACCAGCGGCCCCGTGAAAGCTTCAAAGGATGCTCTCGCATCACCGATTACGAGCTTCAGGGCAAGCTGGGAGAAGGAACCTTTGGGTGAGAGACACTTGTCATGTCTCATTTCTCAACACACATGGACACTAATTCCTAGTATCTAGCGAGGTTCACAAGGCAAGATCGCGTAGGACAGGCGCGCTGGTAGCATTGAAGAAAATCATCATGCATAACGAGAAAGACGGGGTTCGTCACAATTCTGCTACGTTCGCTCTTTCGTGGCCACTGACCAAATCCGCAGTTCCCCATCACCGCCCTTCGAGAGATCAAGCTTCTCAAACTCCTATCCCACAAGAACGTGCTGCGCTTAGAAGACATGGCCGTCGAGCATCATACTAAAATGAGTATGCCCTATACCTGTCGTATATGGCTTCTTGAACTTCTTCTGACACACACTTGAAGTCGATAAAAGAAAACGGCCGATCATTTACATGGCAACACCTTACATGGATCACGATTTATCTGGTCTGCTGGATAACCCCGCTGTGACGTTTACCGTACCGCAAATCAAATGCTACATGCTCCAGCTTCTCCAAGGCCTCCGGTACCTTCACGAAAACAAGATACTTCATCGCGATATGAAGGCAGCCAACCTACTCATCAGCAACAAAGGCATACTTCAAATTGCTGATTTTGGTCTTGCGAGACATTATGATGGAAACGTACCGCAAGCCGGCCAAGGCGGTGGCGAAGGCAAAAGAGAGTACACAAGCCTGGTGGTTACCAGATGGTACCGGCCTCCCGAGCTGTTGTTACACCTCAAGAGATACACCACTGCTATTGATATGTGGGGTGTAGGGTAAGTTTTATTGGTTTCTGTAACTATGTGTTGGACACTTAGCTCACGCGATATCAAGGTGTGTCTTCGGAGAGATGTTAGTGGGCAAGCCAATCCTCGCTGGTGAGAGCGATGCGCACCAACTCGACATCATTTTCGACCTCGTCGGATCGCCTACCGAAGAGAATATGCCCGGATGGAAGCAGCTACCCGGTGCAGAGTCATTAACGCCCCGGCCAAGACCGGGATCACTTCAGTCGCGGTTTCGGGAACACGGCCCCGTTGCTATATCTCTATTGAAGGAGCTTCTGCAACTGAACTGGCGGACTCGTATCAACGCGATCGATGCCCTGGAGCACCCCTACTTTAAAACCACCCCCTACCCAGCCAGGCCGGAGGACATCCCGACTTTCGAGGACAGCCACGAATTCGATCGTAGAAAGTTTCATGATCGGAAGGCTGCTCTTCCACCGGCCCCTAAGGGAGGAACAGTTGGGGGAGCTTTCGATGGACCTAATGTTGGTTTTGGTAGCGGTGATGGGTACGGTAATAGAGGAAATGGTAGACATCATGGCGGAAACCGGAACGGCGATGACGGTGGCCGCCGGCCGGCCTGGGCTAGGGAACAGCCCCGCCATGAACACCGACTGCCGCCTCGTCCACCGCCTCCCGAAAACCCCCCAAGCGGATGGGAGGCGACGAAGGATCAGCATGATTCTTATAACAACAGAGACCGGGACCGAGACCGAGACCGAGACCGAGGTCCGAGGAACCGTGGTGGTGCCAATATCGACACGTACATTCCCAGCTATCGTGGTGGTAGGGATGAGCGGCCGCCAAGAGAAGACCGTCCTCCTCGTGATGATCGTCGACGAAGGGATGACCGAGAGGAAAGACGACATGATTGGGATCGCCGGGATAGGGATTACGAGGATCGAAGCAGAGCTAGTAGAACACGGAGCCGCAGCCGATCTCCTATACCTGTGAGGGAACGCGACCGAGATGTGTATCGCCGATAGTATCGCGCTCAGCCTCGGCCAAGGGCATTCATCCCCACCACTATCTATCACCCTCACTTTGATGGCCAAATGCTGCCACCACCACCGCCGCCCCCGCCGCCGCCCCCGCCATTTTACGGCAGGGTGGGAGGCTTGGACCTAGATGCACAATCATATTTCAGGTAGGGCTGAGGGGTTATGACATGGACACAAGGGGCGTACAACGGCGGAATAGGAATCGGCGTTCAAAGTTACAGTCGATCAATCAACCATCTCTGGCTCGACATGGTACTTTATCGATTTACGGCGTGTTCTCATGCTTGCATGCTCTCAGAGAAGGGAGATTCGGAAGACCTGGGGTCAGCATTCTAACTGAACATCTTCCTAAGAGAGAAATAGTGAGGCATAATATTTAGCTCTGATATCAATAAGCCTGTCAAAAATCGCTTTCACTACTTTCCTCGTGAATCGTCTGTGCTAATAAACCCTTGCGTCGTCTCCTAGGTTGCTCGGGAGTCCGCAGTAGCTTCCACCGTTTCTCGAAGAGGTCATTCGGATCTACATTAGGTGCAACATGTTGTCTCCTTTCCAATGGCCGCCAACTTGCGCTTGAGCTCGACTCCTCGTAGTATTCCTTATCCTCCCTCTCGACCGAGGAGCGGGATGTATATAAATATCTCTGACGTTGCTGATCCCTCCATCTCTGTCGCTCGGACGCCGTGTCCATGCCTAAGAGAACAAAGAGGAAGCTCGACGTGCCGTGCAGCATACAGCCTGCGCAAATTCCTATAATTGTAGCGCAAGCAAGCTTTTTGGGTGAAGCATTTGTTAGTTGTGTTGATAATCCCAAAAGGGGGTAAGCCGACAGTGAAAAAAGATAAACAGGTGACATTGATGAGGTAGCTTACGTAAATGTACAGGTACTATAAGAGACATGAGTTAGCTTGGCGAATTACTTTCATGTCTATCAATCGGGGTTTACAAAATCCCCCAAGTTCAGGCAAACCATTTCATTTCGGGCGACACAAGTCTTCGAATATCTTAAGGGTCAAGGTACGTGCACAAGTATAAAACACACCTTTAGTCTTGTTATCAAGTTTATAATAAATGACACGGTCCCCAGGCCGAGACTAAGGATAACCCGTATCGGTGACAGCAGGAAGACGATCGACGCGTAGAAGTATTGTAAACACCAGAGAATCGGCGTCAAGAGCACGTACAGCAGACGCGCAAGAAGCTGGAGCGTCGATAGGCCTAGCGCGCCGGCTGCCTTCAGTGACGTAACCCAGCTCATTGCATTGATGCTTTTGGGGGGTTTACAGACTTATTGATCTCAATTTTTTGATGTGCGTTTATCAAAGTAACATATAATACAAATTTGGACGAAGTTGACGTACTACTTGCTCGTTCATCATCAATACGGATGTACACTAGACTACTTACGATGGACGAGGAATGTATGAATAAGTGGCATCTGAGAGCAGTGACGTGCCCCGGTTCCGTCTTGCCCACATTTTCAGCCCCCAATTACATAAGCTGGACTGGGTGCCAGTTGGAACCACTATTGTTCCGCTCCGGCGGGGTAGAGGTCTCAACGTCCCATGGCGGGCGGATCTGGCTTGTCCGGTCTGGCCATAGAGAACCCCCGGCGTTTTGATCCAAGGATTACCCTGTTTCGATTGATGAACTACATGCTACCTACTGAGGGGTTTTGCAAGTTATATGTAAGTATACAATGCATGTAAGTGAGGTATCGTCATCGTCATATTCATAATAGTGACCTTCACTAACCCCCTCGTGGGGGTCCCGAGTAAGCAGTTGGAAATGAATGAAACACGATAACAAGGATGGCGCACATAAGACACCTAATTTGCTGTATCTGTCTTACATTGGGGGGTACTCAGAAACAATGCAGAGAATAATCTTGTCACCGATTGTGTATGACAAGATTCATTGCAATACCTCGCGGACATGGGTATATACGTAGTAGGTACCTGGATAAGCCAGTACGTCGTACAGCCGTACAATTTTGAAGCTCAGCGAGAGGACGATGTAGCAATGGGCCAATAGAAGGAGCGACCCAACAAATCTGATTGGTCCTATTATGCCCGATACTATGGGGTAACGGGTCGACCCAACGCGGCCATATTACAACAAGTACCTACCGAAGTACCCTCGGTGCTGCTAGCTCGGACGACTAAGACAGGTACCTCGCAAGCTTGCCGGTGAAAGGGTCTCATGACCTTAACCTCATGCGATGATCCTGTCTTCCACGTTGCACATTTGCTCGCCGTCGTCCAACGCTTGCCCGTCGCCCCCCCAACTGGTCATTTCTTGACTCACTTTCTACTACCCGAGCAGCTACTATCCGCCCTCACCGCCCGCCTCCCGCGCCGCCCGCGCTGTGCCTTTGTGCCTTGTCCACCCTATGTCCACGGGACCATCTGAGACCATCTCTCCCATTGCCCGTTGGTTGCTTGTCTGTTTGCCCAGCGCCCCGAGCCTTGACTGGCTGCTTGCTGCTCTCACGCCCTCACAACGCCCAAAAGCCGCACCCCCTTCCCCTCCCCCCAGCAGGCTCTCGGCTCTCCCAATAAGCCATGGGCAACACCCCATCGTCCACGTCCAAGCCTGCTACCCCAACGCCCCCGGCGTCTTCTAACGCCAATGCCGACTCTCCACGTGCCTCCAAGAAGGAGCACAGCAAGGAGCACAGGGAGCACAGGGAGCACAAAGAACACAAGAATCTCGTCTCGATACACCACCCGCACCATATCCGGTCGCCAGCCTCTCTCGAGGCCTCGGTCATCCAGGCCCAGGGGTCCACCATTTCCAACCGGGCCTCGCAGTCGAAGCCCCTTTCCATCCTAAACCAAGCCTCACCCGCACCCGCACCGGCACAGCCCGAGAAGCCTGCCGCTTACCCGCGGACCCTAGAACCAAAACCGAGATATATCGGCGATGTCAAGGATGAGGAACCCTCCAAGCCTGTAGCTGTTCCTCAATCCCACTCCGAAGCCAGCCCCTTTGATCCAGATTCGCAGCTTGAGGGTCTCCCTACTGGCACAACCTCCAGCAGTGTGCAAGACATGGCGTATCCTATGCCCCGTCCTCCTCGTCTTCCTCTGCCCATTGAGGAGGAGATCCATACGCCTGGCTCGCCTATAGCTGCGCCGGAAGATGTTGGGAACCAAGATGTCGACGATGTACCTCTCATTGACGACCAGACGGAAATACCACGCCGTTCCTCCGGACTAAGCAATGTGACAGACGAGGACGACACCGAAGAGTTACGTGTGGATAAGTCTCGTCCAACAATACCTACCCGAATCACATGGCTACGGGGTGGTCAAAAGGTCTACGTGACTGGAACCCCTTTCCAGTGGGGTCGGAAACAACGGTTGCTTCCAGCGTGAGTAGTAACGCCCATCGTAACTAGTAAAGACACCGGTCTTAGAAGTCTGAAGACCGGACGTTTTATCATGATCATTCTCCTCCAGGATGACGTATTACTCGAAAAGATACTATTCAGGGTTCTATCGAGTGGTTCTTCCTTATCGAGCATGATCGCTAACGTGTTTTCGCTACTAATGCACAGCAAGGGAGATGAGGGCGTTCTCGAAACCACGATCCGGGTGTTTCCAGGCACCCATCACATCAAGTTTCTCGTGGATGGCACTATGCAAACATCACCGGATCTGCCCACTACAGTAGATTTTGGTAATAACTTGGTGAATTACATCGAAATCAGCGGGGATACTTCTGGCGTTCGAGAGATCAATCTCGAATCCAGCGTTCCGAAGGCCGAAGATGCCCAGAACCTGCCATCTAGACAACCCTCCACGGCCAATATCAACGAGACAGTTCCGGCTAAGAAGCGAGTCATCGTCCCAGCCAATGTGTTTTCTAGCAAGCTTCCCCGCTACCTTGAAGATTTTGACCAACCAGAAGAGTCCAGAGCGTACAGGGCATCCACAGCTGCACTGGAGAAGCTGCCTGCGCCACCAAGCCTACCTGGTTTCCTCAGCAAACCGATCATGAACAACACGACTCTGATCAAGGACGACAATAGTGTCCTGAATATGCCTAACCACACGGTGCTCAACCACTTAGCTACTTGCAGTATCAGGAACAATGTACTTCCCTTGTCAGCTACGACTCGATACAGGGACAAGGTAGGTTTGCTCTGCTTTGCTTTCGTTGTCATCATTTGAGCCCAGAGATTAATGTTCAGTAGTACGTGACAACTGTGATCTACAAACCATCAAAGATGTAGATTCCTTGTTGTCAAACCAGGATTTGAAATATCAAGACGATCTCTGCGCTATCAAAATAACAGCAACAGGTTCAACTTCCGCGTACGACCAAATAGCATAAAGAACGATATATGTCCGGCACCACATACGAAACGCGTTTACGGATAAGATTTACTGCATCTCTCAAATAATGATTTAACAGGAAATTTACAGTGCTAATGTAGGATAAAGGGTGGCGTGCTGGCGCCGTGGGTTCGCGAATTCGAGGGCCGGGTTTGGTGCCTTTGGAAAACTCTATTTATGCTGCAATCAAATTATTATCATAATGAAGAGCGGGTATGAGGTCATGGTCGTCATGGAAAAATTAAGGATAGGGTTGGGAACGATAAATATGGGAGGCATGAACGAGGCTTGCTTCGTTCCTTCGAGCTAGATCCAATTGCAATATTGAATAGTTGGACAGCGCCCTAATAACCTTTTCATCCCGTTCAGGATTTGATATTTATGACTCTGATACACTCTTCATTTTTCTTGAAAATTTCCCTATCGTTGATTTAGACTTTCACTTACGTTCTTCGCTATTTTGTCCATCCTCGATGCTTTGCAAGCAATCACTTGCAAATCGACTTGATTTTTCTTATCTCGTCTATAATACGCATTTTAAAGCTGTGATTATATCCTCTCCTTGGATAGCCCACAAACTTCGAGTCGTTGTCCTCGGCCGTACTCCTTGGTCCTGCATATAGGAGAGATATCCATCTCAGGGGCTGCTCGTCGGCTGCCCTGTCTCGGTGGACAAAGTGCAAAGTACAAGTGAGCTTTAAGCACGTCGGAGATAGTTATGGATCCCTTTCGAGTATTCCAACAGCCGGCTCTATATCTCTTCCATTGACGCAGCTTGTTTGCGGAACGAGATGCTCTGTACTCTGCTGTGGCGCATCATCTCGACTTTCGAGGCCGATGACACACCGCTCTACCCCATGAATTCCTTTAATGAGCTTCTCTGCTTGTTCTCTGGGTATATGAAGCGACTATTTCAACCGCAATCGGGCCTCTCACTTTCTAGCTCGCTCATTTGCGATCTACTGATGTAACTTAACTACCGAATCCTATGACTACTGGCTCAGTCTCGCCACTTCACGTGGACCTCGTCGGTCCGGAAGCGCTGCGTACACGTGCTCTCGGCAAGCGGGGTGCGAAAGCCGGTCTCGAAGGCGAGGAGGCCGGCGTGCGCGATCATGATGCCGTTGTCGATGCAGAATCGCTCATCTGTGGCGTAGACGGAGCCACCGCGCTCGGCGGCCATCTGGCCCATCATAGCCTGCAGTCGCTCATTACACCCGACGCCGCCGACGATGAGCACCTGCGCACTGCCCACGTGCGCCATGGCGCGCTCCGTGATCTCGACCAGCATCGCGAACACTGTCTCCTGCAGACTGTAGCAGAGCCTCGCGGGTGTGATCCTGACCTCGCCGGCGGCCTCGTCGACCGCCGGTTCCCCGCGCGCCTCCCGCGCGTCCTGCTCCTGCATCTGCGCGGCCAGGTTGTCGGCGGCCGCCAGGATCCCGCTGAAGCTGCAGTCCATGCCCTTGACGGCGTAGGGCAGGTCGAGGAGGACGCCGTCGTCGACGGCCTGCCTCGCCAGCATCTCGATGTTATGGCCCGGCGCGGGGTCGTTGCTGATGTTCAGCGTGCGCGCGAAGCGGTCGAGGCAGTTGCCCACGGCGATGTCGAGCGTCTCGCCGAAGATGCGGTACCGCTGCTCCGCGTACGCGATGACCTGCGAGTTGCCGCCCGACACGTACAGCACGACGGGGTTGCCGGCGCCCGTGATCTCGCGGCCCATCTCGATGTGGCCCACGCAGTGGTTCACGCCCACCAGCGGCCTGTCCCAGAGCAGCGACAGGGTGCGCGCCGCGACGGCGACGCTCTGCAGCGGCGCGCCCATCCCCGGCCCCTTGGTGTAGCAGATGCAACATAATCTGGACGGCGGAATCCCCGCGGCGCGAAGGGCAGATCGCGCGATCTGCACGAAGAACGACCGGTGGTGCCGCGCCGTGTCCTTGGGCAGAAACCCGGTCCCTGGCGGCGAGACAAAGGTGTGCCGGATGTTGGCGAGGACGCTGGATTTCCCTGTCGTTGGATCGTGCGCGATGATGCCGATGCCTAGCTTGTTGGCGCTGCCTTCGCAGCCGAGGGCTATGAGTGCATCGCTGGGTATTTTGTCGATCGGCGCCGCCATTGCGCCTCGTTTTTGGCGTGTTCTAGGTAATGCGATGCGATGAGGGGTTGGGTGTGTTCGGGCCGCGGTAAGTCACAAGGAAGGTGGGAAAGCAACCTCTTGTCCCCTTTGCTTGTTCAGTTTTAGTAAGAGTATCTCATTGACATATACGACTTCAGGGACCTCGTTTGCCTCGATACCCTCACAAGAACATTAAACTCACGAACCTTTGAAGTTGGTTGGATGGAGGGGCAATGATGGAGTTCATAGTGGGGGTGGGGCAGCTGAATGATCACAGTGATCAAGGACGAATGAAAGTTTCACACCCGCATAGACCCTCCTACTTCAATACCCGATAACACAGACAACAATGCTGTTCACCATATAAGATTGTACAGGTAAGTAAATTGCAAAGCCTAAATTCTAATGAGTACTTTTTCAAATTTTTATTTCTTGTTAAATGCAGTTTTTACGCCGTAATCAAAGTATTGAGCTTTTTGGGGTGTGAAATTTTCATTCGTCCTGGCTCTGACCAGGGTATACCTCCTCAGGGGTCTGGAATGTTAGCGCAGTGACAAGACCAGGGTTTGACATGGTAGCCCTTGCAAAACGAGCCAATCATAAAATGTAGAAATTACAGATTCCCACTGAATACAAGGGTTTAAAGAACCGCAAGGATGGCTGGGTCTAACATTCAGAACCCATGTAAGTGTTAAAACCTATTCCAAAAAAGAGTGTCAGCTTTACTCCAGTATAACTTCCACAGTTAGCTGACATTCATTTAAGATAGTCCAGGGGGCCTGGCTCATCATCATGCCTGATTTAGTAGAATATGGGGCAAGTACTGCGCTAATATTCCAGACCCCCGAGGAGGTATAGGTAACTGCACTGCATTTTTAGCCCCCTCCCTGGTCAACTCGGCTTGCAACAAAGCGCATTATGCATCAACAGAGCACAATTAAGACAAGCTCCCGTCGCATGTCCGGCCGCGGGCGGTACATACTAGAACAGAGCTAGATTACCTCAGGCATTTTGTATAAAATTGGGCGAAAATGATAATACCCTGGAGCAAGATCAGGAGCGCGCGACTGTTTACGTGTTCATGTTTGGGCAGCAAGAGGAAAACGTGTTATAGTATTTAGCGTAGACTGATGTCAGTCAAATGAAATCTACGCGATATCATTGGTCATGCGTTCTCGAAAGTGAGGCTGAAATATGTATGCTGTACATGCAATAGGTAGATGCAGATATATGAGCATCTCGACTTAGGAGCAATATTCAGCTATTTTTTACAGCGTTTTGTTATTTTTGTTTTTTTAAAGCTTGCGCCGAGCTGTAGGAGTCATAATTCTCCAGATTGAACCCAAGAAAATCACGGTTATCGTAAACCGTAGCTCGCTTGCTTGATTTTACACAGGCATGCGGTTATTTACCACCTGATTGATATGTAAGTGTGGAAGTGGGGCGCTGCGGGGGCTTGCGCACAACTGTGGGCTCAAACAGTCCACAATTCAGTCACAGTTCCCAAGGGTCGAAGCGTCGAGGCACCAGAAACAGGCGGCGGCCTTCCTAGTCCGGGAGTCCCACAACTTGGCCGACGGCTATTATTCCCTTAACCATCTTACTACTCACAACCCGCCCCGACCTTTAGCAAAGGGAGCGAACACCAATTTCGCCCCGTCCGCCTCTATTTTTTTGCTTTTTCTTTTTTCTGCTGTTCGTGTGCCAAACAAACACCTCTCTCGTCTCTTGTTTTCCAACCTCGTCGAATTCACAAGTCCGGGCGCCTTGCCTTCTCGGACTTTGCCTCGCGAAAGCTCTCATCTCCATGGGGTGGTGCATGTTTCTGCACCTGACACCTTGTCTGACCTCAACATGGTGAGTTGGTCGCACAACTGCCTGCCCTCTCTCTCGACGACATCCGCTGACCACTTGCCTAGAAGCGATCAGGTTTTCCGCTTCTCCTCTTCTTCTCGTTGCGTCTATTTTTTCCGAAAATCATGTTCCTCACTCTTCCTCTTTCCCGGCCAATATGAGTCAAGGCCCCCGCCATCTTAGATGCGCTTTTCTGCCATTCTCACTAAGCGCCAGCACGGGCACTCCCCCAGCCTTCCTGTCGCCAGGAAAACATCACCAGCCCGCAAACAAGTTCGTGTCAGCAAGGGATAACATGCCTACAACATGTCCTGGGAGACCCACTTTCTAGAGCGTCAGCCTGATATCCCGCAGCCAACACTGCCAGTTGTGTCTCTTCTAGATGACCGAAAGGCTCTCTAGGAGACTCTTAGCAACCACCTTGTGGTGTGCAATGGTGGCAGAACACGCAGAAACATAAACAAACCCCGCTCAGCCAACTTCGGTATTCCTGCGGGCTGGCGGTGCTCTTGTCATCGCTTGCTGAGTACGCAGCCATCTCCGCACGAAATAGCTCATACGAGCATAATTGTCATGCCAGACATGTCAACCTTAGCTTCTTTTTCTATCTTCAGCGAGAGCTAAGACACAGAGAGCACCATGACAGCGACCGAAAAGCTCCGGCTGAGGTCCAACACTAGTCACCTCGCCGGAAGATCGAGCGACAGTACGCGGCACCAACCGTAACAAGCAAATACCCCGATAGGACCAGCTTCACGAATAAGCACGACATCAATATGGGTATTATTATTTCTTTATTTTACATCCCGACGGCTACCACTATGGCAGCCCCCCTTCTCTTTGAACTCCAAGGATTATGCACATATCTTCGAGAGTATATATATGTACAGGGAACATGCCCTGGCGAACGCCGACCCTGCCGATTCACGCCTTGCGGGCACATTAAAGAGTTGTATATACAATCGCCGCTCCTTCACTGTCCATCTTGCTCGATCGACGAAATCGGGGGTATCAAACAGAAACTCGAATCGACGAGGGGTCAGGCTTCCCATTATCGTTATTGCAAGACAATTAGTACCTCACACTGGACTCATATCCAGACGCCCATGGGCTTTAAGTTTGAGGTTGCACAGCCGATGCAGTCAGTCTATGGGGGTTGCACAGGAGAGGGCTGCTGTGTCGTCGCAGGCTGAGCTGGAGACGACTGTGTGCCTGGGCCCTGAGACTGAGCTGCCAGCGCCTGCGCCTTTGCTTGAGCCTGAGCCTGAGCTGCCTGCATTAGTGCCTGCGCTTGTGGTAGCGCTGGTCGATTGGCAGCTTGAAGTTGGGCTATGTCTAAACCCGGCCTCCTCAAAAGGGCGGCAGGGGGAGGAATCGTCGAACGAAATTTCATCTGGCGCAAACTATTGGTATCGATCTTATACACTGGCGGTTCATCATCATCATCATCGTCATCATACTTCCAACGGTCACTCTGAAATGAAGACGGCTCTCGACTAGGACTACTTAGCCCGGTCCGTGACTTTCCAGGACGACGATCGATGAACAAACGACCCAGCCGACCGAAGCGACGCCGGAACGAAGGCATATCTTCCTGGTCTGAGTCTTCTAACGAGGCAGCTTTAAAATGGAACGGTACAATCGACTTTTCAGGCGTCGATGGTGTTTCATCAATCTCTATCGAGTCTGATGCAGAGGCAGGGGGTGTCATCAAATATGTTGTCTTGGCAGGCCTGAAACTTTGCTCCTGCTCCTCCTTCACCGGGGGCAGAGGGTCGGCTGTCAGGTCGATATAATTGGAATTCCACCGGCGATGTTCCTGGACCTTCAGTTCAATATTGTTGAGAAGCTCGCGCTGTCTCTCAGCTTGCTTGTCACGAAGGAGTGTCAGTTCGAGATGGTCTATGGACCGACCGCCATCTGGTCGAACGGTCAGGCGGAGTTGATTATGAGAAGCAGCACGAGGTGGTTGTTGCGACTCCGTCTTCGGGCGCTTCTGCGGCTTGGTATTGACCAGGTCATCATCATCCGTCTTGATATTGAGTTTGATCTTAGTTTCCTTGAGCTTGGCACGCTGCTCATAAACTAGTCTGTCTGTCTTCAGCAACTCTCGCTTCATGAGTTCTCGCCGATGAGAAAAGACTACAAGCTGACGACCATCTTCCAGTTCTCTACGAAGCTTCTTGAGTTTGTCGCCAACTTGCACATCTCGTGCCCTCGTCTTCCGGGTCTGTCTGACCTCACGTCTCCGGAAGCAGACGTAGGGATCCATGTCATCATGTTCTTGATGAGTTTCGAACTTGAGCGACGGATGAAGTGATTTATTACCAACAGCTTGTCGACGATTCCTCCAGTACTCGTAAATGGCCTTGGCATGAGCCTGAACGGCCTTTTCGCGAATATGATGGTTTATCGCCGGCGACATCAGCTCGTATGGGATAGACGTATTGTCGACTTCTGCATACGGCGCACTTTCGGCAGCTGTATCTTCAAATATCTCCATGATACGCTCGAAATCATTTTCAGATAGGTGAGCATTAGCAGGTCTCTTTGAATTGTGATTCTTCAGAAACTCGTCATCCTCAGTGGTCATGTCATAAAGGCTCCCCTTTAGTGTCTCCTCCACTGTATCGGAAGACTTGATATAATTGCGAGGCTCTACGTATGGTGTGGGATATAATTCGTCATAGTCGGCCTCGACACTCTTCTGCGGCGGCGGAACGGGGATCTCATTGTCCACGCTGGCGCCGACGCCCTTGAGGGCAGCCTGAAGATGGTATTCCTATTGTCGTAAAACCGTATCAGCAAAACGTGTAAGTCCTGGTAGAGCAGCGAGATGTAGTGGAGACATGAACTAATCGTCACGTGACATGATATATCACGTGACTTAGGCTGCAATGGCAAAGTCTATTGAGTATACTGACATTTTCTTCGGCTTGTTCGACGCCAGTAGCTATTTGTGATTCGGTTGTGAGGGATTCGTATTCGTTGGCGTCGATCTGGTGTTCTCGGAGGACAGGGAGGGGTGTTTTGATGTTGAGTTTCTTGTATCGCACTTTCCTGGTGGTCATGGTGGGCGGAGGCCGAGAGGGGCGGAGGCGGCAAAAGGTGAAGACCGGGAGGGAAAAATCCCGAAAAAATTCGGGGAACTGTTAATTCAAGTCATGCGACAATGAAAAATCAGGTTTACTGATTGATAAACCGATGTTGAGGTGGTTTTGTTGATGGTCGAAGTGTTTAGGTTCGACGACGTGACGTTGGATTTGGTTTGGGGCGCAAATTTTCGCTGGCTTTGCTGGGGGGACTGCTGTGCTGTTGGGTGGTGCGAGTGTTGTGTAGTGGAGTTGGGCGAGTGGCCGCCAGCGGGCGCAGGCGAGAAACAAACCAAACCACGCCAAACCGAACCAAACCTTCCCCAGTCTGGCGGCCAGGCAAAGGAATGAAAAGTACCTGCCAAGCCTGCTGAAGAAAAACAACTCTGCGCACTGTGAAGTTTGACTGTGTAGCCCACAAGTAAGTACCCGAGTATCTACGTGTAGTGAGTGACAGTGGTCAATTCAGTGACAAAGCTAGTGTCCATATGTATTATCGGTAGCTCTCTGACTCAACGACCCTCACCTTTAAGTAATCGAGACATCCAGTAGTAACCCTTTTCTTCCCTTTCTTTTATCACGGGTCTTTCACTCAGGCAAACTACCAGGCAACCATCATGGCGCAAGCACGAGAGATCTTGAACATGCCCGAGCGTAGTAATACGCAAAGACACATGAGCGTGTCGACTTCACCTACAACCACGTTCCAGTCCCCGCATTCCAGCTTTGGCGGGGCATTAGCTCAACGAGGAGTCCCAAGGCAGCTCAAACCCTTCAACACTCAAGATATCAAGATCCTCCTTCTCGAGAACGTGAACCAGAGCGGAAGGGATATATTGACCGGCCAGGGCTACCAAGTTGAGGCCCTGAAAACCTCGTTACCCGAAGACCAGCTAATTGAGAAGATCCGGTACGTACGTCACACACATGTGGTGGGGGCCGATTTCGGTGTCGTAGAATCATCCCTATTTTCAAGTAACTAACACAGCCCCAGAGATGTACATGTCATTGGGATTCGATCTAAAACTAGATTGAACGAAAAGGTTCTAAAGGAGGCCAAGAATCTACTCGTTATCGGCTGTTTCTGTATTGGAACCAATCAGGTTGATCTCGAATATGCGGCTCGTCATGGTATTGCTGTCTTCAACTCCCCGTTTGCCAACTCACGCAGTGTAGCCGAGCTGGTAATCGCTGAAATAATCACACTTGCGCGCCAGCTTGGTGACCGTTCCAATGAGATGCATCGAGGCACTTGGAATAAAGTGAGCAACAAGTGCTGGGAGATTCGTGGCAAGACTCTTGGTTGGTACTTGTTTTCCCCTCGTCGATCTTCAGTCGTACTGACCCGAGCAATCGACTAGGCATCGTTGGGTATGGTCATATTGGATCACAACTGTCAGTTCTAGCTGAGGCTTTTGGTATGAACGTCATCTACTACGATGTCGTAAGCTTGATGGCACTGGGTACCGCCCGACAGGTCCCAACTCTTCAGGACCTTCTCAGCGAAGCAGATTTCATCACCCTACACGTACCAGAACTTCCCGAAACAAAGAACATGATTTCAGCCACTCAACTTGCGCAAATGAAGGATGGGTCTTACCTGATCAACGCAAGCCGTGGAACCGTGGTTGACATACCGGCTCTGATCAACGCGATGCGAAGTGGAAAGATTGCAGGTGCCGCTCTTGATGTATTCCCGACCGAACCCCGTGCCAACGGTGACTACTTCAACAACAGCTTGAATGGATGGGATGAGGAACTTCGCAGTGTAAACAACATCATTCTTACTCCTCACATTGGTGGTAGCACTGAAGAAGCTCAACGGGCAATTGGTGTCGAAGGTATCTTATCCTCCTCCTGTGATATCTTTGGTATAGCGCTAACCCAAATTTCGATTAGTCGGTGACGCTCTTGTTCGATACATCAACCAGGGCGTTACGATAGGTAGTGTCAATATGCCAGAAGTCAGCCTCCGCTCAATGACGTCTGAACAACCAGACTATGCCAGAGTGAGTAGTTCGCCGATGTGCTGGGAAGCCAAAGGGGCTAATATGGTTTGCAGGTTATCTTTATCCATCAAAATGTCCCAGGTGTTCTTCGTAGAGGTGAGACAAATTTGTTCAATTGTATGACATGGCCAAATCATCAGCCGCTTACCTGTGCGATAGTGAACGAGATCCTCGGTGAACACAACGTTGAGAAACAAATAAGCGATAGCAGAGGCGATGTGAGTATGCACTGTGGCGGATCAGACACACAAACACTAACACTATTTTAGTTTGCGTATCTCATGGCCGACATAAGCAGCGTTCAAACAAGCGATCTCAGGGACATTCTCGACAGTCTAGAAGCTCTAAGCTGTAAGCATACAAGATCTCATTCCATTGTCATGGATAGTAAAAGTGAGCTAACTTGAATTATGTAGCTCGTATTACGACACGCGTTTTGTATTAGTAAAGGGCGCATGATACTAGATTTGTGACCTTTGGCAAGCGGATCATTTGCACCATTCAGTAATTCAACTTTCCTGAGCAACCACAAGGCGAGGTTGCGGAACATAGTGTGGGAAAAGTATTTGTATAGTTCAAGGGGCAAGGTTCAACATGATAGAGAAAATTGGGCTGGAAAATACTCAACGCTAGAGCATGACAACAATCTATATCACAATTTATTATGCAACAGACTTGTTGTTGATCTATTGAGAAAACCCCCAATCCGATAACTCCTTTACTAGCTCATCTAGTGCGAAGCACTAGCCTAGCCTCTCTTACATATTACCACTTTCAGTCCCTGCATTCTCATTTCCTAAAAGAGAAATACTCTCCTGCATGGTACTATTACGGCATCATTCTAATGCTAATTCATTCCTTGATGTTAACCGTATTTTTTTCCTATTCGAACTCGGGAATGGATTAAAAGGAGCAAATATTGTCAATCTAAGTAGGTATGCACCTGGAAAACCACAACTTTGCTTCATAAGAAATATGAGCCGCTGGAGATGTTACGCAGATGAACTTAGCAGGATTCAAACCGTAAGTAGTGTGCAGTAGCTGTCAGTGATCCCAATAAAGAAGTCTCTACGAATACACTTACAATAGGATGTGTTTGGTCGTTTGAGCCAGGGATAGAAAATAGGGTAATAACCTTTCCTTCGTATAATGCAGTTATTTTTTCTAGACATAACTACGGTGACCAAGCGCTCCATGATATTCCTCCGACCCGACAGAGCGGTTGAAGTGGAGCACGGCCCGGCACTTGTTGTACTTTTACGCCGCAGATTCTTAATAGAACGAACGTTGCGATTAGTAAGTACTTCAAGCTGAAGCGCCTTCCAACACTGGCTCTTAAAAAGTTGGAATCCGAAGGGCTATAGCTGAGGTCCTAGTTGAATGAACCTAATTCTTAAGTATTCCAGCGTGAAGTCATTATAATTCTCAAGTTGTTCTTTCTGTTATCGAATAATCTGGCGAACTGGTAAGCTAGATGGACTATCAATCCTTGTGGCTAAGCTGTGGCGTTGTGGCGCTGAGCTATCGCCACCAGGGATGCACCAGGGATGGGACCTTCAGCTGATGGGGACTTCTTTCGTTATCAACCCCACGATCCCCTACCTACACTACTCCAGTCCCACTAGCCCACTCAGCCTTACCATCCTACGACACCAGAATCATTCTCCCAAACCCAATCTCGAGCCCGGCAACGAACACGTACAGCAAATTTTACTCACTTGCGAGCCCTCTTTCGTACCCGTCAGGCAATCGCGCCCCTCCCGTCGATTCAAGACAACTCCCACCCTCTGCTCGGGAGACCTCGTAAGGAGGTCTCGACGCAAGATGGGCAACAGCACCAGCATGGTCCTGGACAACATTGTCCAGGGCACTAATTGTAAGCAACCATACTGTGTCCATGCGACTTGAGAGGCATACTGATGGGAAGATCGACAGTCGATCGCGAAGAAGTAGAACGGTTGAAGAAAAGGTTTATGAAACTTGACAAAGTACGACATATACCCCGCCTTGCTCATAACCACATCTCCAATGCCACCCAACGGTGCTTGTGCTAAAATTCTGCTGCGCATTGCTTAGGACCAAAACGGCACGATTGAACGCGATGAGTTTCTTAGTCTACCACAAATATCGTCAAATCCACTTGCGACAAGGTACAGACCTCTCCGCTACCCTACCCTCGATGCAACCCTACGAATCAAGCATTCCAGACGCAGTTGGAACATATGTATAAGGCTTATCAGCTAACACGAGATATTCTCTACCCAGGCTAATAGCAATCTTCGACGAGGACGGCGGTGGTGATGTAGACTTCCAGGAGTTCGTTTCGGGCCTCAGCGCATTCAGCAGCAAGGGGAACAAGGAACAAAAGCTGCAATTTGCCTTCAAAGTCTACGATATCGACCGAGACGGCTACATCAGCAATGGAGAATTGTTTATTGTCCTGAAGATGATGGTTGGTAGCAATTTGAAGGACCAGCAGCTACAACAGATCGTGGACAAGACTATCATGGAGGCCGATCTAGACAAAGACGGCAAGATCAGCTTCGAGGAGTTCACGAAGATGGTAGAGAACACGGATGTGAGCATGAGCATGACTCTAGGTAAGTTTCCACAGCAATCCATAAAATCAATGTACAAACACCTTGGTAATATTATACTAACATATTACATACTAGACCAATTCTAGGAAATAGACAAAGGGAAAATGTGACAACACTCTGAGAAGCTATTTAAAACATGGCCTCAGCCCGTCTCCATGATACGTCCGTGTGGGAAGAGGACTAGACGACATGTAGCATCTTACTCTGTGAAGCGGATTCATACCCCTGGTGATGTTGGCTGAGAATGCAGGAGATCTCCGATTTGATCCAAGACTTGTATAGTCAGAGGTAGACACCCGGGACTTGAAGCTACCAGCAAGCAGCCTTGATGCGCGAGACACTTGGCATAAACACGTACTTCTTACCTAGCCCCATGCTCACTCTTCCTAGGTTTTGCTTATCTGGAAACATCAAATACATGAAAGTGGAATGTGAATGCTAGTTATCAAAGGCCATCTTTCCCACCAGGTACCTAGATGATCTATAAGTCTGCTACGTGGCACCTACGAGGGGCGTGAGCGTAATGAATCAAATGACCGTAGAGCCTGAGACGATTCGGCCAACCAGGATCACCTTGCACGCATACAAACCATAGGCTTTAGGGTTTTATTCTGGGCGTTGTCATAGTATAAATCTATTCTCCAAAAGTACCAAATTATAGTTACAAAACTAACGTAAGCTCATCAAGACATACTACGTAATATTTAGATACCAAACAAGCGCCGAGGGGTGGAGGTAGCTACTGTCTGTGCGTGGTAGGTTTCTAGTGTAGAAACCTATGTTGAAACTATATTCAGAACCTTCTTATCCACAGCGTACTATTAATAACAAATATAAATTAGAATTATCGATATAAGTAGTAGTCGCCCATATCTCAAGCTATCTGTTAGAGAAAGTACTGATTACTATCGTGCTTGTCACGTACATATGAGCTTTACTAAACATTAGTATCGCTCCTTCTTCATTTCACTCGCTGGATATCATATGTATTATATCACATCTTCTCACGCAAGGGCCAACTTACCGGGCTTTGTTTTCGCTAATAATAATACTACCTGATGACAGCCTCCCAGGAACACCATGCTGATTCTTCATCAATGTCAGCTGGGCAGGACAACAACACCACCATCAACGGCGAAGCCAACCACCAAGGATCTAACAACAATGACACCATTATCGATGCTCACGTTGACGAACCAAATGGATCAAATGCATCCATTCCCTCAGAAAAGCAGTCTGACGAAGAGAAAGATAAGGAGTTCATTCGCGTGACACTCATAAGGGGAAGATTGTTGAAAGATGCCGCCAAAAGAAATAGACACGGCGAGCCTGGGGGCTGCAAGAAGAAGCGACGACGCATCGAAATATTGTTGATCCGCCTGACTAAGGTCTACAACTTGTTCCCGAAGGAGGAACTCACTGATACCCCCGTGACACCGAACAATATGGAACTGGCACGGAATATCGACAGGCTTTGGAGGCAGTGGAAGGATATCATTTCACTACCATCACAACCACCATCACAACCAGCACCACCAGCATCCACTGAGGGATCAGAAACCGTAACGTTAGGTGTAGGTGCATTGAATCTTGGTTAAAAAGCTTGGTGTTCAATAGAAAAAACTGGGAAGGCGGCGTTGAAGGAGTTCATTACTGGATACAATCATGCACATATCCATACAATTGCATGCATACGCGTATATACACACGATTCCCCAACTCTTTGCTCCCATCCACCCCACCCCCCGTCAGAATCAAATAATTTTACGATGATAGCATGTAAAAACAAAGCTTGTGTTCCAGGGATTGGGAGGAAATCGAGTCACAATGGTATTATAGCATGTTAAGGAATTATAAATGTATGAACCATTACTTACCTAAGATGGATGATCCGCGGGTTGTATATCTGAATAGCCTCGCTCTCATCTACCAACCGAGCGAGTTCTTGACCTCTCGTTCTCAATAGCTATATCTTATAATTTTACTTCTGACGGGCAGGCTAGATGTTCTCGTGATGATGTTAAATCTGGGGTAGTCTGTCGGTACCCGTGACACGATATGTATAATTTTTCTATCGTTTGGCTGATTAACGCTTCATCGAGCTCCAAAGTTGACTGCATTTTTGGATTTACTCTTTCTTTGTCAACTTAATGGAATTTAGAGCATCTAAAGGTACAAGAAAAAGAAGAAGAGGCAGGTATCTAATGAATTGACCCGAGTGGACGACACGCCCCAACCAAAGGAGGTAAACTGACTATTACGCATCCAAGACTAGTAGATGTCGATATATCAAATGAGAAACCACTTGATTAGTTGGAACGCAGCTCCACTGACTCGGTAATATAAAAAGATCTACAAGAACTGAGGCGAAAACTAAGTGTGTGAAGCAGGTGGCTAAATCGCCCGAATACCCTTCAATATAGCCTCCCTTGCTCCTTATATATCTTATTCATGCTAACTAGGCCCCGATGGCTCAAGTGAGCGGTCAACCATCGGTACTGCTTTGGCAGATAGTACTAGGATGCGGATGTGGTCGCTAGAAGCGAAGGGCTTAATCGACTCACCCTTTGCAATTTATATAAACTCTGTGATTAGGTTGGCTCAGTACAACGGCGAGCTTTTCATTTGCAGGATTCATGTAGGTATATTTATGTGAATAGAACCAGTGTTCGAGGAACATATCTTACGCTGTAGTTAAAACTCGCATCGCTAAAGACTCTTGAAGTCATGGCCTCGATTCATTAGGGGTATCTCCCGTCGCCCATGATTCAGGTCGATAATTAAGTATCAAATACAAAAAGGCGACCTCTAGTTGTGCTTCATAGGCTTCAAATTTGAAATAAAAACAACGACGCACTTTTTGCGTCTCTATGTTTGAGACTTGGAGCACATCTTAAAAACAAATGGTGAGATTCATCAGTGTTATACGTGATATGGAATTCATAGTATTTTGAATGAAAATTAAAAGTCCTGGGAAGTTCGACACAGACGAAGTAACCTGAATTCCTAATTGACGATGTTTAACAACTTGTGCTCTGGTTCTCGGACTATATAATTGTTGCCAACTCCGGTAAAGGAACCAATGACAATTCTTACCGCCGCCAAAGTACCCGTCTCGACTTTCCCATTCCTCGGCTCGCCCTTCTCCATCTCAGCTTTATCCCAATACGGACACAATCGACCAATCAGCGTCGTTAACGCCCGATCCCCACAATACAATGGTTGTGTTGTGATCATATAATCAGATTTTAATATTCGAAATCGAGGCTCTGAATTCTATGATTTCCACTCACAGAACGATCAACAATCTAGAAGCGCTGTATCAAGTCGGTGAGACGTCGAAGGACTCCACATATATATGCAATGACTCTCTTACAAATCTCAAGTGTAAAGCAAAGAGGCTCCATTACAAATCAGGAGGGGGCTCGTCCGTCCGTAGCGGTGGGCTAGTGGTTAAGAATCTCAAACATAGCTAGAATAATAATACTGGAAAAAACAATTATATAAGGTAGACGATATCTGTAGAGAAGTTTGGTTGTTAAGAACTACATCCATTAACATCTGCATATTAGACTTGGCTAGATTAGCGAAGAAGATATAACAATTCATCATTCCTTTATAGATTAGACTAGAACCGCCACCACCGCCAAAATGTCTAAATCCGTGGCCCTCATCACCATGAGCCTCCGCCCCTCGCGGATAGGAGGAAACGTTGCCAACTTCGTCAAGCCATACCTAGAGAAGGAGTTGGGCCCAGACAATATCAAGATAGCTCCTGTCGACTTGCGGGATTTCAACCTACCCATCTTTAACGAGAATGTCGCACCTGCGAGTGAGTGTTCTTAAAATACATTCACAGAGATAGAGAAACATAAGTTGACACTGGAATAGTGGTTCCCGCAATGGCGCAGTTCCAGCATGAGCACTCCAAGGCCTGGAGCGCCGAGATCGCCAAGCACGATGGCTACGTGCTTGTCATCCCTGAGTACAACTACGGCGGTGCGTTATAGCCTATTGCCCCCTCCAGAGAGGGGTATAGAGACTATAAATCAGAAGATTTATTCGTCAGTTTGTGTTTTTTTGGGTGCTAACACAAAACAGTGGCCGGCGGCACCAAGAACGCAATCGACTACCTCCTAAACGAGTGGAAGGGCAAGCCCCTGACGATCGTGAGCTACGGCGCGCAGGGAGGCTCCAAGGCCAACCAGCAGGCCAAGGAGATCCTGAGCGGTATGGGTCTGCGGGTCACCGAGACGCGCCCTCAGTTGGCGTTTGCGGACGCCAGGGCCGAGATGGGCGGCATCCTGAGCGAGGGCAAGATATCGCCCGAATCGAGGGCCAAGTGGGAGGGCCAGTCGAGCGACATTATCAAGGCCGCCGAGGAGCTGAAGGGGCTTCTCCTGCAGCCCAACCAGGAAGCCAATGCTCCCACGCACTAGGTATCTGTGCTAGAATATTGTGAGATTAATAGATTAGCCGCGAGCCTTGTTTATGTGAAGTTGAAATTGCCTGTATTGCGCTATCGAAATAAGTGATTGCTATGGAAAGTTGAATTTGCTCTACTCTGCTATAATCATGTCGCTGAATTCGCTGGTGCTAATGTATTCGAAAACTTGTTGTAGTTGTAAAATCATGCAGAAGGTGTATCCATGCTTGCAATTCGCTTAGTAGTCAGAGTTCAGACATGAGATCGTCGCCCAAGAGGTCAGCAGGGGAGATCGAGTCCGCGGAATCATCATCTGGGAGGATTTCAGGGTCTGATGTATCATCGCCCGGCGGCCTCGCAGTACTCGTGGATGAATCACTGCCTGAGTCTGCGGCTGGCTCGGCTGAAGCTGGCGGCTCTAGGGCTGGCCTGCGCGGGGCCGGCTTAGGTTTCTGGGCCAACATTTCCGTGTATAAGCACACGTACCAAGGGTCGGTCAACTTTCCCCATTCTCTCAATTTGTCCGAAATCAAGTTGATGATGACCTCATGAACCCCAGCACCTATCCAGCTATCCCGGACTTCAGTTCCTTTCGCAAACAACCTCACCAGCTGTTCGGCCCAGCTGATCTCGCCCACTGCCATATCGATATCAGTAATTGCCATCTTTAGCGACACTACAAGTGATTTAGAAGTAGAGAGAGCGCTCAAAGCATATTTATAGCCCGAGTTACTACGCCCTCTACCCTCCTATAAGAATTGAAGGGAAGTAGCAACGATAAACACTTACCTGCTGGCCCCTCCGGAGAGGAGGTTGAACAACTCATTGCAAAATTCTTCAGACCGACGCGAGTGTAGAACGTTGGCATGAGAGGGCCATACCATTTTGTTAGGCCGGAAGCTTTGAATAGGGTCCTTGTGACCATATCTATGAGGTCATGATTGGGAAAGAAGTGCTGCGCAGCGAGATCACGGCTTGCAATAATACCACTAGGTCTTGTTACTCGATTCATCTCTGCGAGGACACGGATAACGACTTCGCTAAAAATCAAAATTAGCGCCTCCAACAAAGATCTAGATGAGTTTTTTTTTTTCAAAGGGGGGGGGGGGGGGGGGGGGGGGGAGAGTAAAAAAACAAGTAGAAAGGATAAAGTAAAAAAGTGAGGGTGGGGAATTGTAAAAGAGGGGCGGCGGGGGGGCATGATAAAGAGA